>CM038679.1:233452157-233713420 GCA_021605205.1 Aegilops longissima | reverse complement strand
GGAAGGTCTTTGGGGAGTTAGCAAGCGCGACCGGCGGGGGAGGACGCCGCGGCAAGGAGACAGACCTCCCCGCGGCCGCGACAAGGATGAAGACGACGACGACGATGAAGATATGGAAGATGACGAGACCGATGAGCAGGAATTTCAGAAAGCCACGCAAGCCTCTGAATACTTCACACCGCCAACTCAAGCAGTGGATGCGGGAAGTTAATGCAGCAGAACCATCGATAGAGTCACGCAAGCCTCTGAAATGGTCCAGCACGCCTATCATCTTTGATATTGAGGACCACCCTGATCGCATAACTGCGATCGGGTGCTTGCCGATGTTGGTCTCACCAACTATCCGTGACCCCAAAGTCACCAAGATGCTAGTTGACGGCGGGGCCGGCTTAAACCTGATCTCCTCCGCGGTGCTCGAAGCTTCAAATCCTCGACAATGAGCTCGAAGAGATGGCACATTCAAGGAATCAACCGGGAAGGAGCAAGCGAAGGGAAGATCACGTTGCCGGTAACATTTGGCAGCGAGCTAAACTTCAGGGCCGAGAGGGTCACGTTCGGCGTTGCTGATTTTCCATTACCTTACAATGGGATACTTGGCCGTCCAAAGACTCGCCAAGTTCATGGCAGCCTCTCATTATGCATACAACTTGCTCAAGATGCCAGGCCCGATAAGTGTCATTTCTGTCCATGGCGACAAGAAGGATGCTCTTATCTGCGCCGACAAGATTTACCGGGAGGCAGCAGCTGCAGCAGATAGCAAATCACTTGCACTGAAGCTCCGGGAAGAAGAAGACCACTTTGTCCGGCAAGAGCTCGATGCCCACTCCGCAAGCGCACCTCTTGGTGCTGCGCTACCGTCGAGGACGCACCATCGAGCTCCACCGGCAAGTGCAAGAAGACGATGGCAGCTCCACCGAAGACCAAGAAGGTGCCCGCCAAGGAGGACGGCACTGGTGGTACCTTCACCATCAGTGCCACTCTCGACCCTAAATAGGAAGGCGCGCTCGTTGCTTTCCTGCGGGCGAACGTCGACGTGTTTGCATGGCAACCGTCTGACATCCCCGGTGTTCCCAGGAAAGTAATTGAGCACCACTTAGCTGTCTGTCCTCATGCGCGGCCCGTCAAGCAGAAAGTCAGGAAGCAGGCAGTGGAGCGCCAAGAATTCATTGCAGAAGAGATCAAGAAATTGGAAGCAGCAGGCCTTGTCAGAGGAGTGCTCCATCCTACGTGGTTGGCCAATCCTGTAGTTGTACGCAAGGCAAATGGGAAATGGAGACTTTGTATCGACTTCACAGATGTTAATAAAGCTTGTCCCAAAGACCCATTTCCCTTGCCGCGCATCGACCAGATTGTTGACTCCACGGCTGGATGTGATTTGCTTTCATTTCTTGATGCATACTCAGGATATCATCAGATCTTCATGGAAGAAGAGGATGAGGAGAAAACCGCATTCATCACCCCATGTGGCACATACTGTTTTGTACGGATGCCTTTCGGGCTAAAAAAAAGTTCAACGTTTGCAAGAGTAGTCCATGACGCTTTTGAGCCGCAAATGCACAGAAATGTAGAAGCCTACATGGATGACATAGTGGTCAAAAGCAAGGACATGGAAACTCTGGTTCAAGATTTACATGAGACCTTTGCAAATCTGCGCAAGATCAACCTCAAGCTCAACCCCGAGAAGTGCGTGTTTGGAGTCCCTTCCGGCAAGCTTCTCGGGTTCTTCGTGTCTCAGCGGGGAATTGAAGCCAATCCCGACAAGATCAAGGCCATTGAGCAGATTGAAGCACCAAAGCGCGTCAAGGATGTACGAAGACTTGCGGTTGCGTGGCTGCTCTCGGCAGAGTTTATCTCTAGGCTCGCTGAACGCGCCTGCCATTTTCAAGATTTTGAAAAAGGCAGGTCCAATGAAATGGACTCCCGAAGTGGAGGCTGCGCTGCAGGACTCAAAGAGGTACCTGTCCTCCACTTCAATACTTGTCGCACCTAGGCCACAAGGGAAGTTGCTGCTATATATAGCGGCAACCAATCAAGTGGTTAGTGCTGCGTTAGTAGCGGAAAGGGAGGCAGATGATGAGCCGGCAACCAAGGCAGATGCATCCAGCGACAAGCAGGGGGCTTCACCGGCAAGCTCTGGTCCCGACAAGGACGGATCTGCGCAGGCGTGCGAGAAGATTCAGAAAAGGATGGTGCAGCGCCCAGTTTACTTTGTCAGCTCCCTTCTGCAGGGGGCTAGGTCAAGGTACTCTGGTGTGCAGAAATTGCTTTTCGGCCTCCTCATGGCCTCGAGAAAGCTGCGCCATTACTTCCAAGCACATGAAATCACGATCGTCACTCGCTTTCCCCTGAAGAGGATATTGCAAAATCCAGAAGCAACAGGCAGGATTGTCGAGTGGGCGCTGGAACTGTCAAGCTTTGGCCTCAAGTTTGAAAGCACTTCAACTATCCAAAGCGAGCATTGGCGAGTTCATAGCAGAATGGGCGTAGCAGAGATGAAGAAATTCGAGCGAGCATCCCGTCAAGGAAGCAAGCAAAGGTGGCTGATGTACTTTGATGGTGCCTTCTCGCTGCAAAGGCGCCGGTCTTGGGCGTCTTCGCTTGTCGCACCCACCGAGAGCACCTCAAGTACATAGTCCAGATGCACTTTCCCAAGGAGCAAGCAACAAACAATACTGCAGTATGAAGGTTTGCTTGCGGTCTCGAATGCGGTAGACCTTGGGATCAAGAAGCTCATTGTTAGGGTGACTCGCAGCTTGTCGTCCGCCAAGTGAACAAAGATTATCGAGTCCATTGATGGAAGCCTCGTTGATGAAGTGAGAAAGCTAGAAGAGCACTTTGACGGCCTGCAGATGGAACATGTTCCAAGAGCTCGAAATGATATTGCCGATGGCTCGTCAAGTGCGCCGACTCAAGGTACCTGTGGAACCAGGATTTTTGTGCTCAAGCTGACTCAACCGATATGCGCCATCAAGCTGGACGGAACAAGAAGAGGAAGTTGATTTCTGGTGACTATTTTTCGGCAGAGCTCCCCGAAGCCGCCGCCAAGAAGGTCCCCAGGATCAACACCAAGAGTGCTGAGGAGCAGTCTGCTCCGACAAGCCCTAGGGTTTGTTTCGTTGAAGCGAGCGCTCCCGACAAGTTTTGCTCGGCAAGCTTGCGGGGAACATCAAGCTCCGCCGAGCCGCGGTTCTTGCCGTGAAGCGGATGTTCCCAGCAACATATGAGCCTTTAGTCCTTGTTGTCGAGCCGCAAGCTCCAAAGATGGGCACACAGATTGTCCATTTCCTTGACGGAGAACTTCCCAAGAGCAAGAAGAAGCGGAAAGAGTAGCCCGGCAGTCAAGTATGTACCAGTTTGTCGGCAGCACGCTGTCTGAAAGAAGACTCAACGGGTGAAATTGAAGTGTATTCACGGGAAGATGGACGAAGCTGTTGGCGAGAGATACACGGAGGCATATGTGGTCACCACATTGGCGCAAGAGCACTTGCCGGCAAAGCTTTTCGGCAAGGTTTCTTCTGGCCGACAGCCCTCCAGGATGCAACTGCACAAGTAACCAAGTGTGAAGCGTGCCGGTTCCATTCCAAGCAGATACACCAGCCAGCTCAAGCTCTCCAGACGATCCCTTTATCCTGGCCATTTTCGGTCTGGGGGCTCGACATTCTCGGCCCCTTTCCCCGAGCTGTCGGGGGCTTTGAGTACTTGTACGTTGCAATCGACAAGTTCACAAAGTGGCCGGAAGTGGAAGCAGTGAGGAAGGTGACAAAGACCGCCAGCGGTCAAGTTCTTGGTCCATTGTTTGCTGTTTTGGAATTCCTAACAGATCATCACCGACAACGGCACACAATTCACGAGCCGCACCTTCATGCGACGTCCAAGATCTTGGCGCCAAGGTCTGCTTTGCTTCATTGCTCATCCGAGAAGCAGCGGTCAAGCGAGAGGGCAAATGCTGAAGTGCTGCGTGGGCTCAAGACCGAACTTTCGACGAGCTGCACAAGTCGCGAAGAAACTGGATTGAGGAGCTGCCGATGGTTCTTTGGTCGATCAGACGACGCCAAATCGAGCCATCGGCGGACACCTTTCGCTCTAGTCTATGGAGCAGAGGCAGTTCTCCCCACGGAACTTCGTATCGGGTCACCTCGAGTACTACGCTTATGATGAGCTTGACAAGAGCAGCTGCGACAAGATGACGCGCTGCTCCTTGAGGAGGACCGTCTTCAGGCTGCTGTACGAGCTGCTCGTTACCAGCAAGCTTTGCGCCGCTACCATATCCGCAAAGTTAATGCCAGAAGTCTCGAGGAAGGCGACCTTGTTTTTGGTGCGTTCAGTCCACCAAGAATTCCAACAAGTTGACGCCGAAGTGGGAAGGCCCTTATCGGGTGAAACGAGTCACTAGGCCTGGCGCTGTCCGCCTTGAGACCGAAGATGGCATTCCGGTGAGCAACTCCTGGAACATTGAGCATCTTCGTAAGTTTTACCCGTAGGGCGCGGTTGCTAGAACCTGTTCCGGCAACCACCTTTTGTACAAGTCTTGCCGATGTTGCATGTAATCCTTTGTACAAAGCCGGGCGCAAACCCCGCGCATAAGTAAAGCTCATGTGTTGCGCACAATTTGTCAAATACATGCTTTCATTATCATTTTTGCATGTGTTATCTAACATTTTGTGCAGCATCCACACCCGGTAAGCAATAACGAGCCACAAGGCTCCATAACTTTATTTTCTCTTCTTTCTCTTTCTCAAAGAAAGGAAGGTTCCTTCGCCCACAAGTTAGCCGGGGAGGAGAAGATAATGGTGTGGGCATAAGCGTCGCTTCGAGGAAGTGTCACTTTACCGGGAAGCAAACGACAGAAAAGCTAAGTTGCCAAAGTTTGAGCAATCAGTTTTTAAATTTTTAAGTTATCTTCCTCGAACGATAGTACTTTGTATGGAAAACCTGTGCGCGGAGGAACCAACTCGTAGCTGGTCGTGCCCTTACTTTTTTTCGAGTCCGCTCAACATCTTAAGTGAGCTGCAACCAGTTGCGACAAGGTTGCTTGTCGGAGGCGGCACCGCCAAAGAAGGCTCTTGACGTTCAAGACTCAGCCTTCATGCAAAGGTGCCGTGCCGACAAGTTCCCTAAAAGCGTGAGGCACAAACATACAAAGGAAGGAATCAAGTAAAGGAAATAACATTGCAATCATTGCCTAAGATAGAGTTATATTACAAAAATAGCTTGTCGCAGATCTAATAAATTGTTCTCCTAAACATGATCAAAGCAGCGACAAGGAAAGATAAAATTACGGCCTAATCTACGCGGTCGCCATCAACCCGCTTGATCTTGCCCACCTTGTCCACAATGGGTGCGACAAGGGCTTTGAGCCTCCACATCGCCATCTGGCGGCAAGGATCTGAGGACGCCGTTGAGGTTGAGGCCTCGATTGCGGAAGGCCACCTTCATCAACACCTTCGGAGAGCTCCGATAGATCTGGCGCGATTCCTCGGCCAGCTGCTTTGGGATCTCTTCCCGAGTCATTGGAGAGCCGTCACCACGCCCTTGAGGAACAAGCTGAGCTTGGCGCTGGGTTGGAGGCGCTCGTCGAGGAGTACCAAGATCCACCATCCCCACTGCATCAGCTCCTTGTCGATGGCGGCGGCGGATCCACAAGACCCTCCGTCCGGTGCATCACGTTCTCTCTGAAGGTGTTACGGCGGTCGTGCACTCGCCAGCAGCTCCTCGCTGGCCTTGATCTTCTCCAACAGGGCCACCTCCCGCTCCTTGGCGCCGTCCAGTGTCTGCATCAAGGTGGTCAGCTTCAGCTCAAGATCTGCCTTGGAGTCCTTGGCGGTATCGAGCTCTTTGATCCTTTCAGCGAGACGGCCCTGCAACTCGCCAAGAGTGTAGGCGTCCTTCTCGCCTTTCGTGCTTCAACGCAGCAAGCTCCTCACCGCTCTTACAGGAGGTTGGCCTCCAGATGCGTCACCTTCGTCTCCAACTCTTTCTTGGCGGCCTCGGCAGCTGCAGCAGCATCTTTTGCTTCCTTGAGAGCTCCACCAATTGATTTCTCGCGCGCGGCAAGCTCTTCCTCATAGCTGTCAAGATTGATCTTCCGCTGCGCCAACTCGCCTTCTTGCGCAGATAGCTTCTCGGCAGCAAGCCGTTGCTGCTCCTCGACCTCAGCCTTCTCAAGGATGAAGGCTGTGCGCTCTTCAGCGAGTCGCTCCCGCTCTTGGTTGGCGCCCCGGAGCTCTTCTGCGCGCTTCTCCATGTCTGCTCCCGCCCTCGCGACAAGTGCTTCCCGGGACTCCAACTTGGCTTGTCGGCGCGGTAGAGCAACAACTTCTTCAAGAAGCCTCCTCCTCCTTCGCCGCTGCTGTTGCTTGGCGCATCAACCAGCGACAGCCCATGAGGCGAGCACTCTTCGTCAAAGGTCTCCCCTCGACCGGCGCCACAGGCTCGGCGTCGGGGAGCTTGATGAAGACGCCGTCGCCGCCTTGAGATAGGCGCTGGGCTGGGCTCTTCGAGCTGACGCTGCACCGGCGGCGGAGGGATCGGCGGTCGGCCTAGCGCCTGGCGCTCCTGCGGCCTCAGGGTCGTCAGTGCGATCGCCAGACCCCTCGCCAGCCTTTGCGGCGGCAGCCTTGGCGGCCTCTTCGCCGGCAGACCCATCGGCGCCAGCCTCTTCCTCCATGGTGGCGATGTCGTCAGTGTTGCCGCGCGCGTCCTCCTCGCCGGCGACCTCAGTCTCCATCGGCTCTGCGGCAGATGGATCTGACGATCAGAAAAAGAAAGAACAGTCAAGCAAATGTTCGAAAAGAGAAACTGAAGAAAAAGAACCCAAGGGAAATTTTCGGTCAAAGGGATTACCTGCGATGGGATCTGCAGCCATGGTCTGGACCGCCGGAGGATCACTGGTGATGTCCCTTGCCGGAGAAGTCTCTATTGCCGGAGAGCGCTCCCTTGCCGGAGAATCCTCCCTTGGCGGTGAAGTCGAAGCAGATGGTATTTCGAGAGCGGCTTCCGGGCACTCCTGATGAGGCTGCTCTGCTCCTACACAAATCAACAAGTCAGATATCAGCAAAGAAGGAGCACCCATGCACACCTAACCGTAAGAAGTAAACCATATACTTCTGCCGGGGGCTGTCTTTGGGGGCTGCTTTGAGGAAGGTTGCGGGTCCGGCAAGGGGTCTCAAACGCGCCTCCTGTGCCACGGGGATCGTCCTCGATGACAACCACCGGGGTCTTGGCTCTCTTCGACGCTCTCTGGGCCAGCGTCCTGAAAAGGAAAGAGTTCAGAATGAAGCAAATCAGATACAAGACAAAGCAACCAAATTGAAGAAATACAAGCACAGCATAGAAGCTTACTCTTCTTCTTCTTCCTCGTCGGGGCTGAGCGCGGAGAGATCAAATTCCTGCTCGCCTCCGGTGCGAAGAGGCGGAGGAGTAGTTTCTCTTGACCGCTTGGCGGGGGTGGCCGCGGCGGCCTGAGAGGATCCCGCCTCAGTTGTTGCAGCGGTGTGGGGTGCTCCAGCGAGCGAGTGCTTGCCAAGGTGGAGCGCGTCGCCTGCACGGGCGCTGTGGCTGTTGGCCCGTCTGCCGCCTGTCACTTCCCGGCCTTGCGAGGCGCTTCTTGGTGGAGCTGTGGGCTCCGCTCATGCAAGCTACTTGAAGGTGTGGAGGAGGCACCCTCGGCGGACTCGCTCGGCTCAACTTCGGCTCGGCCTGCTCCTCCTCGTCGGCAAGCTCCTCTCGTCGGCAAGGCTTGCCGCCTCTGCTGCTCTGCCTCCTCCACGGTGAACCCGACCGCCCGGTGCAGCTGAGCCGCCTCCTCCCGGCCAGGTGGCGATCGCTGCATCTCGGCGTCGGTGGTGTCGCGGGTGAGCCACTTCTGCTCGTCGGGCGGATCGGCACTTCTTCAAGCTATCGAAGAACTGCCGCCGCGGCGTCGTCCGTAGGCTCTTGCCAGGTTGGAATGATCCCATGCGAATCGCTGGCGGCATCATTACGCGGATGCGGTAGAGCGAAGAGTTGTTGCACAATGGGGCGACCCCCTCGGCAACCTAAACCACTCGGGGTGATCGTGGTCGTGCTTGAACAGCTCCAGCAAAGATCGCATCCAACTCCAAGACAGTGAAATTCCAGTTGAGGCCCGGCGCAGCCTCATGATGTCCGCCGCATTTTGGAACTCCCAAGCAGGTCTCCTCCTCCTGCAAGGGAAGCGTCGCGGCGAAGGAAATCTGCGCCAACGCGCCTCGATGAGTCCGGCAAGCTGAGGCGCAAGATCCGGTCACAGCAATCTTCAACCTAGCATCCTCCGCGCCAAGTTGCTCCAATCGTTGCCGCGCACTATGGGAGTTTGGCGCTGGGCGAAGAAGGCTGCGGGTTCTCCTCAACGATCCAACACCAATCGGCTCTCCACTCCTCCCACTTGCTGCGGAGCTCTCCTTCCGAGATAGGCTTCTTTCTTGCCGATCCCGGAGATCCAAGCAATCCCTCCGACAAGTGGCTATCCTCTCTCGGCGGGGGGCATGAAGAAGTGGCGGAAGAGGGCTACGTTTGGTGGACTCCGACAAAGTTTTCGCAAAGGTGTGCGAAAACTGCCATGGTCGAGACAGCATTGGGGGTGAAATCAAGGAGGCGAAGCCCGTGGGTGTTCATGATATCGCAGAAGAATTCAGAGAGAAGGCGGGCAGAGCCCGCAATAGAAAAGAGCGTGAAGAAGGGTACCCGCTCGGAACCAACTCGATCGGGCGGAGAGTACCTTCGTGCGGCGGATGCATCGCGTCTCCGTCGACTAGAAGAGGTAGTAGCCCTCCCTCAGCTCCTTTGCGTCGAGCTGGGGGGGAAGACGGCCCGCTCCTTTCGTAGCGCCGCGAGCCGCTGCGCCTCAGCCGACTTCACGCCCTTCCCCTTGTCGGCTTTCGGAGCCATGGCGGAGGTGGTGGAGGAGACCGACGGTGTTGATGGCGCTGGTGGCGATGGGGGGCGGAGCGTTGCTCTCTTCAGACTAGAGAAGAAGGGGGGAGCGGCGGTGGTTTTCGAGATGGGACAACAAATGGCGAGGTGGGCGACCTGCCCCTGTTTCCCCTGTTTATAAGGAGGGAGAGGGGGCGGACGTTCCGCTTTTCCAATTAAAGAGTGCCCCCCACGATCTCTACCACAATGCCACGTTCGGCGCGTGCTGTTCATGGGGGACGTGGTGGGTCCGGAGCAAGTTACAGCGTGATCTAGGCCGCGCGTGCCCGTGCACTGTTTTGGGCCTGGCCCAACAGCGCTCGGCACCGTGTGTGGCCCAGGCCCGGGGGCTCCTGTCGATGTACTAGAGTAGGGTACCCTAGTATCCCGAACTTCGTGCCGGGCGTCGGCGCCGCATGGGCAAGGCCTGCTGAGGGACCGCCAGGGTCCTCCATGGTTCCTTTGGAGCCATTCAAGAACAAAGTATTTAAGCCAAGAAGACAAGGCCCGGCAAGAGGAGCTTGCGGAAGGCTCGATGGCGACAAGCTTCCGGCGCGACAAGGATTCAGCCAGCAAAGGCGCTTGCCCGCGGCAGAACCACTCTTCATCTCCGCTCCAGCTCATCCACCAACGTGTCGCCATGGGACCATTCGGGCGTGCGTGTTAAGAGGCTGTGCAGCCAGCGGAGAGCAGCGATGGCGGCGCTGACCGGAGTGCCATCGTGGCAGCGGTGGCGCCCGACGGTCCTTTACGCCTTTGTTTAGGCGACATGGACGAGCATTTAATGCTTTTGTCCCTTGCCGTCGGTGTTAGGTAGAATACATCTGTACAAAGTAGCTGTACCAACCGCAACTCATTTTCCCGTTTTGCCCTTATCTACGTTGCCACCTGTTGGTGACCCCTTGAGCCTATAAAGGAGGCCCATGCATAGCGTGAGAGAGGGTCGACTCATTCAAAACCAGAGACACTCACGCTAGGTCTTGTAGCTCTCATGCTCCCTAGCAAGAACACAATACAATCGGACAAGCAGAGGTAGGAGTATTATCTCTCGAGAGCTCGAAGCTGGGTAAACTGCTCGTGTGTTTCGCCTCGATTTGCTCTTCGTGCAATCTCCGCCCCCCACCGAACCGAAAGGGACTCGGTCTGCCGGTCCCATAGGTGTTCGTGGGTTACGATCAGCTTCCCCGACAGGCCTTGTCTCCTAGGTGCCTTGGTTGGCCTTCCCGGCAAGCTCCTCTTGCCGGGGCCTTGTCTCCTTGGCTAAAATACTTTGTTCTTGAATGGCTTCAAAGGAACCACGGAGGACCTTGGCGGTCACCTGGCAAGCCTTGCCGCGGGGTGCTGCAACTGCCCGTGCACAAGTTCGGGATACTAGGGTACCCCTACTCTAGTACACCGACACTAACGCTCCATATTCCGGTCTTCCTCCGATACACCTTGATCTCGGGTATTGACAGCTTCCATAGTCTGCCACGTTCCATAAGGGTAGCCTTCGTAGGTCATACTACATCTGGAAATTCTTCATATCCCTCAAATTCTCCTAGTCTTCGGAGTCTTCAACCGTTGTAGTTTCCATTATTCAGATGCATGGTAAAATCTCCTTCATTCCGTAGTGGTCATGGTTGTCCTGATATCTTGTACTCCTTGGAGTGGTCTCATCAGTCGAATCTTTGAGTGGTCAAAAGGGAAAAGGGGTATCGTCTCTCTAAAAGGGAATATTTGAATAAGCTCAAAAGACAAGAGAGGTAAAAGATCTTTTTGAAAAAGAAAATTGTAGAGAAAATCCTTCCTATGGGCTTGCCAGTTTCTAGGGTCACGTCCTACAGTCAACATGTGCTCTGATACCATCTTATAGCGACCCGACCCGAATGGATCAAGTCTCTGTGCTTAAGTGTCATCCCTGGATCGGTATCTTTGACACACACAAGACTCGAGGATTTATAACAGAGGTAAATCACATGTATAAAGTAACGTAAATACTATTACCTCAATCCAAATAGCGTAAGTAACAAGGTTGTGGATTCCCATCAACACCAACGACAAAGTTGAGTGTAGAAATCGTAACCCTAACGTATCACTTACTCATCGTAAGATCCTGCAACATGAGATGTTGCAGCCACAAAGGGTCAGTACATTGAATGTACTGGCGAATTCACACCATAGGATAATGATGAATAAAGGCTATCACTACATGCATATTTGCCTGGTGGAAAAGCTCTATGGTTATAATGTTTTTGCGAAAAGCAAATTTTTCACTACTGCAAAGGAATAAATTTTATCTAACTGTCATGGTGGTTGTTAAACATTGAGAATGGTTGACAGCGTTGTCAATCCCAATTAAAAATATCATCATTAACCCAATAAAATTATTTAAAGTAACATGATGAGATTCACATGATAATCCAAGTACTAGATACTCAAGATGTCCATAACTGGGGACACGGCTAACCATGATTAGTTTGTACACTCTGCAGAGGTTTGTGCACTTTTCCCCACAAGACTCTATCTCCTCCGTTGGGATTCTCGCACTACATGGTGTTTGAGTAACGGATGACCGAGACACAGTCTTTCAGAAGCGCTAGCACCTTAGTATGGGTAGACCGTAACACCTACTTTCCCCTATATCTGCTAGTCTACCACTGTAAGAGTTCGCAGGACTTAATCAACTATGCTAGAGCCCATAGTAGCTTGTGGCTGCACACAGAAGTTTCTAGCATTAATAATTTCATGATCCCTTTGAGCCTGGGTGGCGGTCCAAAAAAAGGCAATCCTAGAATACCCAGGTACCTCAATCCACCCAAATGTGTGTTTAAGTTGCCACCTTAAATAAACCATTAAATAAGAATCTCACATTTGTCATGGATACACTCACCCAATCCACGTCTACTAGCATAGCATGGCATAATAAGCAAACGTAGAAGTAACTCCCAAGGGTTTGATAATAAAACGGGTAATAGGTACTACCTCATCTACTTCCCAAAACCCACAATTTAATTAGATCCTAATCATGCAATGTTTGAGGATTGATCTAATGCATAAAAACTGGGTATGAAAAGGGATATGTTCAAAGCGTGAACTTGCCTGCAATGTTGATGAAGATGATTCACACTCAAAACTCTTGATAGTTCTACTCGTCACACTCCGGTCAATCTATTGTAAGCAAGCAATAGTAACCACACATAAGCAATCACTCAAAAGATCGGAAAGAGCGAAGAAAACAATTCGGAAAACATCAAAACCAAGCAAATAACTCTTGCAACATAAAACAATTTCTAACAGTACCAAAATTATGTGAATTTGGCCTTATCAGAAAGTTTAGGTCAAGAGCTTCGATTTGCAAAAAGAATCAACTAAATCGGAGTTACGAAACTAAAGTTATGATCAAACGAAGTTCAAATTCAAATCTGATATAATTCAAATTTAAAACTTTGAAAAACATGTTTGAGTTGGATTACTGGATAGAGGAGATCGTAACGAATAAGTGGGTGTTGGTTTCGTTGGATTTGGACTAACGAGTAAAAAGTTGTGATCTATTGAAGTCCAGGGGCTAAATTGTAAATAAAACATCTACAAACAAGTCCCTGAGTAAAACTAACAGAAAAAGAAAAACTCTAAATAACGAACGTTCATTAAACAGTACTACAGAATTAACACGTTCACTAAAACTTCCTAAACAGAAAGCTTTCGCTAAATAATCTAACCAAAACAAAAACCGGCTAAAAGGAAAACCGAAAAAGAATAAATCTGACCGGGCGGTTTATTTACCGGTTTGGTGATTCGGCGGCTTTGGCGACAAAACCGGTGGCGGCGAGGTTGAACTCTGGTGACAGTGGGCGGCTCGGGCGTGGTCGCCGTGGTGCTCCGTGGCTGGGCAACGGAGAGGGCGAGGGCGGCGAGGTGGCGGTGGTGGCTTGAGGTGGAGGCCTTGGCGGTGGCGCCTCTTGATGGCGGAGGCGGTTGGCAACGGCGGCGGCGGCGGCGGATCTGGCGATGGCATGCATGCGAGAGAGAGAGGGCGAAGGTCGGCACATTTATAGGAGGGGGCCTCGGGTGCGTGGAGGCAGGGCAAGGGAGGAGGAGGCCGGGCGAGAATCAAGCGGCGGCGGCGTGCTTTCAGGCGGGACTCGCCTGGGTCGAGGCGATGGCGATGGCTGGGCTGGCTATGACTGTTGGGCAGCCCAGTTAATGGCAGAGAAAATATTTCTTTTTTTTTAATCACAACGAAAATAAACAAAAATGAAACAAAATAAAAAATAGAACCTACGCATATAATTTATCAAAATTTTCAAAAAATATTATCTACAATGTGAACATTATTCTAGCTTCAAATAAAATCTACAAAAATTCAAATAAATCAAACAATTCTCTGCTCTAATAAAATCCAACAAAATCATTTTAAAAATACCAAAATTAATTCAAATTTATTTCTCTCCAATTTTGGGATGTAGGAAATCATGTTACCCTATTTTCCATATACTTTACTTTTGGAGGAAAATAATTTGAATAAAACTCAAATAACTCCAAATTGAAAATAAATTCAAAAGAACTTTGAATTTAATTCTTTGAAACTCCCAACTCATATTTCATATGTTTTGAAGAAGTCATTTTATCTTCGCTCATCAAAATCATTGAGTTGCATAAAGTTCCTGGGTTGGAAATATTTTCCAAATGAAATTCAAATATTTTCAACACCCCTTGTCATTTAAATAAATGGAAGAAGTCATGTCATCTTCTCTCCAGGGTTTTGTGGTGAAAAGAATTTGAATTCACGGAGATCACGAATGCAAAATGAAAGTTTGGGAAAGTCCTTTTATTCCCTCTCATTTAACTTTCAAAAAGTTTCGAAATTCACTCAATTTCACACAATCAATCAAACACTCAATCAAATCTATCTATTTGTTTATAACATTCCAAAATTTAGAATTTTGGGATGTTACAACTAGGTATGATGATACCAACGATCGAATCTCTGGCAAGTAACATACCGATGACAAAGGGAACAACGTATGTTATTATGTAGTTTGACCGATAAAGATCTTCGTAGAATATGTAGGAGCCAATATGAGCATCGAGGTTCCACTATTGGTTATTCACCAGAGATGTCTCTCGGTCATGTCTTCATAGTTCTCGAACCCGTAGGGACCGCGCGCTTAACGTTCGATGACGATTTGTATTATGAGTTATGTGATTTGATGACCGAAGTTTGTTCAGAGTCCTAGATGAGATCACATACATGAAGAGGAGTCTCGAAATGTTCGAGAGGTATAGATTCATATATAGGACAATGGTATTTGGACACCAGAAGTGTTCCGGGTGATACCGGGTCACCGGAAGGGGTTACGGGCAACCCCCGGCAAAGAGATGGGCTTAATGGGCCAAGTAAGGGAACACACCAGCCCACAAGGGGCTTGTGCGCCTACTATAGGGCCAGCCATGTGGGGAGAAAGGCAAAGGAGAGGAGGAAAAGGAAAGTATGAAGTAGGACTCCTACTTCCTTCCCCTCCGCCCTCCTTCCTTTCCCCCTTGTCCAAATATGGTAGGGGGGCGAATTGGAATAGGGGCCCAAGTAGGATTCCTCCTACTTGGGTGTGCCCTAGGCTGCCCCTCCCTCTCCCTCCTTTATATACGTGGGGAGGGCACCCCTAGAACACACATCAATTGTTCCTAGCCGTGTGCGGTGCCCCCTCCATAGTTAACACCTTTGTCATATCGTCGTAGTGCTTAGGCGAAGCCTTGCGCCGGTAACTTCATCATCACCATAGCCACGCCATTGTGCTGATGGAACACTCCCTCGTCCTCAACTGGATCAAGAGCTCAAGGGACGTCATCATGCTGAACGTGTTCTGAACACAGAGGTGCCGTACGTTCGGTACATGGATCGGTTGGATCGTGAAGACGTTCGACTACATCAACCGCGTTACTAAATGCTTCCACTTTCGGTCTACGAGGGTACGTAGACACACTCTCCTCCTCGTTGCTATGCTTCTCCTAGATAGATCTTGCATGATCGTAGGATTTTTTTGAAATACTATGTTCCCCAACAGTGGTATCAGAGCCAGGTCTATGTGTAGATGTTATATGCACGAGTAGAACACAAAGAGTTGTGGGCGATAATAGTCATACTGCTTAGCAGCAACATCTTACTTTGATTCAACGGAATTGTTGGATGAAGCGGGCCGGACCGACATTACATGACCGCGTTCATGAGACTGGTTCTACCGACGTGCTTCGCACACAGGTGGCTAGCAGGTGTTTATTTCTCCAACTTTAGTTGAATCAAGTTTGACTACGCCCGGTCCTTGTTGAAGGTTAAAACAGCACACTTGATAAAAATCGTTGTGGTTTTGATGCGTAGGTAAGAAAAATTCTTGCTAGAAGCCCGTAGCAGCCACGTAAAACTTGCAACAACAAAGTAGAGGACGTCTAACTTGTTTTTGCAGGGCTTGTTATGATGTCATATGGTCAAGACGTGACGATATATAAATTGTTGTATGAGATGATCATGTTTTGTAGAAGTTATCGGCAACTGGCCGGAGCCTTATGGTTGTCGCTTTATTGTATGAAATGCAATTGCCATGTAATTTCTTTACTTTATAACTAAGCGGTAGCAATAGTCGTAGAAGCAATAGTTGGTGACATAACAACGATGCTACGATGGAGATCAAGGTGTCAAGGCGGTGACGATGGTGATCATGACGGTGCTTTGGAGATGGAGATCAAAGGCCCAAGATGATGATGGCCATATCATATCACTTATTTTGATTGCATGTGATGTTTATCTTTTATGCATCTTAGTTAGCTTAGTACGGTGGTAGCATTATTAGAGGATCCCTCACTAAATTTCAAGGTATAAGTGTTCTCCCTGAGTATGCACCATTGCTACAGTTCTTTGTGCCGAGACACCACGTGATGATCGGGCAATGTTCACATACAACGGGTGCAAGCCAGTTTTGCACACGCAGAATACTTGGGTTAAACTTGACGAGCCTAGAATGTGAAGATATGGCCTCGGAACACTGAGACCGAAAGGTCGAGCGTGAACCATATATTAGATATGATCAACATAGTGATGTTCACCATTGAAAACTACTCCATCTCACGTGATAATCGGACATGGTTTAGTTGATATGGATCATGTGATCATTTAGATGCCTAGAGGGATGTCTATCTAAGTGGGAGTGCTTAAGTAATATGATTAAATGAACTTTAATTTATCATGAAATTAGTCATAATAGTTTTTGCATATCTATGTTGTAGATCAATAGCTCGCGTATAGCTCCCCTATTTTATTTTTGATATGTTCCTAGAGAAAAATAAGTTGAATGATTGTAGTAGTAATGATGCGGACTGGGTCCGTGATCTGAGGATTATCCTCATTGCTGCATAGAAGAATTATGTCCTTGATGCACCACTAAGTGGCGGACCTATTGCAGGAGCAGATGCAGACGTTATGAACGTTTGGCAAGCTCGGTATGATGACTACTTGATAGTTTAGTGTACCATGCTTTGCCACTTAGAACCGGGACATCAAAAACGTTCTGAACTCCACGGAGCATATAAGATGTTCCAAGAGCTGCCATTGGTATTTCAGACACATGCCCAAGTCAAGAGGTATGAGACCTCTGACAAGTACTTTGCCTACAAGATGGAGGAGAATAGCTCAACTAGTAAGCATGTGCTCAAATTGCCTGAGTACTACAATCGCTTGAATCAAGTGGGAGTTAATATTCCAGATAAGATAGTGATTGACAGAGTTCTCTAGTCACTATCACCAGGTTACTGGAACTTCGTGATGAACTATAATATGCAAGGGATGACGAAAACGATTCTCGAGCTCTTCGTGATGCTGAAATCGACGAAGGTAGAAATCAAGAAAAACATCAAATGTTGATGGTTGACAAGACCACTAGTTTCAACTAAAAGGGAAAGGTAAAGAAAGGGAACTTCAAGAAGAATGGCAAGCAAGTTGCCACTCCCATGAAGAAGCCCAAAGCTAGACCCAAGCCTGAAACTGAGTGCTTCTACTGCAAAGGAAATGGTCACTAGAAACGGAACTGCCCCAAATACTTGGCGGATAAGAAGAAGAACAAAGTGAACAAAAGTATATATGATATACATTTTATTGATGTGTACTTTACTAGTGTACATTGTATCCCCTGGGTATTTGATACTGGTTCAGTTGCTATGATTAGTAACTCGAAACAGGAGTTACAAAATGAACAAGGACTAGTTGAGGGCGAGGTGACGATGTGTGTTGGAAATGATTCCAAAGGTTGATAAGATCACCATCGCACACTCCCTTTACCTTCAGGATTAATGTTGAACCTAAATTAAATGTTATTTGGTATTTGCGTTGAGCATAATATGATTGGATCATGTTTATTGCAAGATTTTTATTCATTTAAGTCAAAGAATAATTGTTATTCTATTTACATGAATAAAACCTTCTGTGGTCATACACCCAAGGCGAATGTTTTATTGAATCTCGATCATAGTGATACACATATGTCAGGGAAGCTGATCGTGACCCACGAACACCTATGGGACCTGGCAGACCGAGTCCCTTGTGGTTCGGTGGGGGGCGGAGATTGCACAAAGAGCAGATCGAGGCGATGCACACGAGCAGTTTACCCAGCTTCAGAGCTCTCCGGAGAGATAATACTCCTACTGCTGTTTGGTTGATTGTATTGTGTTCTTGCTAGGGAGCAATGAGAGCTACAAAACCTAGCTTGAGTGAGTGTAGTCTTGAATGAGTCGAATGAACCGAACGGAGCCGAACCCTTTCTACGTTGCACTTGGGCCTCCTTTTATAGGCTCAAGGGGTCACCACAGGTGGCAACGTAGATGAGGGTACAAATGGAAAAATAGTAGTTGGTACAACGACACATGCGAAGTCTGATACCTTATACCTAACTCTGACGTGAAGGGACAAGATCAATAAATGTCCGTCCCTGTCACCTAAACAGTGTAACAGGGACCGTCAAATGCACCACCGTTTGCCACGATGGTAAGCTTGTCAGCGCCGCTTATCGCTGCTCTCCGCTGGCTGCACAGCCCCTTGACACGCGTGCCTGGAATAGCCCCACGGCAACACGTTGGCGGATGAGCTGGAGCGGAGATGAAGGGAGGTTGCCTGCCGCGGCAAGCACCTTGCCGCAGCTGAACCCTTGTCGCGCTCGGTAACTTGTCGCTCACCAAGCCTTCCCGGCAAGCTCCTCTTGCCGGGGTCTTGTTTCCTTCGTGCCTTGAGTGGCCTTCCCGGCAAGCTCCTCTTGCCGGGGCCTTGAGTACTTTGTTATTGAATGGCTCCAAAGGAGCCGCGGAGGACTTTGGCGGTCACTAGGCAAGCCTTGCCGCGGGGTGCTGCAACTGCCCGTGCAAGAGTTCGGGATACTAGGGTACCCCTACTCTAGTACACCGACAGGAGCCCCCGGGCCTGGGCCACACACGGTGCCGAGCTCTGTTGGGCCAGGCCAAAACAGTGTATGGGCACGCGTGGCCTAGATCACGCCGTTACTCGCCTTGGACCCACCACGTCCCCCACGAACAGCACGCGTCGAACGTGGCGTCGTGGGAGAGATCGTGGGGGATTTCTTTAATTGGAAAAGCGGAATGTCCGCCCCCTCCCCCTCCTTATAAGCAGGGGAAACAGGGCCAAGACGCCCACTTTGCCATTGCTGTCACATCAAAAACCACCGCCGCTCCCCCCCCCTTCTTCTCAAGTCCGAGGAGAGCGACGCCCCGCCCCCCATCGCCACCAACGCCCTCAACACCGTCGGACTCCTCCACCACCTCCGCCATGGGCCCGAAGGCCGACAAGGGGAAAGGCGTGAAATCTGCCGAGGCGCAGCGGCTCGCGGCGCTGCGGAAGGAGCGGGCCACCTTCGACCCCCTGCTCGACGCGCAGGAGCTGCGGGAGGGGTACTACCTCTTCTGGTCAACGGAGACGCGGTGCACCTGCGCATGAGGGTGATCTCCGCCACCCGATCCGAGAAGGTTTCCGTGGTACCCTTCTTGGCCTTTTCTTCTACTGCGGGCTCTGCCCGCCTTTTTCCGAATTCTTTTGCGACATCATGAACACATACGGCCTCCGCCCCCTTGATTTCACCCCCAACGCCGTCCTCAGCATGGTAGTTTTCGCACACCTTTGCGAGAACTTTGTCGGAGTCCACCCAAATGTAGCCCTCTTCCGCCACTACTTCATGCCCCGCGTTGAGAGAGGAGAGCCGCTTGCCGGAGGGATTGCATGGATCTCCAGGATCGGCAAGAAAGAAGCATATCTGGAAGGAGAGCTTCGTAGCAAGTGGGAAGAGTGGAGAGCCGATTGGTGTTGGATCATAGAGGAGAACCCACAGCCATTCACTGCCCAGCGCCAAACTCTCATTGTGCGCGACAACGATTGGAGTAACTTGACGCCGGAGGATGCGAGGTTGAAGATTGCCGTGACCCGGATCTTGGGCCTCAGGCATGCCAGACTCACTGTAGGTGCTGTTGGCGCGGATTTCCTTCGTCGCCGCATTGCGCCCTTGCAGGAGAGGAGGAGGCCTGCTTGGGAGTTCCAAAACGCGGCAGACATCATGAGGCTGCGCCCGGGCGTCAATTGGAACTTCACTGTCTTGGAGCTGGATGCGATCTTCTTTGGAGCTGTTCAAGCCCGACCAGATCGCCCCGAGTGATTCATGTTGCCGAGGGGGGTCGTTCCTTTGTGCAACAACTCTTCGCTTGACCGCATCCGCGCGATGATGCCGTTGTGCGATTCCCATGGAATCGTTCCAACTTGGCAAGAGCCCGCCGACGACATCGTGCAACAGTTCTTCGACAGCTTGGAAGAAGTGCCGATCCGTGCCGACGAGCAGAAGTGGCTCACCCGCGACACCACCGACGCCGAGCTGCAGCGCGCCATACACCAGGCTGGAGGAGGCGGCGGCTTCTTGCCGCCCGGTGAGTTCGGTTCACCGTGGGCAGGCGGAGGCAGCCGAGGCGGCAAGCCTTGCCGACCGAGAGGAGCTTGTCGGAGCGGAGGAGCAGGCCGAGCCCGATGCTGAGCTGAGCGAGCCTGCCGGGGGCGCCTCCCCTCCACCTTCAGATAACTTGCCGCGGGAGGAGCCCGCGGGCCCGCCAAGAAGGCGCCTCCGCAAGACCGGGGAAGTGGCGGGCGGCGGACGGGCCAACAGCCGCGTCTCGCCAGCGACGCGCTTCCATCACGCGACAACCTCTGTTGCCGCGGGAGCGCCTCACGCTGCCACAGCAACCGGAGCGGGGCCTTCTGGGACAACGGCTCCCGCACACGCCAAGCGTCCGAGGGAGCCCACTCTTCCAGCTCGTCGCACCGGGGGTGGAGCGGAATTTGACTTCTCCGCTCTCAGCTCCGAGGAGGAGGAAGAAGAGTAAGATCTTGTCGCTGTACTTGTAATTCTTCAATTTGCTGCTTTGTCTTGTATCTGACTTGCTTCATTCTGAACTCTTTCCTTTTCCAGGACGCTGGCTCAGAGGGCGTCAAAGAGAGCCAAGACCCCGGTGGTTGTCATCGAAGACGATCCCCCCGCAGCGGCAGGAGGCAACCCTTCTTCAGCACAGCCCCCAGCGTAAGTAGTTGGTTTACTTCTTACGGTTAGGTGTGCATGGGTGCTCCTTCTTTACTGATATCTGACTTGTTGATTTGTGTAGGAGTAGAGCAGCCTCATCAGGAGGCCCCGGAAGTCACTCCCGAAGTTCTGTCTGCTTCAACTACGCCGCCAAGGGAGAATTCTCCGGCAAGGGAGCGCTCTCCGGCAAGGGAGCGCTCTCCGACAAGGGATGCTTCTCTGACAAGGGGCAGCGCCAACGATCCTCCGGTGGTGGAGACCGTGACCACAGATCCCATCGCAGGTAATCTCCTTGCCTGAAAATTTCCCTTGGGTTGCTTTTCTTCTGTTCTTATTTTCGAACATTTGCTTGACTGTTCTTTCTTTTTCTGATCATCAGATCCATCTGGCGGAGAGCCGATGGAGACTGAGGTTGCCGGCGAGGAGGACGCGCGCGGCAACAATGACGACGCCGCCAACATGGAGGAGGAGGTTGGCGCCGATGGGTCCGCCGGCGAGGAGGCCGCCAAGGCTGCCGGCGCAAAGGCTGGGAAGGGGTCTGTGTTGGAAATATGCCCTAGAGGCAATAATAAATTAGTTATTATTATATTTCCTTGTTCATGATAATCGTTTATTATTCATGCTATAATTGTATTGACCGGAAACAGCAATACATGTGTGGATACATAGACAACACCATGTCCCTAGTAAGCCTCTAGTTGACTAGCTCGTTGATCAATAGATGGTTACGGTTTCCTGACCATGGACATTGGATGTCATTGATAACGGATCACATCATTAGGAGAATGATGTGATGGACAAGACCCAATCCTAAGCCTAGCACAAAGATCGTAGTTCGTATGCTAAAGCTTTTCCAATGTCAAGTATCTCTTCCTTAGACCATGAGATCGTGCAATTCCGGATACCGTAGGAGTGCTTTGGGTGTATCAAACGTCACAACGTGGCTGGGTGACTATAAAGGTGCACTACAGGTATCTCCGAAGTGACCATTGGGTTGACACGGATCGAGGCGGGATTTGTCACTCCGTGTAAACGGAGAGGTATCTCTGGGCCACTCGGTAGGACATCATCATAATGTGCACAATGTGACCAAGGGGTTGATCACGGGATGATGTGTTCGGAACGAGTAAAGAGACTTGCCGGTAACGAGATTGAACAAGGTATCGGGATACCGACGATCGAATCTCGGGCAAGTACAATACCGCTAGACAAAGGGAATTGTATACGGATCGATTGAGTCCTTGACATCGTGGTTCATCCGATGAGATCATCGTGGAACATGTAGGAGCCAACATGGGTATCCAGATCCGCTGTTGGTTATTGACCGAGAACGTCTCGGTCATGTCTACATGTCTCCCGAACCCGTAGGGTCTACACATAAGGTTCGGTGGCGCTAGGGTTATAAAGGAAGTTTGTATGTGGTTACCGAATGTTGTTGAGTCCGGATGAGATCCCGGACGTCACGAGGAGTTCGGAATGGTCCGGAGGTAAAGATTTATATATGGGAAGTCTGTTTTGGTCACCGGAAAGTTTTGGGCGATTTCGGTAATGTACCGGGACCACCGGGAGGGTCCCGGGGGTCCACCAAGTGGGGCCACCAACCCCAGAAGGTTGCGTGGGCCAAGTGTGGAGGAACCAGCCCCAAGGGGCTGGTGCGCCCAAGGGCCCAAGGCGCAAGGGGGAGTGGGAGGGGGCAAACCCTAGGGCAGATGGGCCCTAAGGCCCATCTAGTGGGCGCCTCCCTCTCCCTCCCCTCTTGGCCGCCCCCCTTGATCCCATCTAGGGCTGGCCGCCACCCCTAGGGGGTGGAAACCCTAGAGGGGGCGCAGCCCTCCCCTTCCCCTATATATATGAGGCCCTGGGGGCTGCCCATAAGACACGAGAACCTCTCCCTCTTGGTGCAGCCCTGCCTCTCCTCCTCCTCCTCTCCCTTGGTGCTTGGCGAAGCCCTGCGGGATTGCCACGCTCCTCCATCACCACCACGCCATTGTGCTGCTGTTGGATGGAGTCTTCCTCAACCTCTCCCTCTCTCCTTGCTGGATCAAGGCATGGGAGACGTCACCGGGCTGTACGTGTGTTGAACGCGGAGGTGCCGTCCGTTCGGCACTAGGATCTCCGGTGATTTGAATCACGACGAGTACGACTCCTTCAACCCCGTTCACATGAACGCTTCCGCTTAACGATCTACAAGGGTATGTAGATGCACTCTCCTTCCCTCGTTGCTAGTTTCTCCATAGATAGATCTTGGTGACACGTAGGAAAATTTTGAATTTCTGCTACGTTCCCCAACAGTGGCATCATGAGCTAGGTCTATTGCGTAGATTCTTTGCACGAGTAGAACACAAAGTAGTTGTGGGCGTTGATTTTGTTCAATATGCTTACCGTTACTAGTCAAATCTTGTTTCGACGGTATTGTGGGATGAAGCGGCCGGACCGACCTTACGTACTCTTCGTGAGACAGGTTCCACCGACCGACATGCACTTGGTGCATAAGGTGGCTAGCGGTGCCGCCTCTCCACTTTAGTCGGAACGGATTCGATGAAAAGGGTCCTTATGAAGGGTAAATAGCAATTGGCATATCACGTTGTGGTTTTGCGTAGGTAGGAAACGTTCTTGCTAGAAACCCAAAGCAGCCACGTAAAACATGCAAACAACAATTAGAGGACGTCTAACTTGTTTTTGCGGGGTATGCTATGTGATGTGATATGGCCAAGAAGAATGTGATGAATGATATGTGATGTATGAGATTGATCATGTTCTTGTAATAGGATTCACGACTTGCATGTCGATGAGTATGACAACCGGCAGGAGCCATAGGAGTTGTCTTTATTTATTGTATGACCTGCGTGTCATTAAACAACGCCATGTAATTACTTTGCTTTATTGCTAACCGGTAGCTATAGTAGTAGAAGTAATAGTTGGCGAGACAACTTCATGAAGACACGATGATGGAGATCATGATGATGGAGATCATGGTGTCATGCCGGTGACGATTATGATCATGGAGCCCCGAAGATGGAGATCAATGGAGCTATATGATATTGGCCATATCATGTCACTACTATATAATTGCATGTGATGTTTATTATGTTTATGCATCTTGTTTACTTAGAACGACGGTAGTAAATAAGATGATCCCTTACAAATTTCAAGAAGTGTTCTCCCTAAGCGTGCACCGTTGCTACAGTTCGTCGCTTCTAAGCACCACGTGTTAATCGGGTGTGATGGATTCTTACGTTCACATACAACGGTGTAAGCAAGATTTACACACGCAGAAACACTTAGGGTTAACTTGACGAGCCTAGCATGTGAAGACATGGCCTCGGAACACGGAGACCGAAAGGTCGAGCATGAGTCGTATGGTAGATACGATCAACATGAAGATGTTCACCGATGATGACTAGTCCGTCTCACGTGTTGATCGGACACGGCCTAGTTGATTCGGATCATGTAATCACTTAGATAACCGAGGGATGTCTATCTGAGTGGGAGTTCATAAGATGAACTTAATTATCATGAACATAGTCAAAAGACCTTTTGCAAATTATGTCGAAGCTCACGCTTTAGTTCCACTGCTTAGATATGTTCCTAGAGAAAATATAGTTGAAAGTTGAAAGTAGCGATTATGCGGACGAGAAAGCTTATGTCCTTAATGCACCGCTCGGTGTCTTGAACCCCAAGCGTCGTTTGTGGATGTTGCGAACATCGGACATACACGGTTTGATAACTACGTGATAGTTCAGTTAAGCGGTTTAGAGTTGAGGCACCAAAGAAGTTTTCAAACGTCGCGGAACATATGAGATGTTTCGAGGGCTGAAATTGGGATTTCAGGCTCGTGCTCACGCCAAGAGGTATGAGACCTCCGGCGATTTTCTTAGCCTACAAACTAAGGGAGAAAAGCTCAATCGTTGAGCTTGTGCTCAGATTGTCCGAGTGCAACAATCACTTGAATCGAGTGGGAGTTGATCTTCCGATGAGATAGTGATGTTTCTCCAAAGTCATTGCCACCAAGCTGCTAGAGCTTCGTGATGAACTATAACAAATCAGGGATAGATATGATGATCCTTGAGGTATTCGCGTTGTTTGACATCGCGAAAGTAGAAATCAAGAAGGAGCATCAATTGTTGATGGTTGGTGAAACCACTAGTTTCAAGAAGGGCAAGGGCTAGAAGGACACTTCATGAAACGGCAAATCAGTTTGCTCGGTTGAAGAAACCCCAAGGTTGAACCCAAACCCGAGACTAAGTGCTTCGTAATAAGGGAAACAGCCACGGAGCAGAATTACCCTAGATACTTGGTAGATAAGAAGGCTGGCAAGGTCGATAGAAGTATATTTGATATACATTATGTTAATGTGTACTTTACTAGTACTCCTAGTAGCACCAGGTATTAGATACGGTTCGGTTACTAAATGTTAGTAACTCGAAATAAAAGCTACTGGAATAAAAGGAGACTAGCTAAAGGTGAGTGACGATATGTGTTGGAATTGTTTCCAAGGTTGATATGATCAAACATCGCACGCTCCCTCTACCATCAAGATTAGTATTAAACCAGAATAATTATCATTTGGTGTTTATGTTGAGCATAGACATGATTGGATTATGTCTATCGCAATCTGATTATTCATTTAAGGAGAATAATGGTTACTCTATTTATTTGAATAATACCTTCAATGGTCTTGCACCTAAAAATGGTTTATTGAATCTCGATCGTAGTGATACACATTTTCATGCCAAATGTATAAGATAGTAATGATAGTACCACTTACTTGTAGCACTGCCATGTAAGTCATATTGGTGTAAAACGCATGAAGAAGCTCCATGTTGATGGATCTTTGAACTCACTCATTTATGAAAAGTTTGAGACATGCGAACCATGTCTATTGGTGTATATGCATGAAGAAACTCCATGCAGATGGATCGTTTGGACTCACTTGATTTTGAATCACTTGAGATATGCAAAACATACCACATGGGCAAGATGACTGAAAAGCCTCGGTTTCAGTGAGATAGAACAAGGTAGCAATTTGTTGAAAGTAACACATTTTGATGTGTGCAGTCCAATGAGTGCTGAGGCATGCAGTGAATATCGTTATGTTCTGACTTCACAAATGATTCGAGTAGATATTGAGTATATTGACTTGATGAAACACAAGTCTGAATTATTGAATGGTTCAAGTAATTTCAGAGTGAAGTTGAAGATCTTCGTGACAAGAGGATAAAATGTCTGTGATGTGATCATAGAGATGGATGTCTGAGTTGCGAGTTTTGGCACACTATTAAGACATTGTGGAAATTGTTTCACAATTAATACCGCCTGGAACACCATAGTATGATGGTGTGTCCGAACATCATAGTTGCACTCTATTGGATATGGTGCGTACCATGATGTCTCTTATCGAATTACCACTATCATTCATGGGTTAGGCATTAGAGACAACCACACTCACTTAAATAGGGCACCACGTAATTCCGCTGAGACGACACCGTTTGGAGAAACCTAAGTTTTCGTTTCTTAAAAGTTTGGGGCTATGACGCTTATGTGAAAAAGTTTCAGGTTGATAAGCTCGAACCCAAAGCGGACAAAATGCATCTTCATAGGACACCCAAAACAGTTGGGTATACCTCCTAATTCAGATCCGAAAGCAATAGGGATTGTTTCTTGAATCGGGTCCTTTCTCGAGGAAAAGTTCGTCTCGAAAAGTTGAGTGGGAGGATGGTGGAGACTTGATGAGGTTATTGAACCGTCACTTCAACTAGTGTGTAGCAGGGCACAGGAAGTTGTTCCCGTGGCACCTACACCAATTGAAGTAGAAGCTTATGATAGTGATCATGAAGTTTCCGATCAAGTCACTACCGTACATCGTAGGTTGACAAGGATGCGTACTACTTTAGAGTGGTACAGTAATCCTGTCTTAAAGGTCATGTTGCTAGGCAACGATGAACCTACGAGCTATGGAGAAGCGATGGTGGGCCCAAATTCCGACAAGTGGTTAGAAACCATGAAATCCGAGGAAGGATCCATGTATCATAACAAAGCATGGACTTTGGTGGACTTGCCCGATGATCGGCAAGCCATTGAGATGAATGGATCTTTAAGAAGAAGACGGACGTGGACGGTAATATCACGGTCTATGAAGCTCGACTTGTGGCGAAGAGTTTTTCACAAGTTCAAGGAGTTGACTACGATGAGATTCTCTCATTCGTAGCGATGCTTAAGTCCGTCGGAATCATGTTAGCATTAGCTGCATTTATGAAATCTGGCGGATGGATGTCAAAAGCGAGTTTCCTTACCAGTTTTATAAGGAAAGGTTGTATGTGATACAATCGAGAAAAGTTTTGTCGATCCTAAGGATGCTAAGAGGTATGCTGGCTCCAACATCCTTTCTAAGGACCGGAGTAAGCATCTCGGAGTTGGAATGTGCACTTTGATGAGATGATCAAAGATTTTGGGTGTATACAAAGTTTATGAGAAACTTGTATTTCCAAAGAAGTGAGTGGGAGCACTATAGAATTTCTGATGAGTATATGTTGTTGACATATTGTTGATCGAAATGATGTAGAATTTCCGAAAGCATATAGGGTTGTTTGAAAATGTTTTCAATAGAAAACCTGGATTAAGCTACTTGAACATTGAGCATCAAGATCTATGAGGATAGATCAAAATGCTTAATAATACTTTCAAATGAGCACATACCTTGACATGATCTTGAAGGTGTTCAAGATGGATCAGTCAAAGAAGGAGTTCTTGCCTAAGATGTAAGGTATGAGGTTAAGAGTTAAAGCTCGACCACGGCAGAAAAGAGAGAAAGGACGAAGGTCGTCCCCTATGCTTTAGACGTAGGCTCTATAGTATGCTATGTTGTGTACCGCACCGGAAGTGTGCCTTGCCATGAGTCAGTCAAGGGGTACAATTATGATCCAGGGATGGATCATTGGACAGCGGTCAAAATTGTCCTTGGAGTAAATAAGGACATGTTTCTCGATTATGGAGGTGACAAAGAGTTCGGCGTAAAGGGTTACGTCGATGCAAGCTTTAACACCTATCCGAGTGACTCTAAGTAGCAAACCGGATACGTATAGTGGAGCAACCATTTGGAATAGATCCAAGTGGAGCGTGAAAGCAGCATTTACAATATGACATAGAGAATTATGAAGTACACACGGATCTGAAAGGTTCGAGACCGTTGACTAAAACCTCTCTCACAAGCAAAACATGATCAAACCCCAGAACTCATTGAGACCTAATCACATGGAGATGTGAACTAGTTTGAGACACTAGTAAACTCTTTGGATGTTGGTCACATGGCGATGTGACCTATCAGTGTTAATCACATGGCGATGTGAACTAGATTGTTGACTCTAGTGCAAGTGGGAGACTGTTGGAAATATGCCCTAGAGGCAATAATAAATTAGTTATTATTATATTTCCTTGTTCATGATAATCGTTTATTATTCATGCTATAATTGTATTGACCGGAAACAGCAATACATGTGTGGATACATAGACAACACCATGTCCATAGTAAGCCTCTAGTTGACTAGCTCGTTGATCAATAGATGGTTACGGTTTCCTGACCATGGACATTGGATGTCATTGATAACGGGATCACATCATTAGGAGAATGATGTGATGGACAAGACCCAATCCTAAGCCTAGCACAAAGATCGTGTAGTTCGTATGCTAAAGCTTTTCCAATGTCAAGTATCTCTTCCTTAGACCATGAGATCGTGCAATTCCCGGATGCCGTAGGAGTGCTTTGGGTGTATCAAACGTCACAACGTAACTGGGTGACTATAAAGGTGCACTACAGGTATCTCCGAAAGTGACCATTGGGTTGACACGGATCGAGACTGGGATTTGTCACTCCGTGTAAACGGAGAGGTATCTCTGGGCCCACTCGGTAGGACATCATCATAATGTGCACAATGTGACCAAGGGGTTGATCACGGGATGATGTGTTACGGAACGAGTAAAGAGACTTGCCGGTAACGAGATTGAACAAGGTATCGGGATACCGACGATCGAATCTCGGGCAAGTACAATACCGCTAGACAAAGGGAATTGTATACGGGATCGATTGAGTCCTTGACATCGTGGTTCATCCGATGAGATCATCGTGGAACATGTAGGAGCCAACATGGGTATCCAGATCCGCTGTTGGTTATTGACCGGAGAACGTCTCGGTCATGTCTACATGTCTCCGAACCCGTAGGGTCTACACATAAGGTTCGGTGGCGCTAGGGTTATAAAGGAAGTTTGTATGTGGTTACCGAATGTTGTTGAGTCCGGATGAGATCCCGGACGTCACGAGGAGTTCGGAATGGTCCGGAGGTAAAGATTTATATATGGGAAGTCCTGTTTTGGTCACCGAAAAGTTTGGGCGATTTGGTAATGTCTGGGACCACGGGAGGTCCCGGGTCCACAAGTGGGGCCACCAACCCCAGAAGGTTGCGTGGGCCAAGTGTGAGAGGAACCAGCCCCAAGGGGGCTGGTGCCCACAAGGGGCCCAAGGCGCAAGGGGGAGGGAGGGGCAAACCCTAGGGCGAGATGGGCCCTAAGGCCCATCTAGTGGGCGCCTCCTCCCTCCCTCTTGGCCGCCCCTTGATCCCATCTAGGGCTGGCCGCCACCCCTAGGGGGTGGAAACCCTAGAGGGGGCGCAGCCCTCCCCTTCCCCTATATATATGAGGCCATGGGGGCTGCCCATAAGACACGAGAACCTCTCCCTCTTGGTGCAGCCCTGCCTCTCCTCCTCCTCCTCTCCCTTGGTGCTTGGCGAAGCCTGCTGGGATGCCACGCTCCTCCACCACCACCACGCGTTGTGCTGCTGTTGGATGGAGTCTTCCTCAACCTCTCCCTCTCTCCTTGCTGGATCAAGGCATGGGAGACGTCACCGGCTGTCGTGTGTTGAGCGCGAGGTGCCGTCCGTTCGGCACTAGGATCTCCAGTGATTTGAATCACGACGAGTACGACTCCTTCAACCCCGTTCACATGAACGCTTCCGCTTAACGATCTACAAGGGTATGTAGATGCACTCTCCTTCCCTCGTTGCTAGTTTCTCCATAGATAGATCTTGGTGACACGTAGGAAAATTTTGAATTTCTGCTACGTTCCCCAACAGTCTGGTGATCACACTGACGACCCTGAGGCCGCAGGAGCGCCAGGCGCTACGCCGACCGCCGATCCCTCCGCCACCGATGCGGCACCAGGCTCCGAAGAGCCCCAGCCCAGCGCCTATCTGAAGGCCGGCGAAGGTGTCTTCATCGAGCTTCCATGGGCGTCGAGCTCCAGGGCGCCGGTCGAGGGAGAGACCTTCGACGAGGAGCTGCTCGCCTCCGCTGGGCTGTCGCTAGTTGACACGCCAAGCAGCAGCAGTGGTGAGTCTGAGGAAGAGCAGCTGCTGAAGAAGCTGCCGTCGCTCTACCGCGCCCGACAAGCTAAGCTGGAGTCCAGGGAAGCACTTGTCGCGAGGGCGGGAGCTGACATGGAGAAGCGCGCAGAAGAGCTCCGGCGTGCCAACAAAGAAACTCTCCGGGACATAGCAGAAGCGCGGGAGCAACTCTCCGAAGAGCGCACGGCCTTCATCCTTGAGAAGGCCGAGGTCGAGGAGCAGCAAAGGCTTGCCGGCGAGAAGCTATCTGCGCAAGAAGGTGAGCTAGCGCAGCGGAAGATCAACCTTGATAGCTATGAGGAAGATCTTGCCGCGCGCGAGCAATCAATTGGTGGAGCACTCAAGGAGGCAAAGGACGCTGCCGCAGCTGCCGAGGCTGCCAAGAAGGAGTTGGAGACTAAAGTAACGCAGCTGGAGGCCAGCCTGCAGAAGAGCGGCGAGGATGTCACTGCGCTGAAGCACGAGCACGAGAAGGATGCCTACACTCTTGGCGAGTTGCAGGGCCGCCTCGCTGAGAGAATCAAAGAGCTCGACGCCGCCAAGGACTCCAAGGCGGATCTTGAGCTGAAGCTGACCACCTTGATGGAGACGCTGGACGGCGCCAAGGAGCGGGAAGCGGGTTTGTTGGAGAAGATCAAGGCCAACGAGGAGCTGTTGGCGAACGCCACGACCGCCCACAACACCCTTAGGGAGAACGTGATGATCTGGACTGAGGGTCTTGTGAATACAGCCGCCGCCATCGACAAGGAGCTGAGGGAGCTGGGGATGGTGGACCTCGGGTACTCCACCGACGAGCATCTCCAACCCAGCGCCAAGCTCAGCTTGTTCCTCAAGGGCATGGTGACGGCTCTCCAGCGGCTCCGGGAAGAGATCCCAAAGCAGCTGGCCGACGAGTCGCGCCAAATCTGTGCAGGGGCTCTTCAGAAGGTGCTGATGAAGGTGGCCTTCCGCAATCCAGGCGTCAGCTTCACGAACGTCCTCAAGTCCCTGCCGCCGACTGCTGACGTTGAAGCGCTCAAGGCCCTTGTCGCACCCATTGTGGGCAGGGTGAGCGGAGTCAAGAGGGTTGATGGCGACCGCGTGGACTAGGCCGCCAAATTTATCTTTCCTTTATCGCTGCTGATCATGTTTAGGAGAACAATTCATTAGATTTGCGACAAGTTATTTTTGTAATATACTCTATCTTAGGCAACGATTGCAATGTTATTTCCTCTATTTGATTCCTTCCTTTGTATGTTTGTGCCCTACGCTTTTCAGGGAACTTGTCGGCGCGGGCACCTTTGCCGCGAGCGCTGAGTGCGGAACGTCAGGGGCCTACTGGCGATGCCGCCTCCGACAAGCAACCTTGTCGCAACTGGTTGCAGCTCACTTAAGTTGTTGAGAGGACTCGAAAGGGCGCAAACCAGCCGCGAGTTGGTCCCTTCGCGCACAGGTTTTCCATACAAAGTTCTATCGTTCGAGGAAGATAACTTAAAAATTTAAAAACTGATTGCTCAAACTTTGGCAACTTAGCTTTTCTGTCGTTTGCTTCCCGGCAAGGTGATATTTCCTCGAGCGACACTTGGCGGCCCACACCATTATCTTCTCCTTCCCCCCAGCTAACTTGTGGGCGAAGAAACCTTCCATTCTTATGAGAAGAAAGAAGAGAAAATAAAGTTATGGAGCCTAGTGGCTCGTTATTGCTTACCGGGTGGGAATGCTGCACAAAATGTTAGATAACACATGCATAAGGGATTATGAAAGCATGCATTTGACAATTTGCGAGCAACACATGAGCTTTACTGATGCACGGGGTCTGCGCCCGGCTTTGTACAAAGGATTACATGCAACATCGGCAAGACTTGTACAAAAGGGTGGTTGCCGGAACGGGTCCCGACAACCGCGCCCTATGGGTAAAACTTACGAAGATGCTCTATATTCCAGGAGTTGCTCACCGGAACGCCATCTTCGGTCTCAAGGCGGACAGCGCCAGGCTTAGTGACTCGTTTCACCCGATAAGGGCCTTCCCACTTCAAGTCAACTTGTTGGAATTCTTGGCGGACTGAACGCGCCAAGAACAAGGTCGCCTTCCTCGAAGCTTCGGCACTAACTGCGGCTATGGTAGCGGCGCAAAGCTTGCTGGTAACGAGCAGCTCGTCTGCAGACTGAAGGCGATCCTCCTCAAGGAGCAGCGCGTCATCTTGTCGCAGCTGCTCTTGCTCAAGCTCATCATAGCGAGCACTCGAGGCGACCCGTATCTGAGTTCCGTGGGGAGAACTGCCTCTGCTCCATAGACTAGAGCGAAAGGTGTCTGGCCAGTGGCTCAATTTGGCGTCGTCCTGATCGACCGAAGAACCATTGGCAGCTCCTCAATCCGGTTTCTTCCGCACTTGCGCAGCCTGTCGAAAGTTCTGGTCCTGAGTCCTCGCAACACTTCAGCATTTGCCCTCTCCACTTGACCGTTGCTCCTCGGATGAGCAACAGAAGCAAAGCAGACCTTGGCGCCAAGATCTTGGACGTATTGCATGAAGGTGCGACTCATGAATTGTGTGCCATTGTCGGTGATGATCCGGTTAGGTATCCCAAAACGGCAAACAATTGACCATAAGAACTTGACTGCTTGACCGTCTGTCACCTTCCTCATCGCTTCCACTTCCGGCCACTTTGTGAACTTGTCGATTCACGGCGTACAAGTACTCAAAGCCCTCGACAACTTCGGGGAAGGGGCCGAGTATGTTGAGCCCCGGACGAAAATGGCGAGGATAAAGGGATCGTCTGGAGAGCTTGAGCTGGCTGGTGTATCTGTTTGGAATGGGCCTTGCACGCTTCACACTTGGTTACTTGTGCGGTTGCATCACGGAGGGCTGTCGGCGAAGAAACCTTGCGGAAAGCTTTGCGGCAAGTGCTCTTGCGCCAATGTGGTGACCGCATATGCCTCAGGTATATCTCGCCAACAGCTTCATCCATCTTCCCGGCAAATACACTTCAATTTCACACCGTTGAGTCTTCTTACATGCGATGTGCTGTCAACAAACTGGTACATACTTGATTTGCCGGGCTACTCTCTCCGCTTCTTCTTGCTCTTCGGGAAGTTCTCCTGTCTGATGGAAATGGACGATCTGCTGTGCCCATGTTGGAGCTTGCGGCTCGACAACTAGGACTAAAGGCACATCTGCTGCTGCGGGAACATCTGCTTCTACGGCAAGAACCAGTGGTTCTGCCGGAGCTTGATGATCCCCGGCAAGCTTGCCGGAGCAAAACTTGTCGGGAGCGTCTGCTTCAACGAAACAAACCCTAGGGCTTGTCGGAGCAGACTGCTCCTCAGCGATATTTGCGTTGATTTTGGGGACCTTCTTGGCGGCGGCTTCAGGGAGCTCTGCCGGAAAGTAGTCACCAGAAACCAACTTCCTCTTCTTGTTTTGTCCAGTTGATGGTGTTACAGTTGGTTGAGTCAGCTTGAGCACAAAAATCCCTGGTTCCACAGGTAACTTGAGTGCGGCGCACTTTCACAGGCCATCAGCAATATCATTCTGAGCTCTTGGAACATGTTCCATTTGCAGGCCTTCAAAGTGTTCTTCTAGCTTTCTCACTTCATCAACGTAGGCTTCCATCAACGGACTCTGATAATCTTTGTTCACTTGGCGGACGACAAGCTGCGAGTCACCCCTGACAATGAGCTTCCTGATCCCAAGGTCCACTGCTATTATGAGCCCGGCAAGCAAACCTTCATACTCTGCAGTATTATTTGTTGCTTGCTCCTTGGGAAAGTGCATCTGGACTATGTATTTGAGGCGCTCTCCGGTGGGTGCGATAAGCAGCACGCCGGCACCGGCACCTTGCAGTGAGAAGGCACCATCAAAGTACATCAGCCACTCTTTACTTGTTTCCTTGACGGGGATGCTCGTCTCTGGAATTTCTTCATCTTGCGTTGGCGTCCATTCTGCTATAAACTCTGCTAATGCTCTGCTTTGGATAGTTGAAGTGCTTTCAAACTTGAGGCCAAAGCTTGACAGTTCAAGTGCCCACTCGACAATCCTGCCTGTTGCTTCTGGATTATGCAATATCCTCTTCAGGGGAAAGCGAGTGACAATTGTTATCTCATGTTCTTGGAAGTAATGGCGCAGCTTTCTCGAGGCCATGAGGAGGCCAAAAAGCAATTTCGCACACCGAGTACCTTGACCTAGCCCCTGCGAAGGGAACCGACAAAAGTAGACTGGGCGCTGCACCATCCTTTTCGCATCTTCTCGCAATCCTGCGCAGATCCGTCCTTGTCGGGACCAGAGCTTGTGGCGAAGCCCCTTGTCGCTGGATGCATCTGCCTCGGTTGTTTGGCTCATTATCGGCCTCCCTTTCCGCTACTAATGCAGCACTAACCACTTGATTGGTCGCCGCTATGTATAGCAGCAACTTCTCTTGTGGCCTAGGTGCGACAAGTATTGGAGTGGAGGACAGGTACCTCTTCAAGTCTTGCAGCGCAGCCTCCGCTTCGGGAGTCCATTTCATTGGACCTGCCTTTTTAAAAATCTTGAAAAATGGCAGGGCGCGCTCAGCAGACCTGGAGATAAACCTTCTGAGAGCAGCCACGCAACCGGCAAGTCTTCGAACATCCTTGACGCGCCTTGGTGCTTCAATCTTCTCAATGGCCTTGATCTTGTCGGGGTTGGCTTCAATTCCCCTCTGAGACCCATGTCTTTGGGACAAGCATTATTAACATCTGTGAAGTCAATACAAAGTCTCCATTTCCCATTTGCCTTGCGTACAACTACCGGATTGGCCAACCACGTGGGATGGAGCACTCCTCTGACAAGGCCTGCTGCTTCCAACTTCTTGATCTCTTCTGCAATGAACTCTTGGCGCTCCACTGCCTGCTTCCTGACTTTTTGCTTGACGGGCCGCGCATAGGACAGACAGCTAGGTGGTGCTCAATTACTTTCCTGGGAACACCGGGGATGTCAGATGGTTGCCATGCAAACACATCGACATTCGCCCGCAGGAAAGCAACGAGCTCACCTTCCTATTTAGGGTCGAGAGTGGCACGATGGTGAAGGTACCACCGTCCCGTCCTCCTTAGCGGGCACTTTCTTGGTCTTGGCGGAGCTGCCATCATCTTCTTGCACTTGCGGTGGAGCTCGATGATCGTCCTCGATGGTAGCGCAGCACTCGGAAGAGGTGCGCTTGCGGAGTGGGCATCGAGCTCTTGCGGACTTGGTCTTCTTCTTCCCCGGGAGCTTCAGCGGCAAGTGACTTGCTTTCTGTCGCGGCTGCTGCATCCCGGTAAATCTTGTCGGCACAGATAAGAGCATCTTTCTTGTCGCCATGAACAGAAATGACACTTATCGGGCCGGGCATCTTGAGCAAATTGTATGCATAATGAGAGGCTGCCATGAACTTGGCGAGTGCTGGACGGCCAAGTATTCCATTGTAGGGCAATGTGAAATAAGCAACGTCAAATGTAACTCTCTCAGTCCTGAAATTCAGTTCGCTACCAAATGTTACCGGCAACGTGATCTTCCCTTTCGGCTTGCTCCTTCCTGGGTTGATTCCTTGGAAAGTGCCAGTCTCTTGAGCTCATTGTCGAGGATTTGAAGCTTCTGGAGCACTGCGGAGGAGATCAGGTTTAAGCCGGCCCCGTCGTCAACTAACATCTTGGTGACCTTGAGGTTGCGGATAGTTGGTGAGACCAACATCGGCAAACACCGACCGCAGATTCTGCGATCAGGTGATCCTCAATATCAAAGATGATAGGCGTCTTGGACCACTTGAGAGGTCTCGTGACTCTGGATGGTTCTGCTGCATTAACTTCCGCATCCACCGCTTGAGTTGGCGGTGTGAGGTATCTTGAGAGAAGCACCACACCAACCTGAAGAACCTCTGTTGCCTTCGAAACTCCTGCTCATCAGCTTCATCATCTTCCATATCTTCATCATCATCTTCGTCTTCATCCTTGTCGCGGCGCGCGTGGAGTCTGTCTCCTTGCCGCTGCTTGGCCTTGCCAGCGGCGTCCTCCCGGTCGGGTCTCTTCTTGCTAGCTGCCCTGCACCTTCACAGGCCTTCTCCTTGTCTCGCCGCTCGTACTCAGCCTTCTGCAGTTCAACAAGCTGCTCGACTTTCTTGCAGCTCGGAGGTCATGGCCCTTGGTGCGGTGAATCTTCTGATCTTGTTTGTTGGAGCTGTCACCTTGTCGGCGGTCGCCACAGCTTGGCGGTCGGTGTCGTGGCAACCTCCTTGCCGGAGCCACCAGCCTTAGCCTTCTTGGCGCCACCTCCGTTGCGGACTGCTCGACAACCAGTACCTCTTTGCTCTTCTTCTTTTTGTTCCGCCTTGGCTCTTCTTTGCCGGGCGGTCTCCTCACCGTCGAGACCACTGCTTCGCATTCTCTCACGGTAGTCTTCTTCCTTCTTCACCGTGCACACTTGTCGGCCAAGGCGTATAGCTCATCGCGTCCTTGACTTTGCACATCGCCATCTCCTCCCTCATCCTGCGGTTCCTTGCGTTTTGATGAAACAGCTGATCACCCATGGCAGGGTGGACATCTGGATGTTATAGTGCACACGGCTGAATCTCTGAATGAACTTGCGCAGGACTCTCCTTCCTTCAGGGCGGCAGGTGAAGGTCACTCTCTTGGCCATGAGGCTTGTGGCCTTTGTGAAGGCACCGACAAACTGATGGCATAGATCTGCCCAAGAAGATATGGAACTGTCCGGCAAGTGCATGAGCCAAGATCGACATTTGGCTTGAGTACCGGCGGGAAGTAGTTGGCGAGGATCTTGTCGTCTCGTCCACCGCAGCTGCACGCAATGGTGTAGATCTTGAGGAACTCGATGGGTGTGTCCTGCCATCATACTTCTACGCACATCGGCTTGAAGGTTTTCTTGTCAGACCCCGGACTTGCCGCAGCTCACGAGTGAACGCAGGGCAACCCACCGCGTACGGCAAGTCACCTGGTTCCCCTGGCGCTTGCATGTCAACTGCGGGCCCAGCGCGTTGGTCAGATTGATGTCGCGCTTCTCTTCGGCGCTCGATGCGAGTTCGAGCGTCTTCTTGTTGCCGTTCTTGAAGAACTTGGCGCTGATCACGGCGAGCTCGTGGATCCGATGACGCGGTGGAGTCGTTGTCGAGGTGGATCCGAGGAGCTGGTGATCTTGGCCTTCGAGATGGAGAGTGCATGGTGGTTGCACCCCCATAGGTTTCGTCGCCACCGGCTCGTGCCTTGTCGTCTCGCCGCGGCAAGGATGCGGTTGGTTGCCGCGAGTGTCGCCGTTGGCAAAGCCGATGAGACTCTGGATGGTGGCCCTCCATTCGTCGACCTTGTCGGCCGTTGGAGGGTAATCCGGAGCAGATTGAGCCAGCGCCAAAGCTTCCGCTTGAGTGGTGGGCGGCAGCGGTGAACGGTGCGAGGCGGGATGTGCTCGGACTTCTAAATATGTTAGAACGAGCAGCATCCCGTCCGGCGACCGTGCCCCACTCGCACCAGCCTGTTGGCGCGAGCTGTTCTTGGCGTCTGGATCCACCGGCTCGATCTTGGCCCAACGAGCGTATGGCGCTATGAGCACCATGGCGTTGTCGGTCTCGCGCCTCCTTAGATGGGCGCGTGCGTATCCGGATGCCGAGGTCTGCGCCGCCTTGTCCTTGGACTTGGCAGCGTCGTGGGCTCCCTCGGCGACGCCGGTTCCTCCGCCGACATCTTCCCCACCACTCGTCGGCTCCGATGGTGGTGGGTTTAACGAGCGGCTCTGCTGCCCCAAGCCTTCTTCTTGGTGGCATGTTGATGAAGGTGATGAAGAAGTTGCTCGTGTGACCGCTGGATCAGGTTCACACAGCCTCGGCGCCTTACTGGCGCGCCAAAGATGTCGGGAAGCTGATCGTGACCCACGAACACCTATGGGACTGGCGGACCGAGTCCCTTGTGGTTCGATTGGGGGCGGAGATTGCACAAAGAGCAGATCGAGCGATGCACACGAGCAGTTTACCCAGCTTCGGAGCTCTCCGGAGAGATAATACTCCTACTGCTGCTTGGTTGATTGTATTGTGTTCTTGCTAGGGAGCAATGAGAGCTACAAAACCTAGCTTGAGTGAGTGTAGTCTTGAATGAGTCGAATGAACCGAACAGAGCCGAACCCTTTCTACATTGCACTTGGGCCTCCTTTTATAGGCTCAAGGGGTCACCACAGGTGGCAACGTAGATGAGGGTACAAATGGAAAAACAGTAGTTGGTACACCGACTTGTACAGTGTATAGTACCTTATACCTAACTCTGGCGGCAAGGGACAAGATCAATAAATGTCCGTCCCTGTCACCTAAACAGTGTAACAGGGACCGTCAAATGCACCACCGTTTGCCACGATGGTAAGCTTGTCAGCGCCGCTTATCGCTGCTCTCCGCTGGCTGCACAGCCCCTTGACACGCGTGCCTGGAATAGCCCCACGGCGACACGTTGGCGGATGAGCTGGAGCGGAGATGAAGGGAGGTTGCCTGCCGCGGCAAGCACCTTGCCGCGGCTGAACCCTTGTCGCGCTCGGTAACTTGTCGCTCACCAAGCCTTCCCGGCAAGCTCCTCTTGCCGGGGTCTTGTTTCCTTCGTGCCTTGAGTGGCCTTCCCGGCAAGCTCCTCTTGCCGGGGCCTTGAATACTTTGTTATTGAATGGCTCCAAAGGAGCCGCGGAGGACTTTGGCGGTCACTAGGCAAGCCTTGCCGCGGGGTGCTGCAACTGCCCGTGCACGAGTTCGGGATACTAGGTTACCCCTACTCTAGTACACCGACAACATATTCATGATATTGATGCCAAAAGATGCAAAGTTGATAATGATAGTGCAACATACTAGTGGCACTGCCGTTTAGGTCACATTGGTGTAAAGCGCATGAAAAAACTCCATGCTGATGGGATTTTGGAATCACTTGATTATGAATCACTTGATGCTTGCAAACCATGCCTCATGGGCAAGATGACTAAGACTCCGTTCTCCGGAACAGTGGAGCGAGCAACAAAGTTGCTGGAAATAATACATACTGATGTATTAGGTCCGATGAGTGTTGAGGCTCGCGGCGGGTATCATTATTTTCTGACCTTCACAGATGATTTGAGCAGATATGTGTATATCTACTTGATGAAACATAAGTCTAAAACATTTGAAAAGTTCACAAAATTTCAGATTGAAGTTGAGAATTATCGTAACAAGAAAATAAAGTTTCTACGATCTGATCACAGAGACGAATATTTGAGTTACGAGTTTGGCCTTCATTTGAAACAATGTGGAATAGTTTCATAACTCACGTCACCTAGAACACCAGAGGGTAATGGTGTGTCCGAACGTCGTAACCGTACTTTATTAGATATGGTTCGATCTATGATGTCTCTTACCGATTTACCACTATAGTTTTGGGGTTATGCATTAGAGACAGCTCAATTCACGTTAAATAGGGCACCGTCTAAAAATCCGTTGAGACGCCACCATATGAATTGTGGTTTAGGAAGAAACCTAAGCTGTCATTTCTTAAAGTTTGGGGTTGCGATGCTTATGTAAAAAGTTTTAGCCTGATAAGCTCAAACCCAAATAGGAGAAATGTGTCTTCACATGATACCCAAAAGAAACTGTTGGGTACAACTTCTATCACAGATCAGAAGGCAAGTTCTTTGTTACTAATTGTGGATCCTTTCTAGAGAAGGAGTTTCTCTCGAAAGAAGTGAGTGGGAGGAAAGTAGAACTTGATGAGGTAATTGTACCTTCTCTCGAATTGGAAAGTAGCTCATCACTGAAATCAGTTCCAGTGATGCCTACACCAATTAGTAAGGAAGTTAATGATGATGATCATGAAACTTCAGATCAAGTTACTATTGAACCTCGTAGGTCAACCACAGTACGATCCGCACTAGAGTGGTACGGTAATCCTATTCTGGAAGTCATGTTACTAGACCATGATGAACCTACGAACTATAAGGAAGCGATGATGAGCCCAGATTCCGACAGATGGCTTGAGGCCATGAAATCTAAGATTGAATCCATATATGAGAACAAAGTGTGGACTTTGGTGGACTTGCCCGATGATCGGCAAGCCATTGAGAATAAATGGATCTTCAAGAGGAAGACGGACGCTGATAGTAGTGTTATTATCTACAAATCTCGACTTGTCGAAAAGGTTTTTTGACAAGTTCAAGATGTTGACTACGATGAGATTTTCTCACTCATATAAATGCTTATAGTCTGTCCGAATCATGTTAGCAATTGCCACATTTTATGAAATCAGACAAATGGATATCAAAAATGCATTCCTTAATGGATTTATTAAAGAAGAGTTGTATATGATACAACCAGAAGGTTTTGTCACTCCTAAAGGTGCAAACAAAATGTGCAAGCTCCAGCGATCCATCTATGGACTGGTGCAAGCATCTCATAGTTGGAATGTACGCTTTGATAAGTTGATCAAAGCATATAGTTTTATACAGACTTGCGGTGAAGCCTGTATTTACAAGAAAGTGAGTGGGAGTACTACAGCCTTTCTGATAAGTATATGTGAATGACATATTGTTGATAAAAAATGATTTAGAATTTTCTAGAAAGCATAAAGGAGTGTTTGAAAGGTGTTTTTCAAAGAAAGGCCTCGGTGAAGCTGCTTACATATTGGGCATCAATACCTATAGATATAGATCAAGATGCTTGATAATATTTTTCAATGAGTACATACCTTGACAAGATTTTTGAAGTAGTTCAAAATGGAACGGTCAAATAAGGAGTTCTTGCCTGTATTGCAAGGTGTAAAGTTGAGTAAGACTCATAACACGACCACGGCAGAAAACAGAAACAGAATGAAAGTCATTGTTTATGCCTCCGCCATAGGTTCTATAAAGTATGCTATGTTGTGTACCAAACCTATTGTGTACCTTGCCATGAGTTTGGCAAGGGGGTATGAGATTGATCCAGGAGTGGATCACTTGACAGCGGTCAAAATTATCCTTAGAAGACCAAGGAGATATTTCTCGGTTATGGAGGTGATAAAGAGTTCGTCGTAAAGAGTTACTCCGATGAAAGCTTTTACACCGATCTGGATGACTCCGAGTCTCAATCTGGATACATATTGAAAGTGGGAGCAATTAGCTAGAGTAGCTCCATGCAAAGCATCGTAGACATAGAAAATTTGCAAAATACATACTGCTGTGAATGTAATAGACCCATTGACTAAGCTTCTCTCACAAGCAAAACATGATCACACCTTAGTAATCTTTGGGCGTTAATCACATAGCGATGTGAACTATAATATTGACTCTAGTAAAAGCCTTTGGGTATTAGTCACATGGCGATGTGAACTAATCACATGGTGATGTGAACTATTGGTGTTAAATCACATGGCAATGTAAAACTAGATTACTGACTCTAGTGCAAGTGGGAGACTGAAGAAATATGCCCTATAGGCAATAATAAAGTTCTTATTTATATTTCCTTATATCATGACAAATGTTTATTATTCATGCTAGAATTGTATTAACCGGAAACTTAGTACATGTGTGAATACATAGACAAAACAGAGTGTCCCTAGTATGCCTCTACTAGACTTAGCTCATTAATCGAAGATGGTTATGTTTCGTAACCATAGACATGTGTTTTCATTTGATGAACGGGATCACATCATTAGAGAATGATGTGATGGACAAGACCCATCCGTTAGCTTAGCATAATGATCGTTTAGTTTTATTGCTATTGCTTTCATCATGACTTATACATGTTCCTCTGACTATGAGATTATGCAACTCCCCAATACCGGAGGAACACTTTGTGTGCTATCAAACGTCACAACGTAACTGGGTGATTATAAAGACGCTCTACAGATGTCTCTGAAGGTGTTTTTTGGGTTGGCATAGATCGAGATTAGGATTTGTCACTCCGTGTATCGGAGAGGTATCTCTGGACCCTCTCGGTAATGCACATCACTATAAGCCTTGCAAGCAATGTGACTAATGAGATAGTCACGGGATGATTCATTACGGAACGAGTAAGGAGACTTGCCGGTAACGAGATTGAACTAGGTATGATGATACTGACGATCGAATCTCGGGCAAGTAACATACCGATGATAAAGGGAACAACATATGTTGTTATGGGGTTTGACCGATAAAGATCTTCATCTCATATGTAGGAGCCAATATGAGCATCCAGGTTCCGCTATTGGTTATTGACCGGAGATGTGTCTCGGTCATGTCTATATAGTTCTCGAACCCGTAAGGTCCGCACGCTTAACGTTCGATGATGATTTGTATTATGAGTTATGTGATTTGATGACCAAAGTTTGTTCAGAGTCCTGGATGAGATCACGGGCATGACGAGGAGTCTCAAAATGGTGGAGAGTTAAAGATTCATATATAGGACGATGGTATTTGGACACCGGAAGTGTTCCGGGTGATACCGGGTCATCGGAAGGGGTTCCGGGCAACCCCTGACAAAGATATGGGGTTAATGGGCCAAGTAAGGGAACACACCAGCCCTCAAGGGGCTGGTGCACCCCCTATAGGGCCAACCACGTGGGGAGAAAGGGAAATGAGAGGAGGAAAAGGAAAGTATGAAGTAGGACTCCTACTTCCTTCCCCTCCGCCCTCCTTCCTTTCCCCCTTGTCCAAATAAGGTAGGGGGGCCGAATTGGACTAGGGGCCCAAGTAGGATTCCTCCTACTTGGGCGTGCCCTAGGTTGCATCCCTCCCTCCGTCTCCCTCCTTTATATACGTGGAGAGGGCACCCCTAGAACAAACATCAATTGTTCCTAGTCGTGTGCGGCGCCCCCGCCACAGTTAACACCTCGGTCATACCTTCGTAGTGCTTAGGTGAAACCTTGTGCTGGTAACTTCATCATCAACGTCGCCACACCGTCGTGCTGACGGAACTCTCCATGGTCCCCAACTGGATCAATAGCTCGAGGGACGTCATAGTGCTGAATGTGTGCTGAACACGGAGGTGTCGTACGTTCGGTACTTGGATCGGTTGAATCGTGAAAACGTTCGAGTACATCAACCGCGTCACTAAACGCTTCCGCTTTCGGTCTACGTGGGTACGTAGACACACTCTCCCCGCTCGTTGCTATGCTTCTCCTAGATAGATCTTGCATGATCGTAGATTTTTTTTGAAATACTACGTTCCCCAACACGAAGCCCCAAACGGACTCCAGATCTGGCCTCCCGATGACGAACAGGAGGTGACGGCGGCTCCATCTCGTGGATCGCGGTAATTCATTCTCCCTGGTCTTTTTCTAGAAAAATAGGATTTTATAGCGTCGGTTTCAGGGTCTGTGGGGCCACCAGGTGGGCACAACCCACCTCGGCGTGCCAGGAGGGGCCGCGCCCTGGTGGGTTGTGCCCACCCACGTGCCACCTCCGGTGGGTCTTTGCGCCAGAAATTCTTATAGATTGTATAAAAACTCCTCGCAAAGTTTCCTTGCATTGCGAGAACTTTTATTTCTGGACAAAAACAATACCATGGTAGTTCTGCTGAAAACAGCGTCAGTCCGGGGTTAGTTTCATTCAAATCATGCAAATTAGAGTCCAATACAAGAGCAAAACGCGTTAGGATAAGTAGATACGTTGGAGACGTATCATACTTCTATGTGGAAAGCAGTAGCGCCTTTTGTTGTAGCGCGCTACTACTAAGTAGCAATAGCGCCTTTTTTAAACCGCGCTGCTGGTAATATTCTGTGAATAAGATTTTCCCTAGTAGTGGCCAAGATGATGAAGATGGCCACCGGTGATGGTTTCCCCCTCCGGCAGGGTGCCGGAACGGGCCCCCGATTAGTTTTTCGTGGCTACGGAGGCTTGCGGTGGCGGAACTCCTGATCTAGGTTTCGTTATGGGGGTTTCTGGATTTATAGGAATTTTGGCATCGATTTCAAGTAAGGGGGGGGGGGGGTGCACGAGGCAACAACAAGGCAGGGGTGCGTGCCCTAGGGGGGCGCCCTCCACCCTTGTGGATACCTCATGGCTCCTCTGGTACATCTCCGATACTCTGTGGGCTTCTTCTGGTCCATAAAAAATCATCGTAAAGTTTCAGCTCGTTTGGACTCCGTTTGCTATTCCTTTTGTGTAAAACTAAAAAACAAGGAAAAACAGAAACTTACACTGGGCTCTAGGTTAATAGGTTAGTCCTAAAAATAATATAAAATAGCATACAAATGCATATAAAACATCCAAGATGGATAATATAATAGCATGGAGCAATAAAAAATTATAGATACATTGGAGACATATCAACCAATATGCCGCCGGTACGTCTTTTGGCCTTTTCTCGGCCCATTCTGTAGTTGGGCCAACTTCTAGCCTGTTGTGACTTTCGGCCTTTCCTCGGCCCATTATGTAAATGGGCCAATTCCTAGTCCATTTTTTCTTTTGGCATGTTAACGGCCCACACAATAGTTGGGCCTTTGACGGTGCCACCTGATTTTGGGTCCATTAGCGGCCCATGTTCCGCAAGGTATACTTTCATCCCGACGCGACTTTTGGCCTGTTAAATGCCTATTTTGTAAATTGGCCCTCTTCTAGGCCAAAACACTTTTGCCCTCTTACTGGCCCATCATGTAAAACGGCCGAGACAAAATTAACAGTTATTTCGGCCTGCTAGAGGCCCGCGAGCCATTTCAATTTATACGGCCCTGTCGAGCCTTCGGCCTGTTAACGGCCTGCTAAGAGCCGTTGTTACGGTGGGCCACATCATTTGGGAAGCACTAAATATTAAGTTGCCCAGCCCAATTAAGGCCCGCTTTGACATGTTTGTTCATTCAGATGGCATCCAGGTAATGTTTGGGCATGTTGGCCCTAGTTTCAATGATGTAGCATATAAAAGAATCATCCTACTCTATACTATCGCCTCTAAAAAGCCTACACTATACAATAAAGAGACAAAGGCATAGAAACAAAGAATAATCCTACACTATACAATAAAGAAATTACAGCAGATTATACCAACTGGGCATTACAGTTCGGCACCAGTGATAATAAAGCGTACACAAACAGCAAATTACAACACTAGGCAAATAAAGCTCATACATCATGGACTTGCATCGACATAACTTGCCATTTGAACTATAATCTCTTCAGAAAATAGGATTGGCCGGATTCAGATAGCACAAATTTCAGTCTGCAAAATCTCTAATTCCTTTGTGGTTACCTCAATGTCTTTTTTCATTTTTAACTCCTGCATCTAATACCTACAACTGCAGTCTCAACATGTTGATTGCATGTTGAGAATAAATTACATGTTGTCTTGCCACCTCTAGTTGATGCTCGAGAACATCAACCCATTCCAATTCCAATCCATAATCATTTGGTAATGTCCATGCTGCATTGCTCTCAGATCTTTATGTTGATGTCACTTCATTCTGAAATGTTTCTGTAAGTACACATGACTAGGGCAAAAATATAGTTACAATAGTGAAGCAACCAAGGCAGACTATTTTGTACATGGCAAACCAGGACTAACAATAATGTTACACGTCATGAAGCATAAGAAGGTGATATTTTAAAAATTATAAAAATGGTAGTCTATGCAGGCCGCATACAGAAATCTCTCTTAGCTCACCAGAGGAGTATGATGTTGGGGCCAAATCCAAAACAAATAGGTTACAAATTTAGACCACACAGAGCTACTGACTTATATATATATATATATATATATTTGCATATAAGTAAGAAAGTTGTTGGCCATTCTGTAGCTCAATTAAAGTCTTAGGGAGCATAATGAACAGTAGAGGGATTCATACAAACCTACTACAACAAGCAAAACTATGCAATCGTTAGCCTCGTATAAACTAGATTGTGAGACTCATGTGGGAATAGTTGGTTAATAGACTTCAAATCTTCAGGCACACTTCGCTAGAGTAATTAAATGGTAAGGCCTTTAATTATGTCAACTAATAGTTATACACGCATCTACAAGTAATTTAATGGAGTACCCATCATCAGGCATCATTGTTTGGGCATCTCATTAACCAGGACAAATAAAGCAATTGAAGAGCAATTTAATTATGCCCGAAACAAACAAGTAATTGAACTATTGAGTTGCCATCAGGGATACATGCACGCCTCAATAGCATCCATGGCCTAGCTACATTTACTATATAAAGGAACAAGTAATGTAATATTGTTTGCCCCCTATGAAGTATCTTGACTAGTATGTTATCAATATCCTAGTAATGATAGGGAGGCTAATGAGGTGAATATGCGTTTGGTTATGACATCGACGACTATACCATAGCAGGAAGTAGTTTCACACTGTTCACTACTATAAGATGTTTTAGATATTTAAAAGTAGACTACATCCATAATGAGTGAATAGACACATTAAAATGTGTTTACATACATATGATTTACAAAACTATTAGAACATCATATAGTAGTGAGCAGAGGGAGTTTTAATCAATGGCCCAATGACTGGCTTACAGGTGAAGAACCCTACGCAAGTAAAATGTCAGACAAATACGATGTCCTGGTAATTGTAATAACGTGACTTAACATAACTGGTTGAACAGGCTCAGCGCTGCTCCTCCTTCTCTTGCAAGGCTCCTTGCTAACATCTTGTACATGGAGATCCTCAATCTTATCTTCATTGCACCCCCTCTGCAAGGTGACACAAACTAATTAATAACAAAAGAACACCACATAATGAAACAAGCCACATCTCTTGCACGCAATGCAATGAGCATCAATATATGTGCGCTGTGTAAAAACTAGGTGTACCTTCGAACCAAATCTCCAGGTACTCTTGGAGAGCCTACTTTAGTGTACAACCAGACCTTTATGTCGGGGGAAACGACAACTATGGGATCACTAGAATTCCTTCTACAGTTGGCAGGTGCGGGGTTGTGCAAAGAGTGGGTCAAGAAGCCACCACAAAGAGCGTTTACCCAGGTTCGGGCTGCGAGGATGCGTAATACCCTAGTCCTGCTTTGGTGTATATTTGAGTGTTCTTGAGCTTTTGAACTAGCTATGGTGCGTGTGTCGTCCAAAAGATCTGAATCCTCTCTCAGTACGCCGCGGGCCTCCTATTATAGACAAAGGGGCTGCCACAGTGGCACACAGGAGATGGAAAGCTATACAGTGTACAAGCTTATCGCTTGTCATTACAGTCATTAAATGCGCTACTTAGGTGTCCTCTTTCTTTATCGGGGGCGGTAACGAGGCATGTACCATCCGTCACCGCTCCGCCTTGCTCCGACACGCGTCCAGGCCAACGAGGCATGCAGCGCCATGTAAGCTGGCAGACTGCTGAGTTGGCGTGGTGGTAGGGTCTTCACGAAGATCTACATGCCACCACGCAGGTGCTTGCAGGATTGGCCTAGAGGTCGCATGCCGCCACGCAGGTGCTCGCCTAGTTGTTGGGCTGGCAGTTGCATGGGAACGGCCGTGGAATCTTGGCAGATGTGGGCCTGGCTGCGGCCCCGCGGATGTCCTCGGCAAGATTCCTGCCGAGGCCCCGGCAAAGGTCTAGCCGTGGCGTTGTGGTCGTCCTAGGCAAGTGGCTTGCCGGGCGTCTCGTGGGTATCCTCGGCAAGGATCTTGCCAAGGACCATCGTTTTCCGATTCTCATCTGATCTTGTATGCTTCTGGTCTTCACAAAGATCTTCATGCCACCATGGAGGCGCCTCTCGAGCCTTGGTTCCAATGTGGTTGACGGTGTTGGAACTCTTGGGCGCAAGGGTGGCGGTTCCGCTGGTGTTGGGCAAGTTGCCCCGGCAAGGCTCTTGCCGGGGCTATGGAGGCCGCCCCGGCAAGGGCCTTGCCGGGGGAGTCCACCTCGCCCTTCTGCTCTTTGTGTTCCCGTCTTGGCATTGATTTAGTTGCCTTGTGCCCTTGCTTCTTCTGCCCCGCTGTCACGCCCAATATGCGACCCTATCCAAAAGGAACTTGACGGTCCCACCAAGGATAGACCCGCATATTGAAACGCTTTTGCAAGGTGGATATCATTACATCAACATTACATAATAGATGGGGATACATACATAAGGCACAAATGCCACAAGAATACAACAACATCTTATACAAGATCAACATCCGACTACGGATGAACCATAAACAGAAACTCAAACGACATCCACCCTGCTAGCCCAGGCTGCCGACCTGGAACCTATCCCCTGGTCGAAGAAGAAGCAAAAGAAGAACTCCAACACAAGTAAACATCGCTCTCGCGCCAAGGTCATCGCACAACCTGTACCTGCAACTGGTGTTGTAGTAATCTGTGAGCCTGCAGCAGCGGCTAAGCATATATGGTGGCTAACATACGCAAATGAGAGCGAGAAGAGAAACAAAGGAACGGTCGTCAACTAGTAATGATCAGGAAGTGATCCTGAACTCCTACTTACGTCAAACATAACCCAGAAACCGTGTTCCTCTCTCGATCAACCCCGAAAAGAGACACTCACGGTTACGCACACGGTTGGTGTATTTTAGAAGAGTTTGCTTCAAGTTTACTACAACCAGATATCAACAAATTCCCATCTGCCACATAACCGCGGGCACGGCTTTCGAAAGTTTATACCCTGCAGGGGTGTCCCAACTTAGCCCATGATAAGCTCTCGCGATCAACGAAGGATATTCCTTCTCCCCGGGAAGACCCGATCAGTCTCGGAACCCGGCTACAAGACATTTCGACAACAATAAAACAAGACCAGCAAGACCACCCGATCGCCGACAATCCCGATAGGAGCTGCACATATCTCGTTCTCGTGGCAACACCGATGAGACAGGCTACGAGTAAAACCAATCCTCAAGTTGCCCCAAGGTGGCCCCAAGAAGACTCGGTTCGAACCAGCACTTAGAGAAGCACTGGCCCGGGGGGGGGGGCTAAATAAAGATGACCCTCGAGAGAGCGACTCCCAAGGAAAAGTAGGTGGTGGTGAGGCAAATGGTAAAACCAATGTTGGGCCTTGCTGGAGGAGTCTTATTCAAAGCGAACTGTCAAGGGGGTCCCATAAATCACCTGACTGCGTTAGGGACGCAAAATCCGGGAATATAACACCGATATGACGGAAACTAGGGAGGCAAGAGTGGAAAAAAACACCAGGCATAAGGCCAAGCCTTCCACCCTTTACCAAGTATATAGATGCATTAATAATATAAGATATATTGTGATATCCCAACAAGTAAACATGTTCCAACAAGGAACAACATCTACATGTTCCAACAAGGAACAAACTTCATCTTCACCTACAACTAACAACGCTATAAGAGGGGCTGAGCAAAGCGGTAACATAGCCAAACAACGGTTTGCTAGGAAGGGTGCAAAGGTTAGAGGTTCATGGCAGTTTGGGATGGCTTGACAAACAGGTAATAGGTAGCGCAGCATAGCGATAGAACGAAGCAACTAGCATAGCAATGATAGTAGTGAGATCCAGGGTAGCGGTCATCTTGCCTAAAATCCCGCAAGGAAGAAGAACGAGTCCATGAAGAAGACGAACGGATGAAGCCGAACCAAGCGTAGACGAACGAATCCTCACGATCGCAACGAAACAGGAACTAACAAGAAGAAACACACAACATAGTAAACACACCACACATGAACAAGATATGATGCTCAACCAAGCATGATGCATGACAAAACTAGATGAGGCTGCTCATGGCAAGAGATGATGCAAACAAGAGCAACACATCAAAGCAAGTTTAAATGAGGCCGGGAACAACATATAACAATTCCGATAAGTCCTCATATGCAAATTTCGAAATTGGTCCAGATCTGGATACACCTTATGTTCAAGTTGTTAAACAGCAAGTTAAGATGCACCACGATGATCTACACGAAATTCTAGTCAAGTTACATATAAAGTTCATTAGATTCGGAGCTACGGCCTAGAAGATAAGAGCAAAACAAGTTAAACATGGCATTGGTGCAAAATGCATACAAACATCAAGAAAACACCTCAAAACATGGATGCAACATGATAATATGAAACTACATGCAAAATAAAGCAAGTTTCATATAGAGCACACTCAAAACGGAACAACGGTTCAACACATACACACAATACAAGTTATAGCAACAATCTGTCCAAAACAGCAACTAGGCATATTGCAAGCATCAAAAAAACATGCTACAAGACCTCAACATGAAAACAAAAGGCATGGGCATGATGTACAGGTAAAGCATTACAAAACATGAACACAGAGCTATCTCCAGAAATCACTAGAAAATGCTCAAAAACACATGGCAAGATTGCAAATAATAACAGTTTCAGACTTTAGCAGAAATAACATCAGGTTGCAATGTTTAGAGCTATCAAACAACATGTTCCAGGAACTTAACATGGAAAACAAAGGCATGGCATGAATGTACTAAATGCATAGAACAAAAGTCCCTTACTGACCATGAGCCAAAAAGGATCAGAAAATATAGTAACACCCATGTCAAAATAGCAAGTTTCGTTAACAGATTCAGCAACAGGGCATGGCAAAAACAGATAACAAGTAAGCATGTTTAAGAGCTCGATGCACTCACTACAGCGCATTACATGATAAACTAAGCATACCTAAATCAAGAAGACATGGCATAGAAGACATACATGGCAAGAACAACATCATAGCATACACGGATCAACCACAACAACCTTGGCAAAATTGAATAACATGTAAACAATCTGCCAGGAAACATTTTATAGCAAAAGTAGAGCTCGATTGACTCAAGATATGGCAGTCCATAATTGCAAAAAAGGGCATGGATGGATAGAGCACAACCATATGTTCAAAACATCCTTACTGAAGTATCTCAAAATATGCATGGATGTCTCTGTAGCATCAAGTTAACATGGCATAAAAATAACAGCAGAACAGGGCTGAAATCAGCAACATCATGAAGCCTAGTTTGCATGCTTGTGCTAGTCACCACATAGATCACAAAAATACATGGCATACATCCCTGTAAATATGGCATAGCATATTACAAAACACATGTAGGACTCAAGTCCATAGGATGCACACATCAATCATGGCAAAAATGACAAAAGTGCATGTTCTGATAAGAAACAGAAACTAACATCACATAGCCCTCTTCTAACAGAATTTCGGGCATCAAGATGATCTCAAATGAAAATGACGCAATGAGATGAAATGATCTACTCTTCGGGGCGAACAATTTGGCATATTACACGCCCAAAACGGAGCTACAGATGCAGAGTTATGGCATGATGAAAATGCATGAAAATGTGAAATACTCGGGGACTTAGTGAAAACGGGGCAACCTCTAGATCTGCACGGATAACGATGTGGCAGCGGATCTCGACGCAACTTCGCCGGAGTTGACCGGAGAAGGACGTGGGGGCGCCGGAAGGATGGAGGAGGCCGGTGTGGGGGCGATCTGGCTCGGACCGGCCGGATCCGGACGCGGCTGCGGACAGGGAGGCGGGGCAACGCCGCTCTCCGGCGAGCGAACTCCGGCCGGCGAAGTGGCGGCGGCGGCGCGGACTCGGCCTGAGCTTGCCCAGGGGGCTAGTCCGGCGGGCGAGGGGCAGGCGGCCCCGGCGACGATGGTGGAGGCGCTTGAGGCGCGGCGGCGGGAACCGCCGGAGGGCGCGCGGCGGCGCCTGAGGCGGCGGCGGCGGCGCCGCCGCCAGCGACGGCGAGGCGCGCGGCGGCAAGGCGGCGGCGACGCTGGCTCCGCGGCGCGGAGCCCAGGCGGCGGCGGGCGGCGAACCGGCCAGCGCGGGCCCCTTTGGGCCAAGCGAAGCGGCGGCGGGCGTGGAGGAGAGAGAGGGAGGCGCGGACTGAGGGTGACGTGGCGCGCTGTGAGTGGCTGAGGGAGGTGGCGGCGGACGTGTCCGCCGCGGCACGGACGCGTCCGGCACGCGGAGGAAGAAGAAGGCTAGGGTTTGGACCCGGATTTGGACGGGGGAAGGTGTTTATATAGGTAGAAGGAGCTAGGAGAGTCCAAATGAGGTGCGGTTTTCGGCCACGCGATCGTGATCGAACGACCGAGAGCATGGACGGGAGTTTGCTGGGTTTTGGGCCACTTTGAAAGGGGTGTTGGGCTGCAAGATAAAAGAGGCCATTGCGGTTACCCGGTTAACCGTTGGAGTACCAAACGACCTCCAAATGGCACGAAACTTGACAGGCGGTCTATCGGTGCTATACCAAGGCCTCTTGACAAACCTCGGTCCATTCCGAGACCGTTTAACACCCGCACACGAAAAAGAGGTAAAAGGCGCCGGGAGACATAGGAGTGCGGATTGCAAAAGCGGACAACGGGAAAATGCTCGGATGCATGAGGCGAACACGTATGCAAAATGAAATGCACATGATGACATGATATGAAATGCAGATGATGACATGGCAAAGTGCAACACGCAAGCAAATGACATGGCAAAGACGGCGAATAAATGGCGGACACCTGGCGCATCGAATCCGGGGCGTTACAACAGTCCTCCACTAACAAGAGATCTCGTCCCGAGATCTTAGGACCGAGACGGAAGAGAAAAGGGAAGAGGCGGAACAAAAACTCAAGAGAAGAAGCAAAAGAATCAAGAGCACTCGAGAAGAAGAGAGGAACGACGAGAATGACGAGAACCAAATGCTCACGGAATCAAGATAGACTCTGAAACGATAGTTGATGAGAGGAACAACACAATGCCCCCGGAAGAATTGAAAGAATTGATAGAAAAGAACTTAGAAGGAAGGATTGAACGGAGTTGTTGAGAAAATCAACAACGAAAAGAATAAGCTTGTTGTGGTCCTTATGAAAAACATCTCAAAATTATGAGCTGATAACCAGCCACAAACGGAAATGATTGGATAACTTAGAAGAACGAAGAAATGCAAAACTCCAATTCAAAAAAAATACGGAGAATTAATTACACTTCGAGACGCGAGAAGAAAAGATACTTGAACTCCGCCAATAAAATCTTGATGAACTCTTGAAGAATGAATTAAATCATGAAGAACCACCATGAAGAACTCCGGTGACAAAAAGGCTGATGAGATAGATTGAAGGAAGAAAGAATAAGATGAGCCTTGCGATGAATTAGATGGAGGATTCCGACGAGATGGTCGAGTAAATTTGAACTCCGGAAAAGAAAAGATGAAAACACTTGGAACTAGAATTTATTCATCAAGAACGAACTCCGAAGGAAGGGATTAATCACCTCGAGGAAATAAGAATAAGATTTATTGTATGCTTATCCTTCATCAAATTAAATTGATGACAAGCAATGGACTTTGCAAACTACTTATTCTTCTTGAAAGAGGATTAAGGGGAAACATAGCACAAAACTTGAGAAAGTCTTCATGAACCACCGGTAGGATTGAAAAGAACGAATGAATTAAAATGATAATCAAGGAAAAGAATATTGAACGGACCACCATAAGAATTCAGAAATGACTGACGAAAGAGGATGAATCACCGGGAAGAATTAGAAGAACAAATAAACTAGAGGGGATTTAGATGCACAAGAACAGAGAGATCATGATCTGATAGAAGAATACTTGAACGAAGCACCGGAAGAATATTGAGACGAACGAAGGGGCACGGATATAGAATAATTGGAGAACGACTTTGAAAACTTGGAACGAAGAAATCTTCCGAAAAGATGGCCTCCGGACGATTGAGACGGAAAGTAACTCCTGAAATACTCCGGATGGATGAAAAGAATTGCACAACTGGAAACAAATTGATAGGATAACATCGAGCTAGCACCACAAATCTTCGGGGGAACGGACAGGATTAAAGAGGAACTCTTCTTCGAACTTCGAATGACGACGAGAAAACACCACCAAAATTAATGAGATACTCCGGAAGAAAGATAAACAGAGAGGTTGAGCCAACAATGAAATGATTTGAAATTGATCTTGGAAAAGGCATGTTACTGATGGAATCCATACTTACGTCAAACTACGAAAAGGATTGAGAATAACTCCGGGGAAATAGAAGGGTCAGGTAAGATCCTGGAAAAAGACCTGTGGGTTAGGGCCCACTAAAAGAAAAACACCGTTGGACAACCTCGAATTAATTGGAACACAGACGAATCTCTTGATTTGTCTTGCACACTCCGGAAGGATAAACTGGCGAGAGACGAACGAGCAAGGAAAACACTTCGAAGGAAAAGAATATGATTAACCCGAAAAACTTGAATTGAGTCCACTAGAGAAGAAAAGAGATGAAGAATGAGGAACGAGATGAGAATTCACTGGTTGAAATAATGTACGAAAGACTGAAGAGGTTCCGCACGAATGAAATTGATGGTCGAAACAAACTCAGGCTCCGGGAAGAAGAGAGTGGGAGGGCGGGAAAACAAAGGCAACTGGAAGGGAAAATCGACGAATATCTTGAAGAGAAAAAACGGTTGAAGAAAGCAAAGGCTTCGCACGAGTAGGATGGATACTCGATTACGGACTCCGGTTCCGAGAAGAAGAACAGGGAGGGAGGGTGGGAAAAGAAAACAACTGAGGACTGAACTCAAGGATGAAGAGGTTCGAGTCGACTTGACGAGAAAAGCACCGGATGAAAAGAGTTGAGGAACAACGAACGAGAAACTAACCACGTGATCCTAAAGAAAAATTTGAACGGGAAGAGGAGTAATTTAAAACACCTACGTCAAGATTCCTCACCAGAGCGACGAAGGGGCAGAGGAGTAAAAAGAATTCCTACTCTCCGATATAACTAGACTCTGAAAACAGTTTTCTTCTAGACTCAACAACGGCCAAACTACACGATCAATCAAGGGGCTCCTAGGGTCGGTCGAGGCTCTGATACCAACTAGTCACGCCCAATATGCGACCCTATCCAAAAGGAACTCGACGGTCCCACCAAGGATAGACCCACATATTGAAACGCTTTTGCAAGGTGGATATCATTACATCAACATTACATAATAGATGGGGATACATACATAAGGCACAAATGACACAAGAATACAACAACATCTTATACAAGATCAACATCCGACTACAGATGAACCATAAACAGAAACTCAAACGACATCCACCCTGCTAGCCCAGGCTGCCGACCTGGAACCTATCCCCTGATCGAAGAAGAAGCAGAAGAAGAACTCCAACACAAGTAAACATCGCTCTCGCGCCAAGGTCATCGCACAACCTGTACACGCAATCGGTGTTGTAGTAATCAGAGCCACGAGGACTCAGCAATCCCATTACCATGGGTATCAAGACTAGCAAAGCTTAATGGGAAAGGAAGGGGTAAAGTGGTGAGGCTGCAGCAGTGGCTAAGCATATATGGTGGCTAACATACGCAAATGAGAGCGAGAAGAGAAACAAAGGAACGGTCGTCAACTAGTAATGATCAAGAAGTGATCCTGAACTCCTACTTACGTCAAACATAACCCAGAAACCGTGTTCTCCTCCCGATCAACCCCGAAAAGAGACACTCACGGTTACGCACACGGTTGGTGTATTTTAGAAGGGTTTGCTTCAAGTTTACTACAACCGGATATCAACAAATTCCCATCTGCCACATAACCGCGGGCACGGCTTTCGAAAGTTTATACCCTGCAGGGGTGTCCCAACTTAGCCCATGATAAGCTCTCGCGATCAACGAAGGATATTCCTTCTCCCCGGGAAGACCCGATCAGTCTCGGAATCCCGGCTACAAGACATTTCGACAGCAATAAAACAAGACCAGCAAGACCGCCCGATGCACCGACAATCCCGATAGGAGCTGCACATATCTCGTTCTCAGGGCAACACCGGATGAGACAGGCTACGAGTAAAACCAATCCTCAAGTTGCCCCAAGGTGGCCCTGCAGACGGCTCGGTTCGAACCAGCACTTAGAGAAGCACTGGCCCGGGGGGGCTAAATAAAGATGACCCTCGAGAGAGCAACTCCCAAGGGAAAAGTAGGTGGTGGTGAGGAAAATGGTAAAACCAACGTTGGGCCTTGCTGGAGGAGTCTTATTCAAAGCGAACTGCCAAGGGGGTCCCATAAATCACCCGACCGCGTTAGGGACGCAAAATCCGGGAACATAACACCGATATGACGGAAACTAGGGCGGCAAGAGTGGAACAAAACACCAGGCATAAGGCCGAGCCTTCCACCCTTTACCAAGTATATAGATGCATTAATAATATAAGATATATTGTGATATCCCAACAAGTAAACATGTTCCAACAAGGAACAACATCTCCATGTTCCAACAAGGAACAAACTTCATCTTCACCTGCAAGTAACAACGCTATAAGAGGGGCTGAGCAAAGCGGTAACATAGCCAAAAGACGGTTTGCTAGGAAGGGTGCAAAGGTTAGAGGTTCATGGCAGTTTGGGATGGCTTGATAAACAGGTAATAGGTAGCGCAGCATAGCGATAGAACGAAGCAACTAGCATAGCAATGATAGTAGTGAGATCTAGGGTAGCGATCATCTTGCCTGAAATCCCGCAAGGAATAAGAACGAGTCCATGAAGAAGACGAACGGATGAAACCGAACCAAGCGTAGACGAACGAATCCTCACGATCGCAACGAAACAGGAACTAACAAGAAGAAACACACAACATAGTAAACACACCACACATGAACAAGACATGATGCTCAACCAAGCATGATGCATGACAAAACTAGATGAGGCTGCTCATGGCAAGAGATGATGCAAACAAGAGCAACACATCAAAGCAAGTTTAAATGAGGCCGGGAACAACATATAACAATTCCGGTAAGTCCTCATATGCAAATTTCGAAATTGGTCCAGATCTGAATACACCTTATGTTCAAGTTGTTAAACAGCAAGTTAAGATGCACCACGATGATCTACACGAAATTCTAGTCAAGTTACATATAAAGTTCATTAGATTCGGAGCTACGGCCTAGAAGATAAGAGCAAAACAAGTTAAACATGGCATTGGTGCAAAATGCATACAAACATCAAGCAAACACCTCAAAACATGGATGCAACATGATAATATGAAACTACATGCAAAATCAAGCAAGTTTCATATAGAGCGCACTCAAAACGGAGCAACGGTTCAACACATACACACAATACAAGTTATAGCAACAATCTGTCCAAAACAGCAACTAGGCATATTGCAAGCATAAAAAAAACATGCTACAGGACCTCAACATGAAAATAAAAGGCATGGTAATGATGTACAGGTAAAGCATTACAAAACATGAACACTGAGCTATCTCCAGAAATCACTAGAACATGCTCAAAAACACATGGCAAGATTGCAAATAATAACAGTTTCAGACTTTAGCAGAAATAACATCAGGTTGCAATGTTTAGAGCTATCAAACAACATGTTCCAGGAACTTAACATGGCAAACAAAGGCATGGCATGAATCTACTAAATGCATAGAACAAAAGTCCCTTACTGACCATGAGCCAAAAATGATCATAAAATATAGTAACACCCATGTCAAAATAGCAAGTTTCGTTAACAGATTCAGCAACAGGGCATGGCAAAAACAGATAACAAGTAAGCATGTTTAAGAGCTTGATGCACTCAATGCAGAGCATTACATGATAAACTAAGCATACCTACATCAAGAATACATGGCATAGAAGACATACATGGCAAGAACAACATCATAGCATACACGGATCAACCACAACAACCTTGGCAAAATTGAATAACATGTAAACAATCTGCCAGGAAACATTTTATAGCAAAAGTAGAGCTCGATTGACTCAAGCTATGGCAGTCCATAATTGCAAACAAGGGCATGGATGGTTAGAGCATAACCATATGTTCAAAACATCCTTACTGAAGTATCTCAAAATATGCATGGATCTCTCTGTAGCATCAAGTTAACATGGCATAAAAATAACAAAGAGAACAGGGGCTGAAATCAGCAACATCATGAAGCCTAGTTTGCATGCTTGTGCTAGTCACCACAGAGATCACAAAATACATGGCATACATCCTGTAAAGATGGCATGGCCGGTCGACGACAGGAGGCGGGCGGCCCAACCAGCCAGACGCGACGGCCGAGGCGCGCTGGGCGGCAAGGCAGCGACGGGGTTCCATGAGGCGCGGAGCCGCGGAGGCGGTGGGGCGGAGAACTGGCCAGGCGGGCCCGCTTGGGCCCAGCTGGTCGGCCGGGCGGCGAGAGAGAGAGAGGGAGGCGCGGGCTGAGGGCGACGGCGCGCCTGCTGAGAGTGGCTGAGGAGGTGGCGGCGACGTGTCCTTGGCACGGACGCGTCCGTATGTGGAGGAGGAAGAAGAAGGCTAGGGTTTGGACCCGGATTTGGACGGGGAAGGTGTTTATATAGGTAGAAGGAGCTAGGAGAGTCCAAATGAGGTGCGGTTTTCGGCCACGCGATCGTGATCGAACGACCGAGAGCATGGACGGGAGTTTGCAGGGTTTTGGGCCACTTTGAAAGGGGTGTTGGGCTGCAAGATAAAAGAGGCCATTGCGGTTACCCGGTTAACCGTTGGAGTACCAAACGACCTCCAAATGGCACGAAACTTGACAGGCGGTCTATCGGTGCTATACCAAGGCCGCTTGACAAACCTCGGTCCATTCCGAGACCGTTTAACACCCGCACACGAAAAGAGGTAAAAGGGGGCGCCGGGAGACATAGGAGTGCCGGATTGCAAAACGGACAACGGGGAAAATGCTCGCATGCATGAGACGAACACATATGCAAAATGAAATGCACATGATGACATGATATGAAATGCAGATGATGACATGGCAAAGTGCAACACGCAAGCAAATGACATGGCAAAGACGGCGAATAAATGGCGGACACCTGGCGCATCGAATCCGGGGCGTTACACCCGCCAAGCGTGGTCAGGGGCGTGGAGCTGCGACCGCTCGCGCACAAGTAAAGGGGATCAAAAGGGACCCCTACTTTTGTACACCGACAGGAGCCCCTGGGCCTGGGCCACATATAAGCGCGGAGCGTTATTGGGCCAGGCACAGAATAGTGCGCGGGTGCGCGTGTGGTCAAGTTTTTACCGTAGTAATTCCCCCACTCGCTTGCGCTTCCCCACGACCCGCGTTGAATGCGCGACATGGGGGTCGTGCACGACGTGGGGGTCATGCGTGGGGTGGTTGCTGCCCTCATTCGTCACATCACAGTAAATGGTAAAGAGGCGGCCCGCGCCTTCCGCAAAAATAAAGGGGAAACTGCAGGCGCGCTACTCATTACTCTTGGAACCGCCGTTCCTCTCTTCTTCCTCAACGCAAAAAAAATCCCTTGCCTCTGCTCGCTGCCGCCGCCCCATTGCTCTTTATTCTTCGCCCCCCCTCCAGCTGCCATGGTGCCCTAAACTAGCAGGGGCAAGGGAGCGGCCAAGGATGCCGGGGAGAGGGAGGCGCCGGAGAGCGAGTTGGCTGCGCTTCGGAAGCAGCACGCCTACTTCCCCTCTATGGTCGACGCCGTCCATCTCACGGACTACTTCAAGCCTCTGTGGGGGGCGAAGACGACGGGGCATCCGGCCACGCACATCATCCCCGCCGATTGTGATGAGGCCGGCCCGAATAGGTATCCTTTCTTTGTTGACTACTTCTCCTGCGGTCTTTGCTCCCCCTTCTCCAATTTCTCCAATGACGTCATGCACAACTATGGCTTTGACCTTCTGGATTTCACCACAAATGCGGTGGCCTGCATGGCCATTTTTCCCATCTCTGTGAGGGGTTCGCCGGAGTGCATCCCAGCACGGCGCTCTTCCGCCACTATTTTTACCCTCGTATCTAGAAAGGAGGCGCCATCTCTGGCTGTGTCGCCTGGATCCCAAGGAGCCAGGAGAAGGGTACGTACCCAGAGGGCGTCCAGAAGGAGAGGTGGGAAGAGTGGCGGGGCCGATGGTCCTGGATTAAAGAGGAAGATCCACAGGTGTTTTGTCGGGTCCATCAGGCACCGCCGGTCCGTAGAGATGACTGGGGTGACATCGATGCCAAAGACAAGAAGCTCTCGGTCGCCACCACCAGGATCCATCGCCTAACCATGGCCGGGCTCAACCTTGAAATGATTGGGGCTGATTTCATCCGCCGCAGGATCGCCCCATTGCATAACAAGGGGAGGCCGGCCAGGGATTACAGGAACGCGGCCGATATCATGAGGCTCCGCCCTGCCTTGAACCACAACTTCACTGACGGCAGGGCTGAGAGGATCGGCAATGCCACGAAGGCGGGCAAGGCCGTCAAGGGGCCCTTCTTTGGGCTGCTAGCAGGAGTGGTCCCGCTGAGCAACAATTCTCGCCAGACCGACATCATTGCTATGATGCCGGACTTCAATTCACACGGCCTTGACCCAAGATGGGTCGAGCCAGAAGCAGAGCACGTGCAGGATTTTTTCGATAGCTTGTCGAAGAAGTACGTCCATGATGAGCCAGCGCTTATCCGGGATGCCACCAAGGAGGAGCTGGATTATATTGCCGCCAGGGCGGCGGAGGCGGAGCTTGCCTGGGAGGACGGCAACACAGACGCCATGGAGGACGAGGCCAGCGCGGCCGTGGTGGACAGGGAGCTCACCGGAAGGGTGGAGTCTGCCGGGGAGGCCAGCAGTGCTGGCCCGGGGTCCTCTTGTCAAAGATGTGGTCGAAGTGTCGACCGAGGGGGAGGACAAGGCCGACGACCCTCCGGCCCCAGGGAGGAGACGCATCATGTTTCGGGCTAGCTCCGGCGAACCAGTTCGGCCAGGCAGGGCGTGTCGCGGGAACAGGTTCAGGATCAGTCCGTGCGCCAGACGAGGGCCGCGGCAGCGAAGAAGGCGGTGAAGGCTGCGGTGGCGAAGAAGAAAGCGACGACTTCTTCTTTGTCCAAGCGTCGACGGACTCCATCCCCTTCCCCTCCTTCCGCAGATGTTGACACAGAGGTCGTCTTTGATTGTGGGTCCCTCAGCCCAAGGAGGAAGAGGAAGCCAGTGGAGGAGGGGGAAGAGTAAGTATCTCCCCCCCACCACATTATCCCATGACTTTACTCCTGTGTCATCTTTCCTTGACCTGATGTCGTCTTCACAGGGACACGGAGACGCTGGCGCAGAGGGTGGTGAAGAGGGCCAAGGCCTCGACGGGTGACAAGCCCCCAGCAGGTACTTCGAGTACGCCGCTGGTGGTAGAGAGCAGCAACCGACGCAGCCCCCGCTTCAGCCCCCAGCGTGAGTCCATCACTCACTCCTCCCTTGAGGAACTTTCGGGTCTGAAGCCTTGATGCTGATATTGTCGGGTTTGTAGGAGAAGAACGTCAGCAGGAGGAGCCGTCGAGGGCCACCCCCAACACGCCGCCCACCTCGACTACGCCGCCCCGAGGGGCATCCCTGGCAAGGGCATCTACCGCCGAGCTCACGCCTATGGAGGAGGAGGAGACGAACCTTGGCAACGAACGTTGGCGGGGAGGGTGCCACTTCTTCCCAGCCTGGTGCTGGTAAGTTGCTTTCCCGTTCCTATTCTTTCTTATTCTTCTTTTGAAATCTTTTGAACTTTTATTTGGCTCTGCCTCATTCTCCTTCTTAGCATCTAGGCCCTTCCTCGGCGGACCAGGAGAACATCAATATCGTCATCGAGGAGGTCGCCAGGGACGCCAAGGCCGAGGCGGACAAGATCGCCGCCGAGGAGGCCGCCAATACTGCCGCCGAAGAGACCTCCAAGGGACCTGCCAGGGAGGCCGGCAGGGCCGCTAGCGAGGAGGCAGGCAAGGCCGCTGCCGAGGAGGCCAGCACGGGGCCTACTGGGGAGGGGGTGGCTGATGACCAACCTTCCTCCTCCGCTGCCTCAGGCTCAAGTAAGTACCTGAAGATGAGCGACGACCTGTTTTTCCACCTCCCAGGGACGGCGAGCACCAGGGCGCCCACCGAGGGGGAGGTGTTCGATGACGAGGTGCTCGCTGCCACCGGGCTTGAGGTTGTTGACGAACCGAGCGCCGGTGGCTACAGTTCCCAGGAGGAGCAGCTCCTTCGGGGCATGAGTGCCAACTTTCAGAAGCTCCAGGCGCTCCACCGTGCCCGCCTAGACACGTCAAAGTCCAGGATGGCGGCGGTGGACAAGGCACAGGTGGATCTCGCGGGGCGTGTTGCCGAGACGCATGCCTGGTTCTGCCAGGCCCACGTGGAACTGAAGGTTTCCCAGGATTTGCTGGCAGAGCACAAACAGGAGCTTAACCTGCTGATGGCCGATGTCGAGAAGACCCAGGAGGTGGCGAAGTTACAGGCCGCCAAGGACGAGGCCGCTCGGCACCAGCACCAGGCCGAGATGAACTCCCATGAGGAGGACCTTGCCGCTCATGAGAGGGCGCTCGCCACCACCCTCCGCGGCAAGGATGAGGAGGTCAAGAAGCTTGCCGCGCAGCGGACCCAGGAGCTGGAGTAGGGGCACAAGGAGGCACTCAATTCTCAGGCCCAGGTCCATGCCGGCAAGGTGAAGGAGCTGGAGGTGGAGCGGGATGGGCTGAAGGAATATGTCCTGGGACTGGCGAAGGAGAAAGACACGCTTAACGACGCCTTGGTGGAGGCGCAGGCGGCAGTCCTCGGCAAGGCTGAGCAGCTCTCCAAGCCAACGACTCCGTCAAAGACCTGAAGCTGGAGGGTCTTGAGGGGACGCTTCCGGAGGTCAGGGCCCGGGAAGAGACCCTGAACAAGGCCCTGGAGGAAGAGACGCAGCTGCGGAGGAATGACGCCGCCAACCACGAGGCTTACGTGAAGGGAAAAAACCTCTGGATCAGCCACCTCGCCAACATCGCCGGCAAGATCACCACAAAGCTGTCGGCCATGGGGATGCCAAACGTGAGGTACGCCCCAGAGCCGAACGTGAGTCCCAACGCCAAACTGACCCTGTTCTTCGAGGGCGTTCTTGGAGCCCTGGAGCTGTTTCTCTCTAACAAAGCGACTTCTCTAGCCAACGAGGCCCGGAAGTTTTGCCGGGGTGCCATGACCAAGGTTCTCACCAAGGTGGCGTACTGGAACCCCAACCTCGACTTCGACGCCGCGCTGGAGAGCTTGCCGGAGGATGTAGACCTCGCGACGCTCGAGGAGCGTATCGAGCCCATCCTCAGCCGTTTCGATGGAGTTCGAAGGATAGAGGGCCAGTGTCAAGACTAGGCACCCCGTTTCTCATCGCCGCTGCAGGTTCATGACCAAGACAATTTTTATCTTTAGTTAGAACCGCAACATGTAATATAACTATACAATACTTTGAATGATGCATGTTATTTTCCTGTTTGATCCCTCTTTGTATGTCCACCCTACGTTAATTGGGTAGGCTTGCCGGCGCGTAAACCCAAGCCGCGGCGCCTCGAGGACGAATCCCCGATAGCCTGCCGGGTGTGCTTGCTTCCAGGCAAACCACCTTACCGCTCTCAACGCGGCCTCTCAAACTATCAAGCGGACTCGAGACAGAACAAGAGTGTTGCCAATAGCGGAAGGCCACCCCGCCGATCTCAGCGTGGCTGTTCAAAATGTTGAGCGGACTCGAAACAGAATAAAGGCGTTGCCAATAGCGGAAGGGCCCCATTGCGTACAGGTTTTCCATACAAAGAGCACGATCTCCGAGGAGAATATACTTATACATAAAGGAATTATTCAAAGTTTTGCATGATTTAGCTTTTCTATCGCCATACGGGTGGTTGCTGTGTCCGTAGATGATCTCGCTTGGTCATCTTCTTCCTTGGAGCGACGACCACGACGAAGCCGCTGCGCCAACTAGACGGGATTTTCACAACTGCACGCCCCGTACCTGGCGTGCCAAAGATGTCGGGGGAAATGACACCTATGGGATTACTGCAATCCCTTCTACGGTAGGCGGGCACGGGGTTGTGCTAAGAGCGGGTCTAGAAGTCATCACAAAGATCATTTACCCAGGTTCGGGATGCGAGGATGCGTAATACCCTAGTCCTGCTTTGGTGTATACTGGAGTGTTCTTGAGCTTTTGAACTAGCTACGGTGCGTGTCTCGTCCAAAAGATCCGAATCGTCTCTCAGTACGCAGCAAGCCTCCTTTTATTGACAAAGGGGCTGCCACAGTGGCACACAGGAGGTGGAAAGCTATACAGTGTACAAGCTTATCGCTTGTCATTACAGGATAAAGTGCATTAAATGCACTACTTAGGTGTCCTCTTGCTTTATCGGGGGCGGTAACGAGGCCCGTCCTGTCGGTCGCCGCTCCGCCTTGCTCCGACACACGTCCACGCCAACGAGGCATGCAGCACCATTTAAGCTGGCAGGCTGCTGAGTTGGCGTGGTGGTAGGGTCTTCACAAAGATATGCATGCCACCACACAGATGCTTGCTGGATTGGCCTAGAGGCCGCATGCCGCCACGCATGTGCTCGCCTAGTTCTTGGGCTGACAGTTGCATGGGCACGGCAATGGAATCTTGGCAGATGTGGGCCGGGCTGTGGCCCCGCGGATGTCTTCGGCAAGAGTCTTGCCGGGGCCCCGGCAAGGGTCTTGCCGTAGCTTTGTGGTTGTCCCCAGCAAGGGGCTTTCCGAGGGTCTCGTGGGTATCCTCGGTAAGGATCTTGCCGAGGATCGTCATTTTCTGATTCTCATCTGATCTTGTATGCTTCTGGTCTTCACAAAGATCTGCATGCCACCATGGAGGCGCCTCCCGAGCCTTGGTTCCAATGTGGTTGGCGGTGTTGGAACTCTTGGGCTTAAGGGTGGCGGCTCTCCTAGTGTTGGGCAAGTTGCCCCAGCAAGGCTCTTGCCGGGGCTGTGGAGGCCGCCCCGGAACCTTGCCCTTCTGGTCTTTGTGTTCCTGTCTTGGCGTTGATTTAGGTGCCTTGTGCCCTTGCTTCCTCTGCCCTGCCAAGCGTAGTCAGGGGCATGGGGCTGCAACCGCCCGCGCACAAGTAAAGGGGTGTAAAAAGGGACCCCTACTTTTGTACATCGATAGTTTATGTCACCTGTGAGTTATACAAGCCCCCACTACAACAACCCTTAGTGTTTAAATCGTTGACAAGCTCTGTTAGGTCAAGAACAACAAGTAATCAAAGCAAATAGTCCTAGCATGGTTGGCTGATACAAACAAGCAATTGAACATATGTGTGAGCAAATCTTGCACAACACTGAATTACATATCAAGAAAAGAAGCATAGAAGGAGGCTTAAAGACCATCACTTGACTGACCATATTTAAGGGGCATTTAAATATCATGTGCAACGTATGAACTAACATAAAAATTGCATATTTCAGATTCTATAATGGAATGCACATGTATTAGGTTATGCCATGTATGATGCCTAAATGTACACTATAGTAGGCAGGAGTCATTCATCATTGCACGCACAATTGAATTGCAGGTTAAGGGCTAGTTCTATTCTGCCTTTTCAGCGCTTATTGTCAAAATAAGCCATAAAAGATGTAAAGAAGTCGTTTTTGAGTTATGGGCTTGCACTTAACTTATTTTATTTTAGGGGAGGGGGGTGCTTTGGCTAGAAGTTCACCAAAAATTGAAGGGAAGGGGAATAGTGAAAGGACTCTGTTGTCTACCTATATTACACTCGAAATGCCACTACTCACGCCCGCGTTACACCTGACCCCTCAAGTAAACAAACACGCAAGCGTTCACTGCCCTGCCCGCTTGCATCTCCTCTCCCTTTTCCCTCTACCTCGTTCCCCTGCCTGAAGCGCTAGGGTTCCTGCAGTGAGCAGTCGCCACTGGTCCCATCTGGCCTACTCCTCGATGATGCTTTGTCCAGCTAGGCTACATGGCTGGCAGGTAGGGCCTTGAGGTGCTGTTGAAGGATGAGCTCATCCAACACGGTGAGGATCTCCTCTGAATTTTTGCCAAAATTTCGTTTTGTTCTGCTATACGATGAATTGCTATGAGCTGCTGCTGCTATATGATGCATTGCTATGAGCTGCTCCTAATGCTGCTGTATGATTAATTCCTATGAGTTGGTGCTGTTATATGATGAATTGCTATGAGCTGCTACTGTTGCTATATGATGAGTTGCTATAAGCTGCTGCTGCTGCTATATGATGAATTGCTATGAGTTGCTCCTGCTGTTGCTACATGATGAATTGCTATGAGCTGCTCCTGCTGCTGCTATCTGATGAATTGCTATGACCTGCTACTGGTATATGATGAATTGCTAGATGCTGTTGCTGTATGATGAGTTGCTTTGAGCTGCTGCTATATGATGCTTTCATGTGGTGCTGCCAGCCACTTGGACCATCGAATTTCCATAACTAATGGTTCTTCATTTAAATTTAGGCAATGAGTTCTTCATTTAAATTAAGCAATGGGCTCTCTATGGAAGACATTGACCAAAGTAGATTGTGCCAAGTAGATGGTATGTTTGTATTTTCATTTTGAAAAAATATTGATGGTCAATTTTCCTATCATATTAATTAATACACTGGGTTCAACTTGTGATGTTTGCAAGTCAAATTAATTTTCATATGGGCAGCAAGATGACAACATATAATGCAATCTAGACTTCGATAATACCACTAGTTGGCTTATTATCTCGAGGTTATATTCAAAGGTGCTTATTTTCTTAGGATAACTCGAAATAACTGTCCCTAAGAAACTTGGCCAACAACACCGACATATAAATAACATGTCATGATGATTGCAATGGAGGCCCAGTTGTTTTGCCAGATTCTCCCAGAATCTGACCCCTACCCAGATTCTCCCAGAATCTTTGAGCCCCATTTGTTTTAAAATCCTATCTAGTTAGGGTCTACTTAGTTAGGATTGTAAAACAAATGGGGGTCAAAGATTCTAGGGGAAGCTAAAGAGGGGAGATTCCATGAGAATCCTGCAAAAGAACTAGGCCTGCGTGACCTAGCATAGCACACTATATATGCTCACCACTGCCTCTCCTTTTTTTTGCGATGTTCCATGAAATTGCCACATACATCTTGTACTAAGAAATCTTGTACTTTTTCATTGCGGCACCCCATCTGCAAGTTGACACGGCTAATTTGAGATATCTCTACATGATAATACATAGAATATCCCTTGCGCATATTTAAACCACCAATTAAAGATTGTGTGCATAGCATAAACTAGCCATGACTCTATGTACTGGATTGGCAGGCACTCTAAGGGAGCCTAATATAGTGCACTGGAATTCGTACATGCCACCTATGATTTTGTGTGATGTACTACCTCTATTCCTAAATATATGTCTTTGTAGATATTCCAATATGGACCACATACAGATTTATATATATGCATTTTCGAGTGTAGATTCACTCATTTTGCTCTTTATGTAGTCTAGTGGAATCTCTAGAAAGACTTATAATTAGGAACGGATGGAGCATCATGTATGACATCTACATCTCTAATTTAGCTGCCACTAGTGGAAGTCATTGTACACACAAAGGGGCTACTGGTCGAAAATCCTAGCAAAGCACGCTGGCAGGCACATAACAATACGAGAGAGAGAAGCACTTACAAGATCCTAGCAATGCCTCAGTCCAGGATCTTGGTTGGCCAAGCTGTTAGATCTAGAAGAAAAATTGTCCTTGTAGTTTTTGCCAGCTGCATAACATGTAACAACGACATGTTAGTATATTTGAAGTACATCGGGCAGGTGATGCTGGACGGGTTTAAAGGTGAAAAGTACCTAGGCCCCGGCGGGTGCTTGGCATCTTGCCAGACGGTGGGAATAAGGTTAGAAACGTAAGGGTGATGACGAAGCGCTGGTTGTTGGGGTCCGGTAAGGAGATCTAGAACCGTGGAGTAGTGTGTTTATGGAGCAGCTCCGGTAGGGTGGAATTCGTTGTGGGTGAGGGAGTCCTGGATTAAGGGGTCCTCGGGCCTCCAGACTATGTAACATGGGCCGGACTAATGGGCTATGAGGATACAAGACAGAGGACTTCCTCCCGTGTCTGGATGGGACTCTCCTTTGCGTGGACTGCAAGCTTGGTGTTCGCATATGTAGATTCCTTCCTTTGTAAACCGAGTTTGTACAACCCTAGGCCCCTCCTTGTCTATTTAAACCGGAGGGTTTAGTCCGTAGAGGCAATCATAATCACAATCATACATGCTACACATCCAGGGTTTAGCCATTACGATCTCATGGTAGATTAACTCTTGTAATCCTCATATTCATCAAGATCAATCAAGAAGGAAGTAGGGTATTACCTCCAACAAGAGGGCCCGAACTTGGGTAAACATCGTGTCCCCCGTCTCCTGTTACCATCGACCCTAGACGCACAGTTCGGGACATCCTACCCGAGATCTGCGGGTTTTGACACCGACGTTGGTGTTTTCATTGAGAGTTCCGCTGCATTGTCATCAGAAGGTTCGATGGCTCCACCAGTCATATACAACAATGCTGCCCTGGGGGAGGTTTTTCTCCCCGGCTAGATCTTTGTGTTCGGTGGCTTCGCACTGCGGCACCTCGCTTGGCCATCTAGAGCAGATCAACAACTACGCCCCAGGTCACCAGATTAGTTTTGGAAATCTGGACTATGTCGCTAATATCCAAGGATACTTGATCTTCCAAGGGTTCACGACCCCAATCTCCGCTCCGGCCTAAGACCGGAGCGCATCGCCAGGTCTGAAGACGGGATAACAGAGCCCGCCGGACTATCTGCGGCCACTAAACCCAGTACGGGAGAGCCGGAGGAAGTGGTGTCGCTGGCGACCGTCAGGAAGCCGGACTCTTCTGCAGATACTGGCTCCGAACCCTCGGAGTCAGCATCATGTGAGCTCGGCCAAGGAGTTTCCTTCCCGCTGTACTACATGGATTTTCTTCTCCCTGGTCAAACCTCGCCTTTAAGCGAGGCTCTGGACTTGATGCGATCCCTCGTCATTACAGTGGAGCAATGTACGAACAACGCCCAGCCCGGACTAGGGGCTGAGAGCGGGGAATTTTACTTCCCACCCACCACCCACTTCATAGCCACCGTTGAGGACTTAACTGACATGCTCGACTATGGCTCCGAAGACATGGATAGTATGGACGACGATGCCGGAGAGGAGCAGACCGAAAACCCACCGTTTACCGGACGCTGGACGACCACCTCTTCGTAGGACATGTACATGGTAGACACACCCAAAGAGGGTAACGACGATTATAAAGAATATCCAGTCGAGGATAAACCTCCTGAGACACAGCCCAAGTGCCGATGTCAGTGGCACCGCTCTAAATCACGTCGAGGAAAAGACTGCAACACGGCACCAGAGACAACAACACTCCAGGCGATGCCGAAGACAAAGAAGACCCCGTCGAGCCAACCTTCGAACAGGACGATCGGGAAGATGGGCAAGTTAGCCCTGACGAACAAGCCGTAAACGAAGACTCGGAGGACAGTAATTATCTCCCACTCTTCAAGGATGAGGTGAGCCTTGGTGATGAAGACTTTATCGTACCTGAGGAACCTCTCAAGCAGGAGCGCTTTAAGTGCCGGTTAATTGCCACTGCAAGGAGCCTGAAAAAGAAGCAGGAGCAGCTTCAAGATGATCAAAATCTTCTCAACGATAGGTGGACTAATGTCCTGGCAGCCGAGGAATATGGCCTCGAGTGCCCAACCAAAAGTTACCCGAAGTGTAAACTAGTACCCCAATTTGACAATGAGGCCCTCGAGCCCGCACCATCAGCACGTAATGCGGCTGACCAACCACCTCGTGGCCGGGACAAAACGACAACTAAAGCCGAACACCAGCCCATACTACCTCGCCGTAAAGGTAGACATATAACAGCTCGGGGATATACATATGACCTGTGGCAAGACATGGAGAGTAGAGCAGGTCAAACCAGATCGATCTCCGGATCACGGGGGCATGCCCCGATGCACGACGACGGCTATCTAGCCAGACGTGGCAAGCATAATCACGCCTGGGCCGAAAACCACAAACGGATTCCATCCGAGCTACGTTGCGACTTGGCCCGATATAGAGGCGCCAGACACCCCCTCTGCTTCACTGATGAAGTAATGGAGCACAAATTCCTAGAAGGGTTTAAACTCGTGAATATCAAATCATATGATGGAACAACAGATCCCGCGGTATGGATTGAGGATTTTCTTCTCCATATTCATATGCCCCGCGGTGATGATTTTAATGCCATCAAATACCTCCCGCTAAAACTCAAGGGACAAGCACGGCACTGATTGAGTAGCCCGCCTGAAAACTCAATCGGCAGCTGGGAGGACTTGGAAGACGCCTTCCGTGACAACTTCCAAGGTACATACGTCCGACCTCCGGATGTCGATGACTTAAGTCACATAGTTCAACAGCCTGGAGAGTCAGCAAGGAAATTCTGGACTAGGTTCCTAACTAAAAAGAACCTGATCGTCGACTGTGCGGATGTCGAAGCCCTAGCGGCCTTTAAGCATAGCATCTGCGATGAATGGCTCGCCCGACACCTCGGCCAGGAAAAGCCGAAGTCCGTGGCAGCCCTCACGGCACTTATGACCCGCTTTTGCACTGGCGAAGATAGCTGGCTAGCCCGTAGCAATAATAATGCAATCGAACCTGGCACCTCTGAAGCCAGAAACAGCAACGGCAAGCCCCGACGCAACAGGCACAAGCGTCGAAACAACGGTGACAATACCGATGACACAACGGTCAATGCCGGATTGAGCGGCTCCAAATCCGGCCAGTGGAAGAAGCCATTCAAAAGGAACAATCTGGGCTCATCCACCTTGGACCGCATACTCGATCGTCCATGTCAGATCCACGGCACCCCTGATAAAACAGCCAATCATGCCAACAGAAGCTATTGGGTTTTTAAATAGGTCGGCAAGTTAAATGCCGAGAACAAGGAGAAGGGGTCGCAGAGTGAGGACGACAACAAGGAGCCCCGTCCACCGAACACAGGGGGGAAGAAGAAGTTTCCCCCAGGTAAATATGGTGAACATGATATACGTCACCCATATCCCTAAGAGGGAGCGCAAACGTGTGCTTAGGGACGTCTATGCGATAGAGCCAGTCACCCCAAAATTCAACCCATGGTTGTCCTGCCCGAACACCTTTGATCGCAGGGACCATCCGACCAGTATCCGTCATGGCGGTTCAGCCGCATTGGTCCTTGACCCAATCATTGATGGATTCCACGTCACGCGAGTCCTCATGGATGGTGGCAGCAGCCTCAACCTGCTCTATCGGGATACAGTCCGCAAAATGGGCATCGATCCATCAAGGATCAAGCCCAGAAAAACTACCTTTAAAGGAGTAATACCAGATATAGAGGCCCGTTGCACGGGTTCAATCACATTGGAAGTTGTCTTCGGATCCCCGGACAACTTCCGAAGCGAAGACTTGATCTTCGACATCGTCCCCTTCTGCAGTGGCTATCACACACTGCTCGGACGAACTGCATTTGCTCGATTCAACGCGGTGCCGCACTATGCTTATCTCAAACTCAAGATGCAGGACCATGCGGTGTCATAATAGTCAATGGAAACACGGAGCGCTCCCTCCGTACCGAGGAGCAAACCGCGGCCCTAGCAGCGGAAGTACAGAGCGGCCTTATCAAGCAGAACTTTAATTCAGCGACCAAGCTCCCAGACATTGTCAAACGAGTCCGGACTACTCTGCAGCATGACAGTCCAGCTCGTCAGGAGTCGGACTAGCAATTCGGCCTCCGTCTCAGTCCCGACCAAATGGCGGCGTATGTACCGCGCGTACATAACTACGCACTCAAAATACCATGGGCGGAGACGAAGGCATACCTAGATGGTGGTCCATAATATGGCTTAACCTAACCTGAGCACACATGCCTTTCCTTTTCCTTTTTTCCCTTTTCAAGCTTCTTCTCTACAGGCCCCTCCCGACGGCCTGATCATCCATCCTTTCGAAGGATGGATACAGCAAGGCGGCAAGCAGCACACACATTTGGGGGAATCTCTAACTGTTCTTCTTGACGATCATTCTACCTGTTTTCAGGACCCGCACGCAGCCCCCCCTTGGTTTTGACATGTTAAATAGCCCTATTACTTATCGCACTATTTTTACAAATACGCTTTGATGTATTAATCAAATTGTAATGGCAACAGTTTGCGGCCCAACTTATGTGGCACTAGCTTACTACTTCATTTTATTTCTCTATTCTTATCGATTGCACCCATACATTTTGGTACGCTTTAATTCGCCAGGGGCTTCATTGTGCTCCATACTAGGGCAACAAGGTTCGAACACTTTTTACAGTACAGTTCGGCACCCCGAAGTTAGCATTATATGCATCGGCTCTGAATCATGTCTTTGGTCAATAGTTGGGTTGCTCGGCTCCTGTGCTTCCTACCTTACGTTCCGTCCTATCGTCTAAGGTAGTAAAGGGAGAACTACTGCGATTGTGTTTCTGGTTTATCTGAGCAAACACCTTAGTAGAGAAAGCGGAAAACTTACTGTCATGATGCGGCGAGAGCTGGTTAGCTATTCGAAGGTTAAAATTCTTTTGCAATCTTTTCCGCATTGTGTGACGAATCGGCCGATCAGGTGTCTACAGCACCCTAGTCCAGATTAAATACCAACTAGGGGATGCACCTACATTTCTATTGTCAAACTCCTATGGCTAAGTGAGGGTGATAAAGCAACATAGTCCGATTGCCTGGTTCATTGCGCTAAACACCTCCTTCAAGGACCAAACTCTTGGATCAAGAGTGTTTAGATTCCATCCCGAACACCCCCGTACTACCTACATAGAGCTGAAGCCGACAACTGGCCAACTCTCAGATTTAACAAAACGGCCGCACAAGAGGTAATATTTTAAAAACAACAAATATTATATTACATAACAACTTTGTTTCATAATACAAGAAGGGATAACATGAATTACTTCATTCAAAGATCATGTATTTTCAACACTGGACCTCTACAATGCGGGATCCCTTCAGGACATCATCGAAATACCGCTCGTGTGTGCGGTGTTCCTTGCCCGCGGGCGTTCCCTCCGTCATGAGCTTGACAGCGTCCATCTTCGCCCACTGCACCTTGACATAGGCGAAGGCCATCCGTGCACCTTCGATGCAGACCGACCGTTTGATGGCATCAAGCCGAGGGCAGACATTGACCAGCCACTTCACGAGCCCAAAGTAGCTGTTGGGTATGGCTTCGGCAGGCCATAAACGGATTATCAAATCCTTCATGGCCAGTTTGGCCACCCTATGCAGTTCGGTCAGCTGTTTTAGCTGATCGCTAAAGGGCACCGGATGCTCTGGCGCAAGGTATTGCGACCAGAACAGCTTCTCCGTTGAGCTCCCTCTTCGCTCGTAAAAACTCCACAGATCAAGAACATCAAGCTGCAGGTCCGCAAACGCTCCTGGAGAACTCCATATCTGGGTCAGTAAGAGGTACCTTTTCTTAACAAATTTGCTTTGCAAAATAAAGGCCTTACCCGCCGCGATTTTCCTGGCCTCCTGGATTTCCTAGGGGGCGCCCTGGGCTTCAACCCGGGCATCTTGTGCGCTTTGGCGGGCCTTGGCAAGTTCAGAATCATGATCCGCAATATTGTGCTCCAAGGACTCGCATTTCATCACAGCGTCCGAGGGAGTCCTGGATTAAGGGGTCCTTGGGCGTCCGACCTATTGGATATGGGCCGGACTGATGGGTTGTGAAGATACAAGACCGAAGACTCTCACCCGTGTCCGGATGGGACTCTCCTTAGCATGGATAGCAAGCTTGGCATTTGGATATAAAGATGTCAGTGTCAAAACCCTTGGAACGACTGTCGGTGTCAAAACCAGCGGATCTCGGGTAGGGGGTCCCGAACTGTGCGTCTAGGATCGATGCTAACAGGAGACGGGGGACACGATGTTAACCCAGGTTCGGGCCTTCTCTATGGAGGTAATACCCTACTTCCTGCTTGATTGATCTTGATGAATATGAGCGTTACAAGAGTTGATCTACCACGAGATCGTAATGGCTAAACACTAGAAGTCCAGCCTTTATGACTATGGTAATGTGTATATGTCTATTCGGACTACGCTCTCCGGTTTATATAGACACCGGAGAGATCTAGGGTTACATGGAGTCGGTTACATCAGAGCGAATCTACATAGTCGGTTGCCAAGCTTGCCTTCCACGCCAAGTAGAGTCCAATCCAGACACGGGTACAGTCTTCGGTCTTCATGTCTTCACAGCCCATCAGTCTGGCCCAAAGGATAACAGGCCCGACGCCCGAGGACCCCTTCGTCCAGGACTCCCTTAGTAGCCCCTGAACTAGGCTTCAACGACGAGGTGTTCGGCACGCAGGTTGTCTTCGGCGTTGCAAGGCGGGTTCCTTCTCCAAGTAATATATTCGGCCGTTGATCCAATTCGCTCCCCTCGGCTTCTGTGCGCTAATAACTTCGTCTTCCATGTGTCGAGCGAATTCAGAAAGTCAGGGTATTTTTGCAGATAACACCCCATCCACGCAAGGCAGAGCGCCTATTTAAAGATATTGGATCTTAGATCCAGGCGACACTGCGCCGAGAAAACCCCCGGAGACTGCCAGGCGAAACCATTCCAACATGGCTAGCATTCCCAGCTCCTCCTCCCGCTCCAGCCCAAAGAGAAGTGAGTGGGAAAAGTGCTCTGTGTCTCATAATCAACTAGCAAAGTTGCAAACACAGGGATTTCTTCCTCCCGCGGATCTGGTCCTTGTTCGAGTAGGGTCGGCCTCCTTCAATGACGTGACTCAGGTGGAGGACTTCCCCAATCCATCCGGGGGGAGCGAGTGTGCTTCGTCCCCTATCTGCTAAGAGGCGTCGGATTTCCAGTCCATCCGTTCCTCCAAGGGCTTCTGGAATATTATGGCCTCCAGCTGCACAACTTCACTCCCGCCTCTATCCTGCACATCGCAGGTTACGTCGCTCTATGCGAGTTATTTCTGGGTGTTGAAGCCCATTTTGAGCTCTGGAGAAAATTGTTCAGTCTTGTCCCGCGTAACCATGAGGGTTCAATATTAGAAGTGGGCGGAGCCAAAGTGTGGCGCATCACCGATACCGAATAACTGTCCGACACACCAAGGAGGGCATCAAAAGAGTGGCATTCTGAATGGTTCTACATCGAGGACGTTGCACTTCCTGACCCAGTTTGAAAGGGTCTCCCTGAATTTGCAAGCCTTCCGCTAATGAAACGCCATAGTTGGCATCCCCACAGCCTTAAAGAGGATGATAGTGCGGAGGTTCGTCAGCTCCTGGCCAAGGTAAAGACACTCGCTCAGTCCGGATTAACAATGGTTGAGGTAATGGCGACCTCCATAGTGCGAGGGGTTTAGCCGCTTCAATATAGAGGGCTCCCAATGTGGCACTACAACAGGGAGGACGACGCCTCCCGCTGTGGTCGGAAAGGTCCGGACACCCCCGCCGCTCTAGCCAAGATATTGGCCGAGCTGTTCAAAGGGGAGGAAGAGGAATTTTTTCACATCAATCGCAGGGATGGATATTCTATGTATAATCCTCCCACTTAGGTAAGTCCCAGTCCTTCTGCTTTACTCATCCGCTTCCCGGATTACCTTTGATAACTTTCTAACGCGCTTATAATAGCATTGGCAAGAAATCACCAAGGAGTTTTACAGCTCCGCCCCACAGCCTGAGAACAACAACCGGGAGCTGGATCTTGGGTTTGAAGAAGAGCCGGATATATTCGTGGTACTCGCGAAAGGGGTGTTGTCGGTGTCAAAACCGGCTGATCTCGGGTAGGGGGTCCCGAACTGTGCTTCTAGGCGGATGGTAACAGGAGACAAGGGACACGATGTTTTTACCCAGGTTCGGGCCCTCTCGATGGAGGTAAAACCCTACTCCTGCTTGATTAATATTGATGATATGGGTAGTACAAGAGTAGATCTACCACGAGATCAGAGAGGCTAAACCCTAGAAGCTAGCCTATGGTATCATTGTTGTTCGTCCTATGGACTAAAACCCTCCGGTTTATATAGGCACCGAATAGGGTTAGGGTTACAGAGAGTTGTTTACAATGGTAGGAGATCTACATATCCGTATCGCCAAGATTGCCTTCCACGCCAAGGAAAGTCCCATCCGGACACGGGACGAAGTCTTCAATCTTGTATCTTCATAGTCCAGGAGTCCGGCCAAAGATCGTAGTCCGGCTATCCGGACACCCCCTAATCCGGGACTCCCTCAGTAGCCCCCGAACCAGGCGTCAATGACAACGAGTGCGGCGCGTAGATTGTCTTCGGCATTGCAAGGCGGGTTCTTCTCCAAATCTTGTGTCCCTGTTTGAATAGTGTCCGGCTTCTTGTAAACATCGCGCTCCTTGGCTTCCACGCCCGATAATGGCTATCTTCCAAGTGTTGAATGAATGCGAAAAGCCAGGGTATTTTTACATTTATCCCCCTAGCTGCGCAAATGAGCTTCCTATATAAGGGACGAGAATCTAGATCCAAATCACACCACCTTCCCTTCGCGAGCTTTCATCGGAGCGCATCTGACAGAAACCCATTCCATCGCGGCTCCTCCTCTCGCCCTCCTAGTCCTCAGCCTGGACATTGGGAGAGATGCTCCATCCCGCACAGCGAGTTAGTGACGCTCCAAACCAAGGGGTTTCTTCCCCCGGCCTTCATGGTTCCAGTTCAAGCCGGACTCGCCACCTATAAGGGCGGAAAACAAGCAGAGAGCGTCCCCAGTCCCTCCCGAGGAGAGCGGGTATGCCTTGCCCTTTTTTGATAAGAGGGCTCGGATTTCCAATTCATCCGTTTCTCCGGGGGCTCCTGGAGTTCTATGGCCTCCAGTTGCACAACCTTACGCCTGCCTCCATTCTGCATATTGCGGGCTTCGTGGCCCTTTGCGAGCTGTTTTTGGGCATCGAGGCTCATTTTGCGCTGTGGAAGAGGCTGTTCTGCCTTGTACCCCGTTCTCAGGAGGGGTCGATATATCAAGTGGGCGGAGCAGAACTATGGCGCATCGCCGGGACCGGATATCTATCAGGAACCCCGAAGAAGGCGTCCGAAGATTAGCCTTTGGAATGGTTTTATATAGAAGACGTCCCCCTGCCGGACCCTGTTCGGATCGGCATCCCGGAGTTCAGTAGTGCTCCTCTGAAGAAACGCCTAAGGTGGCGTCCTCGGAGCCCCTAGAGGGAGAATGACAGGGACGTCCTTTACCTGATGAGCCGAATAAGGTTGTTGGCTCATTCCGGATTGACCATGATCGGGGTCATGGCCACAAGCATTATTCAGGGAGTGCAGCCGCTCCAGTATAGGGGCCACCCCATGTGGGATTTCAACGGGGAGGATGATGCCCCCTGTCATGGCCGTAAGGGGCCGGGAGTCGCTGATCTGATGAAGATCTTGTCCACATTGTACAAGGGAGAAGAGGAAGAATTTCTTCGAGTCAATCCTCAGGACGGGTTTTCTATGAACAATCCTCCAAGCTGGGTAAGAGGACATTTCCTTACGCCCATCTGTTCCATATTCCCATAGTTAAGTACCTTATCTTGTGATTTTGACGCAGTAATTGCGCCGGGCCGTAAAGGATATAAACAGCCCACCTCCACAACCTGAGGATCCGGAACGGTCCCTCGATCCGGCCTCCCAAGAGGATCCGGACATATCTGTGGAGCTGATTGATGGGGTATTTTACCAACTGAGCATCGACAATGCCTTGGTTGCCATTACGGCCGATTACCCCGGAATATTTCCAGCCTCGCAAGTAATTGAGACGAAGTCCCAATACTTTAGAAATGATCCCTCCGTGCTTATCTTTGACCACCGTATATCAATGGCGTTCTGCAGGGGGAGCCCTTGAGGCGGAAGGCCGAGCCTGCGGTGGCTAGCCAACAAGGCAGCACGCCCAAAGAAAGCAAAAAGAAGTGCGGTCCGGACTGAAGCGCCGGCGCAACAGTATGGCGTGTCGCCTTATTCCCAGGTTTTATTCCGGAAGGCATGCTAACGCTCGCGCTCCTTTCAGGAAAAAGAGCGCTCGCTGGACTATATCCGGAGAGGTTGCCAATCGAGCCTCCGCCAGCCAGACTTCAAAGCCAGGCCCAGAAGCGGAGGCGAACACTAGGCGTGCGTCGGACGCTCCTCCGACAGAGGATGACGACAGATTGTCCGCCACCAACTCCGAGGTGGAGAGTGCCATGAATCACAGGCGTCGCCGGACTGTTCTTCGTGACGCATGTTTCTCCCAAGAGGCATTGGATGCCTTCAATTCGGGAGATGCGCACCTCCATGGTGCTCAAAATGGTCTAGCCAGAGCCACGGAGTAGTATGTGAAAGACATAAGGGTGAGAAAATTTGATGGTTATATATACCAGTAGCCCCCGAGACTTAAAATAGTTAGAATAACTGATTTAAGGATCATTTATTGTGCAGGATCTTACGTAAAAGAATACCCAATTGTCCCGGAGCTTGAAGAGTGCAAAGCCCAACTTGAGGCCGCATGCCGCGACAGGAGAAGCCAAGGAGACCCCCTCCGTAACATACGCTTTTAAAGATAAGTATGTTATGAAGTGCGGCGTGTATATATCTCGACAATGACATTGCGTATGGCACCGGGTAGATCCGGACAAGCAACATCTCTTGCGCCGTTAAAGGCGGCGAGAATGTGCTTACGAGGGCGAGGCAGGAGAAAATAATTCCAAGATGCCAACACCCAGCTGGGTGAGGAGCTAAAGGATGTTCGCTCCCAGCTGTCTGACTCCGTTAGGGAGAATCGGCTTCGACGCGGCATTTTTAGTAAGTGCTTAAACGAACTTTGAAAAAAGAGTTCGGCGAGGAAGTCGACTAACAGAGTTATGTCTCTGAGTATGCTCACAGGCCGTCCTGCAGAGGAAATGCCCGGTTCTACGGGTGACCTTCTTCCCGAGCTTTACAACTGCACGAACGGGTTCGGCAGTGATGAAAGGCGCCGCCTGTGCCTTGTGGCCATCTGCCTCCCTGCCCAAGGCCTTGGGGAGCTTGCGAGAGGCTCTGTGGAGCGCAACGGCGCTCCGGTTATGGAAGATATCAGCCTGCCACAATGCGCCTGTGGAGGCTGGGCCATGGTGAATACGCGGTACACGAAGGCTGACCCAAACCACATGGCCGAGGTCGGACCTGTGGGGCCAGATGGGAAGGAGATCCCTGTGAGCTTAGTGTACGGCCAGGTGAATTGGCCGCAAATTATTCCCAGCACGACTGTAAACTAGACAGCCTGTTAGATGGTATAGAAGAGGAATACAATCAGTCTAATTGACTATGTAATTTTAAGTGACATGTAAAATGCCTTCTAGCTGGATTGTAGATCGTTTGTCTTAGCGGACCTTTTCGCTTCAACCTCAGGACCCGATAGTCCGGAGTGTGTCCGAATACCCTCGCGGTTATATTAAAACCGGGGCATGCGTGGAGACCAGGCGTAGGGGTCATTAGTACTTTATCAGACAAGTGCCCAACTAGTTATGTTATATTACATTGTTAGTAAGAAACACCTTCCAGGGAGAATAGTTTCGTTAGGGGTTCCTTTCCCTGGGAGGCATGCCCTAAAGTGCATGTCCGGACTGCGAAAAAAGCAGAAAAACATCTGTGGGCAGATAAATAAATAGGTAAGAAATCTTATTTTAGTTCACCGACCGAATATTCTCTTAAGAACGCTAGCTTTCGGCTTCACCCGGTCTGAGGTACACATCCGGCTGACTCGGTAGTAACAATCGCAGAGGTGCTCCCTTTACCACCTAGTCGAACAATCGGGAATGTAGGTGTAAGCACAGGAGCCAGGCAACCTAGCTTGGCCAAAACTTAAGTCATATCGATGCATATAATGGCGAATAAAAGGTACATGCAGAAGTGTGACACATGTATTGGGCATGAAGCCCTTATAATTAAGCTTCTGTGAAAGAAGCCCCTGGTACAATGAGCGCGATAGCGCGTCAAGGGTGTCGAACAATGCGCTAACGAGCCTTCCAATGCTTGAATGAAAAAGGAGGAGAAGGAGAAAAATAGAAGACAGCTAAAATGTAAAATATGGACAGAGGAAGGAGACGAACTCAGAATCCGGCGCTAGGCGTACAATCTTCGGAGACGTGCTGCGTTCCATGGGTTCGGCTCGAGTCGGTTATCCGATGCATCTTGCTGACGGTACGCTCCACCGGCCAGTACTTGGTCGATGATAAAGGGACCTTCCCATTTGGGCTTTAGTTTGTCCTTTTTCTTGTCCGGCAGGCATAGAAGTAGCTCGCCAACATTGTAAGTTTTGGCCCATACTTCTCTGCTTTGATATCTTCGAGCCTGCTGTTGATAGAATGCGGAACGGGCTTTTGCTACGTCACGCTCCTCCTCCAAGGCGTCCAAACTATCATGTCGATTGAGCTCGGCTTCTCTTTCTTCGTACATGCGCACGCGAGGTGAGTCATGAATTATGTCGCAGGCCAGAACTGCCTCTGCGCCGTATACCATAAAGAATGGTGTGAATCCGGTCGTGCGATTCGGAGTGGTCCGCAGCCCCCAGAGTACGGAGTCGAGCTCCTCTACCCAGTGCGTGTTAGATTCCTTGAGGGACCGCACTAATATGGGTTTGATGCCGCTCGTAATTAGACCATTTGCTCGCTCAACTTGACCGTTAGTTTGAGGGTCATAGACTGAGGTGTAGTCGAGCTTAATGCCCATGTTTTTGCACCAGAGTTTGACCTCGTCGACCGTAAAGTTCGTGCCGTTATCAGTGATGATGCTGTGGGGGACACCGTGAACGGTGTAACGACCCTCGATATGAAGTCTATCATCGTCCGGATTCGCCGCCTTGACAGCTTGGCCTCTATCCATTTGGTGAATTTAGCCACCATGACCAGTAGGTATTTTTGCTTGTGGGTTCCCCCTTTAAGGGGTCCGACCATGTCAAGCCCCCAGGCCGTGAAGGGCCAGGTGATGGGTATAGTTTTGAGGGCGGTGGGTGGAATCTGGCTCTGATGAGCAAAGAGCTGGCATCCGACGCATCGTTGGACTAAGTCCTGAGCATCTTCCCGGGCCGTCGGCCAATAAAATCCTATATGGAAGGCCTTGCCTACAACGGCCTGGGCTGCGGCCTGGTGCCCGCCGAGTCCGGCGTGTATTTCAGCCAGAAAATTCCGCCCTTCTTCTTCGGAGATACACCTTTGAAGGACTCCGGTTGTGCTTTTCTTATAAAGCTCTCCCTCATGGACTTTGTAGGCTTTAGATCGCCGGACTATGCAGCGGGCCTCGTTTTGGTCCTCGGGGAGTTCCTGCCTGGTTAGGTAGGCTAGGAATGGTTCTGTCCGAGGGGCAATGACTGCCATTATTACGTGGGCTGAGGATGTTATTTCGGTGGTAGAACGACCAACTGTGTCAGAATGTTCGGTGTGGGGCAGTGCGGTTTGGTCCGGATTGTTATTTCCAGACTCTCCCTCCCATAATACGGATGGCTTGAACAGTCTCCCTAGGAAGATGTTGGGGGGGGGGACAGTATCGATTTTTGCGACGATGCGTGCCAACACGTCTGCTGCCTGGTTGTTGTCCCAGGCTATATGGTGAAATTCGAGCCCCTCAAACCGAGCTGACATTTTTAGGACTGCATTGCGATAGGCTGCCATTTTTGGATCCTTGGCATCAAAGTCTCCATTTATTTGTGATATCGCGAGGTTCAAATCCCTGCGCACCTCTAGGCGTTGAATGCCCATGGATACTGCCATCCGGAGACCATGTAGAAGGCCCTCGTATTTGGCTGCGTTGTTGGAGTCCGTATACATTATCTGGAGTATGTATTGAATCAGATCTCCGGTTGGAGACGCCGAACGACGCCACTCCTGTGCCAGCCAACATTTTGGAGCCGTTGAAGTGCATTATCCAGTTGGAATATGTGTCGTACTCTTTATGGAGTTCGGCTTCGGTCCATTCGGCGACGAAGTCGGCCAAAACTTGTGACTTAATAGCTCTCTGTGGCTTATAGGTTATGTCGAACGGGAGGAGCTCAATGGCCCATTTGGCAATCCGGCCCGTCGCGTCGCGGTTGTTTATAATGTCGTTAAGGGTACTTCGAGGCTACCGGTATTGAACACTCTTGAAAGTAGTGTCGCGCTTCCGGATGCCATAAACACTGCGACGCTATCTTTTGATAATGTGGGTACCGTTACTTGCATGGAGTTAGGACAGGGACACGTAGTAAACTGGTTTTGAAGAGGGAACTTGTGTCCGTCCGCTTCGCGCTCGACAATGAGCACCGCTTACAACTTGATGAGTTGCCGCGATGTATAATAGCATTGGTTCGCCCATGTTGGGCGCGCCAGGAGGGGTTTGTTGCCAATATGGCTTTTATTTCTCGAGTCCGCCAGGGCGGCATCCGCCCACCAAGTGTTCGGCAAGGCCGGAGGAGGCGATAAAGGGTAATGCCTTTTCTCCCAAACGGAGATAAAGCGGCTTAGAGCCGCCACGCATCCAAATAATTTTTGTATTTGTTTGAGGTCTTTGGGATATCCAATTGTGACAGAGCTCGGATCTTGGCTGGGTTTGCTTCGATTCCTCTACCGGATACAATGAAGCCCAAGAGCTTTCCAGCCGGTACGACGAAAACGCATTTTTCCGGGTTGAGCTTAATGTAATATGTTTGGAGATTATCGAATATGAGCCTCAAGTCGTCTACTAGAGTTTTGACGTGCTTGCTTTTGACGACCACATTGTCTACGTATGCCTCCACTGTTTTGCCGATCTATTTTGCCAGACATGTCTGAATCATGCGCTGATATGTTGCGCCGGCATTTTTGAGCCCGAAGGGCATTGTGTTGAAGCAGAATGGGCCGTATGGAGTGATGAATGCCGTTGCGTCTTGGTCAGGCTCTGCCATCTTAATTTAGTGGTAGCCGGAGTATGCATCGAGGAAACACAATGAATCGTGTCCTGCGGTAGCGTCGATGATTTGTTCGATGCGGGGGAGGGGGAAGGGATCCTTTGGGCAAGCCTTGTTGAGGTCCTTGAAATCGACGCATAGGCGCCAGAATTTATCCGTCTTTGGTACCATCACCAGGTTTGCTAGACAGTCCGGATGTTTTATATCTCTGATGAATCCGGCCTCCAATAGTTTGGCTAGCTCCTCTCCCATGGCCTGTCTCTTTGGTTCGAGAAATGCCAAGAACCTGTTTGATCGGCTTGAACTTTTAGGATGTTTAGGCTGTGCTCGCCAATCGGCGTGGGATTCTGGCATGTCCGAAGGTGCCAGCAAAAATTTCCCAATTTTCGCCAGAGGAATTCTCTTAGTGCGGCTTCTACATCAGGATTTAATTGTGCCCCGATGGAGGCCGTTTTGGTAGGGTCTGTTGGATGGACTTGGAATTTGACTATTTCGTCCGCTGGTTTGAAGGAAGTGGATTTGGATCTCTTATCGAGTATCACATCGTCCCTATTCACCGCGGAGCGCAGCGCAGTGAGTTCCTCGGCCGCTAGGGCTTCGGATAGTGCCTCAAGGTCCAGTGCGGCTATCTTATTTTCGGCACGGAGTGCTATGTCCGGGTCACTAGAAAGAGTAATGATTCTGTTGGGCCCGGGCATTTTGAGCTTCATGTACCCATAATGGGGTATAGCTTGAAAAATTGTGAATTCCTCTCGCCCTAATAGAGTGTGGTATCCGCTACTGAACGGGGCCACTTGGAATGTGACTTCCTCGGACCTGTAATTATCCGGTGTGCCGAACACAACATCCAGTGTGATTTTTCCTGTACAGCATGCTTACCGACTGGGGATTATTCCTCTAAAGGTTGTGCTGCTTCGCTCAATGCGGCTCCGGTCTATCTCCATTTTTCTGAGGGTTTCCTCGTAAATGAGGTTCAATCTGCTGCCACCGTCCATGAGTACCTTGGTAAGGCGAAAGCCGTCCACTATCGGACGGAGGACCAATGCGGCTGGTGCTCGGGCTGTTCCGAATTTAGGTTCGTCACTGGCATTAAAGGTAATAGCCGTGTCACTCCATGGGTTTATTGTTGCTACTTGATAGACTTCGGCGAGGCTACGGAGTGTTCGTTTCCGCATATTATTTGATGCGAAAGTCTCGAGGACTGTTAATACCATACTGGTATCCTTGGGTTGGTGCTCTAGAGCTAGAAGCTCTTCGCCACTTTTGGCCACCTGCCGTAGTATACAACATGCTCTAAGGCTATGAGTTGGAGTGGCGCCCTCTGTATTATGAATTTTACAGGGTCCATTGAGCCATCCCACCAGTACGGTTCCATGTCCTATAGAGGGTTTTTGCTTTTTGGTATTTAACGCAGGTGCCTGGCGATGATGCACCCTTATTTCGGACTGGGGTTGTATTCAAGCCCGGATTGTCCCAAAATCTTGATTCGGTTTTCCAAGCGCTTTCCATCGCACAGTACTTTCGTACTATGGTCGCCAAGTCGGCAAAGCGTGTAAGGTCACGACGACTTATATCGTTTAGGATCCCGTTGTCCGTGCAATTATTGCAGAATAATGAGATTGCGTCCTCCTCGCGGCAGTCCTTTATCCTGTCCATAACCAGGAGGAATCTGGCCCAGTAATGGTGTACTTGTTTCAAGGGCTCTTGCCAAATTTGAGATAGGTCGCTTATGTTTGGGTGGGCGGTGGAATTTAATCCGAACTGCGCCCAATCTGAAACTTATGGGCGAGGAGCTTCGAACTTGGAAGCTTGGATTCTTGGATGTTGTCCAATGAATCTAGCCCGCTGCTGACTTTAGGTTCAGGGCTTGAGGACGCCCTCTCCTCCGCGGGAATCCGCATTGAGGGATGGGAACCGGACGTGGCTAGTCCTTAAGATAGAAGAAGGGTCGCCAGATTGTTCCTCCACCACAACAACGTGGTGGGTAACCCGGGAGAGTTAATCTCTCTCGTATAGGGTTTAGGCCCAATCTGATCATAGTCTATAGCGACTCCTGTATGCGGCGGTGCGATCCAAGAGCTCGCTTAAGGAAGAGAGCTCCATCGATGTAACCGCCGGGCGAGCTCCGAGTTAACGTGAAGATTGCTTTCGATGACATGAGAATTCATCGCCGGCCTGGCGGCCGAACAAGCGGTCATAAGAAAACCGCTTAGTCAAGAGCTTGGCCGACACCAAAGCTTCTTTAGCAACAGTCCCGCCTTTAAAGACGGATGAGGCATTCTTCCCGACGGCGACGACACGAGGAACTCTCAATGAAAGCACCAATGTCCGTGTCAAACCGGGCGGATCTCGGTAGGGGTCCCGAACTGTGCGCCTAGGCGGATGGTAACAGAGACAAGGGACACGATGTTTTTACCTGGTTCGGGCCCTCTCGATGGAGGTAAAACCCTACTCCCGCTTGATTAATATTGATGATATGGGTAGTACAAGAGTAGATCTACCACGAGATCAGAGAGGCTAAACCCTAGAAGCTAGCCTATGGTATGATTGTTGTTCGTCCAACGGACTAAAACCCTCCGGTTTATATAGGCACCGAATAGGGTTAGGGTTACACAGAGTCGGTTACAATGATAGGAGATCTACATATCCGTATCGCCAAGCTTGCCTTCCACGCCAAGGAAACTCCCATCCGGACACGGGACGAAGTCTTCAATCTTGTATCTTCATAGTCCAAGAGTCCGGCCAAAGGTCATAGTCCGGCTATTCGGACACCCCCTAATCCGGGACTCCCTCAGGTGTTTTACCAGGCGAGCTACAATGGCACAGAAGTGGCCATTATCGCTGATTACCCTGGTCTTCTTCCTGCTTCCCACGTAAGTTATCAAGAAAAAGTCTCTCTCGAAAGAGGGCGACTCCAGCGCCGAGCCATTATCGCACTGTCTCACCCATCACACTGCATCGTGCTCCACAGGGGAGGCATTCGGCGCGTCACGCTACTCTGGGGCGGCTCCAAAGAGGGCGACTCTAGCACCGAGCAAGGGCTCTAAAAGGAAGGTCGGTGAAGACACGACCGGTCCCTCGTCAAAGAGGTAAGGATTTGAAGGTATACTTTAGTAGTCACATCCAACTGCAACTTATACGTTTTTCTGGTACCAGGAAAAAGGTTCACCGGACTATGTCCGAGGGTCCGGCCGGCCGGCTCCTGGGATTTAAACCCCGTCGGAGAGACGGGAGCAGATATGGGAACAATGCCGGACTGTCCTTCGGCTGAGGGTTCGGAGAATATGTCTGTTACCAACTCGGAAGTGGAGAGCGCCATGAATCATCGGCGCTGTAGGGCGGTCTTATGGGACCCCATGTTCTCGGAGGAGGCATTCGATGCCTTTAGCTCAGGCGACGCATACATCCGAGCTGCTTGAGATGGGCTTAGAAGAGCCACGAAGTAATATTTGGCGGATGTGCAGGTAAGTTTTCTTTATCCAAAAAAGGATGATCACATGCCCGTAGCCCCCGAGACTGAAAGCAGTTGGCACAACTGATTTAAGGATCGTTGTACGACCAGGTCCTTACAGAGAAGAATGTCCTGCTAGCTCAAGAGCTAGAGCAGTGTCGGGCGCAGCTAAATGCTGCTACCGCCGAACTGGAAAACTTCAAGAAGCTGTCCTCTGGTAACGTTCCTCTCCATTGAGGAACAATTATTGTATACCAACTGTGCTAATATTGCCACTGATCGCATAATAGGGTCGTCTGATCAACTTGAAAAGAAGTTGAAGATCGCCCAAGAGGGAGAAAGAGTGGAAAAGAGGCAGCAGGTGAGCGTGTGCTAACCCACGTCAGGGGCGAGAAAAACAAGCTACAGGATTCCAACACTACGTTGGTTGAAGAGTTGAAAGATGTGCGGGCCCAACTAGCCGACTCCGTGAAGGAGAGCAAGAAGCTGTGGGGCGGCATATTCAGTATGTTTCTAAACTTTTCTTTTTTAGGTAGTTCGGAGATAAATGGAACTGATATAGCTATGTTTGCAGGTATATTGACGGGCCGTCCTGAAGAGGAGGTGTCCAGATCATCAAGTGATCTGCTGCAAAGACTGTCGCAAGAGCACGATCATGCTCGGCTGGCCATGCGGAGTGTTGCCAAGGCCTTATGGCCATCCGCCTCCCCTCCAGGAAGTATGGAGGATGTTGTAGAGCTGTTCAAGGGAGCGCGGCGGCGTATCCGATTATGGAAGATATCGGCCTGCCAAGAGGGTGCGCGAGAGGCCTGGGCCATGGTGAAAACACGATATACCAAGATGAATCCTAATCACATGGCCCGATTGGACCGCTAGGGCCAAATGGGGAAGAAATTCCCGTTAGTTTAGTATATGACCAAGTAGAGGTGGCCGCCAAATATTCCCAACAGGATTGTAAGTTAGATTGCCTGTTAGATGGTATAGAGGAGGAAGTGTTTGAGTCCAAGTGACTATGTACTTTCCTCACCATGTGGAATTCTAGTTGAATTGTATATCATTTTTCATGCCAGACCTTTTCACTTCAACCTTCGGACCCGAAGGTGCGGAGTGTTTCCGAATACCATCACGGCCGAATAGGCTGGGGTATGCATGGAAACTAAGCGTAGGGGTCATAGTTGCTTGAACAGACAAGTTGTATCCGGCTAGTTATGTTATATTACATTGAGATTGTCAGAAACATCTTCCAGGGAGAATAGTTCCGTTAAGGGTTCCTTTCCCTGGGTGTGTATGCACTAGTAGACATGTCCGAATTGTGATGTGAAAATCACAGTGTGTATAGCTTCTGGGGGTTCACAATAGAGTGAGTGAAAAAAAAATTCATCCACCAACCGAATATTCCCTTAAGAACGCTAGCTTTCGGCTTCACCCAGTCTGAGGTACACATCCGGTGACCCGGCAGTAACAATCGCAGAGGTGCTCCCTTTACCACCTAGCCGAACAATCGGGAACGTAGGGGTAAGCACAGGAGCCAGGCAACCCAGCTTGGCTAAAACTTAATGGTGAAGAAAAAGACATACGGGAAAAACGCGTATGTGTGATGGGCTTGACGCTCGGAAAATAATATTAACAAGCTTCTGTTAAAGAAGCCCCCAGGTATAATGGATGTACATGTGTAAAGATGCGTACGTCAGCGGTGTTTAGTCGAGCCGTATGAGAGCTTTAAAGCGAAAAAAATAAAGGCAGAAAAGAGAGAAAAAGTAATGGAAACTACAGGGAGAAGGGGACGAACAAAGAATTCGGTGCCAGGCATAAAACCTTCGGAGTCTGGCCGCGTTCCAGGGGTTCGGCTCTAGGCGATTGTTTGATGCATCACGAAGACGGTACGCTCAGCCGGTAAGAACTTCGTCGATTATGAAGGGACCCTCCCATTTGGGCTTGAGTTTGTCCTTTTTATTCTCCGGCAAGTGTAGAACAAGTTCGCCAACATTGTAAGTCTTGGCCCGTACTTCTCTGCTTTGATATCTTCGAGCCTGCTATTGATAAAATGCTGAACGGGCTTTGGCGATGTTGCGCTCCTTCTCCAAGGCATCTAGGTTGTCCTGCCGATCCAACTCGGCCTCTTTATCTTCGTACATACGCACTCGAGGTGAGTCATTTATAATATCGCAGGGCAACACAGCCTCTGCACCATACACCATGAAGAAAGGTGTGTATCCGGTAGTACGGTTGGGCATGATCCGCAGCCCCCAGAGTACGGAGTCGAGCTCCTCAACCCAGTGCTTGTCTGATTCTTTCAAAGACCGCACTAGCCTGGGTTTGATGCCGCTCATAATAAGACCATTGGCTCGTTTGACTTGAACGTTCGTTTGCAGGTGGTAGACAGAGGCATAATCAAGCTTAATGCCCAGATTAGCACACCAGGTTTTTACCTCATCAGCTGTGAAATTGGAACCGTTATCGGTGATGATGCTGTGCGGGACACCATAATGGTGCACCACGTCGGATATAAATGCAATCACCGGTCCGGACTCGGCCGTTTTAACTGGCCTAGCCTCTATCCACTTGGTTAATTTATCCACCATGACAAGCATATATTTTTTCTTATGGCTTCCCCCTTTAAGGGGTCCAACCATGTCCAAGCCCCAGACCGCAAAGGGCCATGTAATGGGGATTGTTCATAGGGCGGTTGGGGGCATATGGCTTTGGTTGGCGAAGAGTTGGCATCCCACGCAGCACTGGACGAGGTCCTGTGCGTCTGCTCGGGCTGTAGGCCAATAAAATCATGTCCGGAAGGCCTTGCTGACAGGTGCCCTGGCTGCGGCGTGGTGCCCACCGAGACTGGCGTGAATTTCTGCCAAGAGTTCACGCCCCTCCTCCTTGGAGATACACCTTTGAAGGACTCCGGTAGTACTTTTCTTGTAGAGCTCTCCTTCATGAACTTTATAGGCCTTCGAACACCGGACAATGCGGCAAGCCTCGTTCTGATCTTCTGGGAGCTCCTTCCTATCAAGGTAGGCCAAGAATGGTTCGATCCACGGGGCAATGACTGCCATAATAAGATGGGTCAATGGTGTTATTTCGGTGGCTGAGCCTCCGATGATATAGGCTTGTTCACTATCTATATTTGTGTTTGGAACGGGACTGTTGTTGCTGTCTCCCCCTTGCCACACCACGGATGGCTTAAAGAGCCTTTCGAGGAATATGTTAGGTGGGATGGGGTCGCGCTTGGCCCTGATGTGAGCTAGGACGTCTGCCGCCTGATTACTTTCGCGGGCGACGTGATAAAATTCGAGCCCCTCGAACCGAGCCGGCATTTTTAAGACGGCGTTGCAATAAGCTGCCATCTTTGGATCTTTGGCATCAATGTCTCCATTAATTTGGGATATTGCAAGGTTTGAGTCCCCACGCACCTCCAGGCATTGTATTCCCATTGATACCGCCATCCGAAGGCCATGTAGCAAGGCCTCGTATTCGGCTGCGTTGTTGGAGTCTGTGAATAATATTTGAAGTACGTACTAGATGATATCTCCCGTGGGGGACTTTAATACGACGCATGCTCCTATCCCCGCCAATAGTTTGGAGCCATCAAAATGCATAACCCAGTTGGAATACTTGTCGTAAACTTTAGGGAGTTCGGCCTCTATCCATTCGGCGACGAAGTCAGCCAGCACTTGGGATTTGATGGCTCGACGTGGTTTGTACGTGATGTCGAATGGAAGGAGCTCAATGGCCCATTTGGCAATATGGCCCATGGCGTCCCGGTTGTTTATTATATCATTGAGGGGCACTTCAGAAGCCACCGTGATTGAACACTCCTGAAAGTAGTGTTGCAATTTTCGAGATGCCATGAAGACTGCATATGCTATCTTTTGATAATGATTGTACCGGGATTTGCATGGTGTCAGATGTGGGGTTCCGGCAAAACCCTTAAGGTTCGAACTCTGGGGTGCGCACGAAGTTCTTTCCCTCCTACCGATCTACGCCCTAGCTCGCTAAGATCTCGCGGACGAACTCAACGAATTCGCAACACAGAAAGACACGAGATTTAGACTGGTTTGGGCCACCATTATGGTGTAATACCCTACTCCAGTGTGTGGTGGTGGATTGCCTCTTGGGCTGATGACGAAGAGTACAAGGGGAAGAACAACCTCCTGAGGTTGAGGTGTTCTTGTGCTCTGCAGACTTGTGTGGGTGAGATGGCTCTGAATCACCCCTTCTACTATGGTGGCTAGTTCTACTTATATAGGCCCTGGTCCTCTCCCCAAATATTGAGCGGGAAGGGAGCCAATAACGGCAGGCAAATTTAAAAGGGGGCAGCTAGTACTAGCTATGCTGACAAAAGCGGTCTTCTCCTGCGAAAGGGTCTGGTGGTGACGCCGTCTTGGGCTCCACGGTGACCTCCGTCTTGCCATCCCGCTGGTCTTGGTCTCGTTGCACCGATATGGAAACCTTTTCCTGATGCCTCGATACGCCGTGCCTACACCTGCTTCCTTAGCGCCAAAGAGGAAACAAGGACGATGCGCGCGCTGGCGCCCGCCTGGCACCCGCCTGGTATCGATCGTCATGGCTCACGTCACAGAAGCCTCACGAGATTGGCCTTGCCTTGATATCTCCGCTCCTCGTGAGCCTGCCTGGAGAGGCCGCACCGGAGGAGGTCCTGCATCGTTCGCCTCGCGAGGCTTGGCCCCTCGTGAGGGTCTTGAATGCCTTGTTGATGAAGATGGGCCGTACAGGCCTACTAGCACAGCCACGCCGTGGGCCACAGGCAGGCATGTCTGGGGACCCCCGTTCCCATATCGCCGACAGTAGCCCCCGGGCCCAAGATGCGCTCGGGCTTGGCTTCGAGGCGAAGCCAAAGGTCAAGTACGGAGCGCCGCAGGCCCCAAAAGCCTGCGGCCTCCGTTGACGTGTGGCGTCTCCGCTTCCCCACGCTATCTTTGAATCCACCTGGCTATGCGGCCCCCGTAGCCTACACAGTTATTCTTCCTTCGCCCACACCTGGCTCCTCCAACCTCTCTGCTTCCTCGAGACTCTGCTCCCCCCCTCCAATCTGATCTGCGCCCTGCTTGCCTCATCGCCATGGCGCGAAAACAGGCTGACAAGGGGAAGAAACCTCTGTCTTCGCCAAGTGCGCCCCCGTCCGTCGAGCCTGCACTCGGCCGACCCCGGGTGCTCAACTACGAGGCCATGGACAAGGTGCGCCCCATGCTTGCTTCTAGTTTCAACGAATGGGGAGAGACGGCGGCTTGGCCCGCGCCTCGCTCCCGTATTGCTCGGGCGGCCACTGAGGTCCCAATCTTCATAGATGCCCTTTGGGCTGGCCAGATTCCCCCCTTCTCCGCCTTCTTCAACGCTGTGCTTGAGCATTATTAGATCCACAGGTTGCATCTCGACCCCCAATCCACGACTCTTCTCGCCATCTTCACCTTTGTGTGCGAAGCCATTGTTGGCATCGCCCCTTCTGTGGCCCTCCTTTGCCATTTCTTCTCATTGCATCTGACTGGCCCTCGACAGAGCTTGGGGTGTGTGAGCTTCCAAGATGTGGCCGCGACAACGGGCGCGGGGATTGACTTTGATCTTCCTCCATCCACGAGCGGGTGTCTGACATGATGGGTGTTTGTTGACGCCGGCGTGCTCAGCCCTCTGCTCCGTGCTCCGGTGGGGCTTGCTGTTCCAAACTCCGGTTGGGGCCATCAGAAGCTCACGAGCCCCCGGCTTGCTACCATCTAGGCTAGGATGAGGGGTTGAAGGACCGCGGCGTGATTGCGCCTATGGTGGTGAAGGAGTTTGTCAAGCGCCGAGTCGCTCCGCTTCAGCGCCATTCCCACCCGATGTGGGCCTCGCTAAGCAGTCAGGACCACATGAGGTTTCAAGAGGAGGGGCTTCCTCTTAAGACGCGGGAGACAGTGCTTATGGTCCTGACGAGTACCCCTTTGCTGATGATATGCCCAGGAAGAGCTATCTGTTGTACCGTTGTGAGAACAAGGATAAATTTGCCACGAGCATGCCCTCCTTTGATGAGAGGGGGTTGCGCCCGATCGGCCTAGTGGGGCCCCGCGAGAATGTCAGGACCCCGATTCCAAGTCACGTCGATCTAGCCGGTAACACCTCATATCACTTTGCGGCCTCACGCACGGTATTCCCACGGGTGTCGCCTTACCATGGCCCGGGACCGTTTGCGCCTTTTGGCTCATGTATATGATAGTGTCGCTAGCATCCATGTGACAGAGAACCCGGGCCGACATGGCTAGTCGTGAACCCAAAGCGGCATTAGCCCATGGGGACAGGCATACATGAATCACATCGAGCATGTCGGTCGCCAGCGTGTGAATCCGGCTGTAGCACTGGCTAACGGACTCGGGAACCCGGCTGTAGCAGGTTAGGCAGACACGGGAAGTCACCGCGACATTTCCCGAAGGACAAACACAGAACGGTGAAACACATGCCGCCGGTCAAGTGTTCTCGAGCAAGAGGTTGGGCTAGCAGGACTCACTGAACCGGGCTGTAGTAGACTACTATGGCTCAAGGAAGCACTAGACTACATTTCCCCATAAGAGAGGCTGCCAAGGATAAACAACTAGATTGTCGGATCCCACACATACCAAGCATTTCAAACATACACACAATATGCTCGATATGTGTAAATACAACATGGCATCACAACATAACTCTACGACTCAAAGTATTTATTCATTTGGCTCCGAGGAGCGAGATATTACAAACATGGGTCTCTCGACCCAGCATTCAGAGGATACAAGTCAAACACATGCGGAACCTTAACATGTCTGAGTATAGACAACTATAAATGAAGAAGGCTGAGAAGCCTGACTATCTACCAGATCCTTCCGAGGGCACAAGATCATAGCTTAGGTAACAAGCTAAACGTCGAAGTCCAGGCGGAACTACTAGCGAGACTGACGTCTCTCTGCAAAACATAAAATAAGCAAACGTGAGTACAAATGTACTCAGCAAGACTTACATCAGAACTAACTACATATGCATCATTATCAACAAAGTTGGTGGTGGAGTTTGACTGCAGCAAGCCAGCTTTGACTCGGTGGCTATCCTGAACTACGACTGCAGGTAACTCTTTTGAGGTGGTGCACACGAGTCCACATATTCATCAATCAATACACCACTATGGATTCGATCCCATCTTCCTACGATAACGCCATCCATAGCACTCACGCTTATCTTGCGCATTTTAGAGTGTCCACTTTCACTTGTCTATGAACTGTACAGGCAACCCAGAAGTCCTTTACCGCGGACACGGCTATTCGAATAGATCATTTATAACCCTGCAGGGGTGTACTTCTTCACACACGCTCTCACCACTTACCGTCGTTTACACGACATGTACTCGGCAACCTTCAAGCAGAAGCCCAACGAGGGTGTCGGCCACGACCTACCTAAACACTCAAGACTCTAGTCCAGGTTTATCGCCTATTCAGGTTCCATCCGCAGGGAGTCCGACCGAGGTTTCCACTAACGGCCCCGAACGATGTGTGCAGGGTTCCCGAGACATCAAACGGGCGAATCGGTACACTGGGCTACGGTGTATCTACCGCATCATAGCCCACCCCTAGGGTCAGCGCTACGTGCGTCCTCCAACACATATCCAACAAACACTAGAAACTAGTTGCAACTCCTGGACAGAGAACAAGGGTGGTTAAGAAGCCGAGAGGGTCCATTGGTTTCGGGCCCAATGCGTGGTAGTAACTATTTCATGGATCACAAACACAGAACTCAGTTCCTGAGGACGGCTGCAATGAGACAACCAACCGTGTACTCCTACATGGCCTCTCACCTCTACCTTTACCAAATCGTGTTCACACACTTAGCTCTCAACAGTAGGACATGTTCACACACCTCCGATTCATCCCCGATGAATCAGACCTGAATCAACTCTAAGCAGTAGCAGTCACGACAAACAAGCATGAATGAATAGGCACAACAGGGCTCAAACAACTCCTACTCATGCTAATGGGTTTCATCTATTTACTGTGGAATGACAGGTCATGCAGAGGATAAAGTGGTTCAGCTACCGCAACAAGTAACAGATGAATCGTTGTTGTCCTAATGAAGTAAAAGAGAGCAGGAGCGAGAGAGTGGGATTATATCGGAATGAACAAGGGGGTTTTGCTTGCCTGGCACTTCCGAAGATAATATAGCTCTTCATCAGTGTCATCGATCTCATTGTGGAAACCACGTCTATCGAGAGGGGAGAAATACCGGCAACAGAGAAGAAACACCATCAATGCAATGCACAATATGATGCATGATCATGACATGGTAAAATGAGTGTGTTGGGCTAATGCAACTACAACCAGTTGGGTTTGAGCTATTTTGAGCCAAAGATTCAAAGTTCAAACACATTTGTGATCTTAAATAGTGCTTTATCATGTCTTGCACTAAACATCAAGTTAACTTGTTCAAACATGCATGAAGCTTGTACAGATGGATAGATTGGATTTTTCTGATCATTTTTCATATATAACTTATTTGATTTGGAGCTACGGTTGAATTACTATGATTTTTAGAAGTTTTGGCTAATTTCTGGAATTTCCTGTAAAAGAATAAATCCAGAAAATGATTTACTGCGCCAGCATGACATCACTATGATGTCAGCAGTCAACTGGGTCGGCCAGGTCAAACCTGACCTGTGGGAACCACGTGTCAGTGGTTAGTTAATTAACTAAACTGAGTTAGTTAGCTTTAGATTAAGCACTAATCTAGGTTAATTAGCGCTAAACTAACCTAACTAATAGTTAACAAGGGTGGCCCTGTAACGCCCTCGATGCGGCTATATCTCCCACGTGTCGAAGCACGACTTAGAGGCATAACCGCATTGAAAGCAATGTCGCAAGTGAGGTAATCTTCACACAACCCATGTAATACATAAGGGAAAAGAGATACATAGTTGGCTTACAATCGCCACTTCACACAATACATGAGTAAAACATTACATCATACAGATACAATCAAGGTCCGACTACGGAACCAAAATAAAAGAAGACTACCCCAAATGCTACACAGATCCCCGATCGTCCCAACTGGCTCCACTACTGATCAACTCAAACGAAACAACACAATGAACAAGATCTTCATCGAGCTCCTCCTTGAGCTCGGGTCCATCACCGCACGGTTTCATCGGCACCGCAAACTGGTTTTGAAGTATCTGTGAGTCACGGGACTCAGCAATCTCACACCCGCGAGATCAAGACTATTTAAGCTTAAAGGTAGGACAGGGTAGTGAGGTGGAGCTGCAGCAAGCGACTAGCATATATGGTGGCTACATACGCAAATGAGAGCGAGAAGAGAAGGCAAAAGCACGGTCGAACAACTATGATCAAGAAGTGATCCTGAAACTACTTACGCCAAGCATAACTCCAACACCGTGTTCACTTCCTGACTCCAGAAGAGACCATCACGGTTACACACGCGGTTGGTGTATTTTAATTAAGATCAACTTCGGTTTTCTACAACCGACATTAACAAATTCCCATCTGCCACATAACCGCGGCACGGCTTTCAAAGTTCAAACCTGCAGGGTGTCCCAACTTAGCCCATGATAAGCTCTCGCGATCAACGGCGAATAGACCTTCTCCCGGAAGCCCGATCAGTCTCGAATCCTGCCACAAGACATTTCACAGCAATAAAACAAGTCCAAGAAGACCTCCCGGCGTGCCGACACCTCGATAGTAGCCACAGATCTCGCCTCGTGCCACGACCGATGAACACTACGACGGCAACCGACGATACCCCAAGTTGCCTCGGGCGGCACCGCAAGTGGTTTAGTTTGGACCAACACTTAGACAAGCATTGGCCCGGGGTAATAAAGATGACCCTCGGATGCGCGACTCCCAAGGGAAAAAGGCTAGGAGGCAAATGTAAAACCAATGTTGGGCCTTGCCGAAAAGTCTTATTCAAAGCGAACTGTCAAGGGGTCCCATAAATCACCCGACCGCGTTAGGGACGCAAAAATCCGGGAACATAACACCGATATGACGGAAACTAGGGCGGCAAGAGGGAACAAAACACTGCATAAGGCCGAGCCTTCCACCCTTTACCAAGTATATAGATGCATTAATTAAATAAGATATATTGTGATATCCCAACAAGTAAACATGTTCCAACAAGGAACAACATCTCCATGTTCCAACAAGGAACAAACTTCATCTTCACCGCAACTAACAACGCTATAAGAGGGGCTGAGCAAAGCGGTAACATAGCCAAACAACGGTTTGCTAGGAAGGGTGCAACAGGTTAGAGGTTCATGGCAATTTGGGATGGCTTGATATAGCAAGTGGTAGGCATCGTAGCATAGGCATAGCAAAAGAGCGAGCATCTAGCAAGCAAAGATAGAAGTGATTTCGAGGGTATGGTCATCTTGCCTGAAATCCCGCAAGGAAGAAGATCAAGCCCATGAAGAAGACAAACGGACGAAGTCGAACGAATCCTCACAATCGCAACATTACCAAAACCGAGAAGCAACACCGGAAAGAAACAAACAACATGATAAATGCACAAGCATAAACATGGCATGATGCACAATCAAGTATGATGCATGTCCGGTTTAATGAGGCATGGCATGGCAATATGCAACAAACAATACTACAAATTAAGTGGAGCTCAATATGCAACGAGTTGCATATTGACGGAACACCACAACACTTATTTAGTTCTCTCTCGGTTAGGTACACAACAATATTAAATGTTGTTAAACATGGCAAGAGGTGGAGCTTAATTAAACTAGCTATTTAGGCAAGTTTAAATGAGGCCGGAAATAAGAAACAACAATTCCGGAAAATCCCCATGAGCAATATTTTAGATTCGGTACTGATCTGCCCTAAACACAATTTTAGAGTTGTTAAACAGCAACATAAAGTGGACCATGTTAATCTAGGCATTTTTCCACCCCATTTACATATAAAGAACATTTAATTCCGAGTTACGGTTATTTAGTTATGAATTAAATCATTTTAACATGGCATAATAGCAAATTAAAGCAAACATCAATTTAAACATTTTAAACATGGGATGAAAATGGCATATTATTAATCTACACAATATTCTGAGCATATTACATATATAAAACATTTTAATCCGATGCACCATTTGTGAGTTATTAAATGCATGAAGAACAAGGGGTTTTCTGTAAATCTGTAATTCCCTGGATAAAGATAAATCGCAGATCTGGGAAAAAAAACTACACAGGCCGAAACTTAAACCGGAGCAGGCCCAACAAAAGAAAAACAAAGGGGCGCTGGGGGGGTTTCTCACCATGGGCCAAGGCCCAGTCGGAGAGGAGGAGGAGGCGCGGGCGCAAGGCTGGCCTCGGGAGGCGGCTGGGCCACGCCACGAAGGCTGGGTGAGATAGCCCACGAAGGGCGCAGCTGTCGTCTCCTCGTGCTCCCGCATTTAACGGAGCTGTGGCAAGGGGGCGGCGGCGGGACGGACGCCGGGAGGAGCGGAGGAAGCCCGGAGGGGCGGAACGAGCAGATCCGCCGGGGCAACCGGATCCAGGCCGGTTCGGGAAGACGTGGCCGGGCGACGGCGAGGCCGGACGGCGATGGGGACGGCGAGGCGGAACTCCGCGGCGGCTCCTCCGCCCACGGCAGAGAGGGGTGAGGCGCGAGGAGAAAAGGGAGGAGAAGGGAGAAAGCGAGGGCGGCGACGACCGCAGGGCGCACGGGCGCCCGGCGACGATGGGGTTACGGCCGGGCGGCGGATCAGCGAGGGGAGAGAGATCGGGAGGAGGCGAGCGCCTGTGGGAGGGCGGTGGCGGGCGCGGGCGCCTGGCCCAGATCGCCCGGGCGGGCTGCGATGGGCCGGGCCGGGCGCTGGGAGGCCGGGGGGGCGCAGGGCGATGTGGCGCTGCCTGGTTGGCTGGAGGCGGCGGCTGGGTGGCGGCTGGCCAACCAGGGCGCGCCAAGTGGCGAGGATGAGGTGGAGGCGCGCCGGATTTGGAGGGAGAAGACGGCGGCGCTGTGGAGGGAGGTTGGTGGCGCGGATTTTTAGGAGGGGGTTGGCTGCTGCCAAAAATGGAAGGGGAGGGGGGTTTAAATAGGAAAGGGGCTAGGGTTTAGTCTCTAGGGGGGTTTGAGGCCGTTTCGGAGCCTCCGATCACGATCCGACGATCAGGAACGGAGGGGAAACTAGGAGAGGGGTTGGTGGGCTGTGTAGAATGCCTCGGGCTGAGAAGAGAGAGGAACAGAGCGACCCGGCATCTGTTTCCGGAGACCGAAAACGTCCGACGAATATACCGGCTATATCGCGGTAGTAGGTTTAACGGTTGGGCTATCAAATGGACTCCGAATGCGACGAAACTTGGCAGGCGGCCTGTCTACACTATAATAAGACCGCATGACAAGTTGCAACCCATTCCGAGAACATTATTATGCCACTTATAAAATAATATTTCGAGGTGCAGCATGCGCAAGGCGAGTGTATCCGACTCGAACGGACAACGGAGAGAACCGCGAACACAAACGGATGCAAGTTTTGAAAAACATGCGGATGAAATGCAGATGATGCCATGAGATGAGATGCATAACAAGAACAAAATGCAAAACAACAGACAAAACCCAACCACGAAGGAAATAATAAATCACATCTCCGGAAAGGGCAAGAGTCGGAGTTACTTAATATGGAAAGTTGTATCCGGGTGTTACAACACTCCACCACTACGAGAGGATCTCGCCCCGAGATCTAGGATGGCACCGGGGAAAAGGAAGAGGAAGATGAGAGGTAAAACTAAGTTGCTTCTTTGACAAACGAGTGAAACCAAAGAACCTTGAGAGGTTGAGCAAATGAAAGAAAGAACACAACGAAGATGAACAAGGTTGAAAACAATCCGTTAGAAAGAGGAACAAGGAACATTACGATAACTTGAAGGTTGAAAAGGCATGAATCAAGAGTTTAATGGACAAGATAGAATTCAAACCACTCCGCTTAAAACAAGATGAGAGAGGAAGAATTTGGGCAGCACTGATTGAAATGGAAGGAATTGAACATGAACTTGAGAAGATGGGATGATACTTGATGAAATCAACAACATACTGCCTCCTAACTATTGAAAAAAAGCACAAGGGGTAAGAAAGATTTCAGACAGCTCTCCGTTGAGGAAGCAGCAAAACTTGATAAGATGAGAGAACTCGAATGAAAACATGACACTCGGTTAAATGGATAAGCAAGAAAAGAACATGATCTTGACAAAAGAAGATGATGGGTCAAGAGTGCAACATCACAATGCCTCCGAAGAAAAATTGAAGATAGGTCATTGGAATAAAGGAATGGAGAAAAAAATGACAACTTCTGCCACAAATGAACTTGGAAAAGCACCTTGCAAAGAAGAATTGAACGGAGTTGTTGGAAAACCAACAACGAAATGAATAAGCTTGTAGTGGGCTTATGGAAACATCTCCACATTATGAGGTGAGCTTCTGCCACCAACGGAAACAAACGATTGGATTGATATCAACAAGGAGACGAGAAACTTATTTCACCGGGAGGACAAATGAAGAACTTGGGTCATTAATAAGCACCATAAATAGCAACAATCCTTAGGGAAAGCTTTAGGTGAAATATAGCCCAAGATAAGTCCAATGAAGAGATTGATGGATTTAAAATACCTCATTCTTGACAACATGTGAATCATGAAACACGAAGGAAAATTGCCAAGAGTGACATAACACCATCTCAAAAGATAAGGTAGAAAGAATTGCACTTCGGAATGCAAGAAGAAGAATGCTTGAACTCCTCAAAACAAAACATGTGTTGAGCACCATGTTCAATTTTGAGTATAGCTTACGGATCATAACTCCGAGAGAAATCTTGAAGAACAATTGAAGAATGAAAAGAATCCTTGAGGAAGCACCATGTAGAGCCTCCATGAAGAACTCCGTAAACAAAAGGATGATAAAAGAAAGAGAAGTTGACAACACAAGGTGAAGCCTTGCAGTGATAAGATGAAGCTTTGAAATGATATAACCGAGAAAAATTGGAACTCCGGAAAGAAAGATGAACAAATGAAATCAAGAATTTTGATGATCCTCCGAATAAGGAATTGAATTTACTCGATGGAACAAGAATAAGAATTACATTATGCTGATCCTTCACCAATTAAATTGATGACAAGCAATGGATTAGGCATACTACTTATTCTCGTAGAAAAGATTAAGATAGATATGGCGCAAACTTGGGAAGGTCTTCAACGAACCACCGGTAGGATTGGAAAGAACGAATGAGTCTATATGATAACGAAGGAAGAGAACTCTTGAACAAACCACCATAATAATTGAGAATGAACGTAGCAAAGGCACAATTCACCGGAAGAATTGTAAAACGAATAAAGATGCTTGACAAAATTTAGATACATTAGAACGAAGAGATCATGAACTGATTAGAGGATATTTCGACGATGCACCGGTAAGATTTGGAGAACGGGAGTTGAACGCTTGAATGAATAATTCTGAGATGATGGGCTCAAGAATCAAACTGAAAAGACTCTGAAATGCTCCGGTGGGTTAAAAGAATTCTCACAATCAAAACAATTATGAGGATGGCACGAAGCTAGAACCATGAATCTTGAAGAGAAAGAAGCGAGATTTAAGAGAAACTCTTCTTCGGTCTTCAAAATTCGAGAATGACGACGAGAACATCACCATGAATTATTGAAACACTCCGGAATGAAAATTAGGAAGGTTGAACCAACAATGAAAATAATTTGAAAGATCTTGGAGAAATGCATTTGACTGATGATAAATCATTCTTACGTCAAACTTTGCAAAGAATTTGAGAATAACTCCGAAAATTAGAAGAGTCGTAAGATCCTCGAAAAGACCTGTGGGTTAGGGCCCACTCAAAAGAACCACCGCTGAACAATTGTTTGAAATAGATATTGCACCGTAGAGTTAAATGGCTTGAATGAGATAGCATCCTCAAAAGAACTTGAGTGAATTGAGAATGGAAACTAGAATCTTTGAGATATCTTCAACACTCCTAACAATTGAATAGCGAGAAGTGGATGATTAAGAGATGCACCGACATGAGAAAGCATTTGAAACGATGAAAAGAATACGATCAACACCGAAAACTTGACTTACATCCACCGGAGAAGAAAATTAGAATGGAACAATGATAAGGTTAAAGCTTCCTTAGCGCCTTCATGAGAAATCACCGGATAAAACATTAAAGGAAAAGAATGAAGAAACTTCACTCAATAAAATGGATACTTGATTAAGAAATCTGAGTCCTTGAAGAAAAAGGGTGGAGGGCGGAAATCAAAACAACTTGGGTCGATGAAACGAACACCGCTGAGAAAAAGCTTAGAATTGATCTTGCGAATGTTGGAATGATCGGATTCACTTGAAGAGAAGCACGCTGGTTGGAAAAGAATTAACATGACAAGCTCAAGGATCAAGAAGGATTAGTATTCACATAGAAATATGAGAACACCATTTAGAATAAGGTATGGAATCAACACTTGACTTCAAGCAACTCAATACCACAAAACAAAACAAAACAAAGGATTGGCTTCAAGAATGAGCCGAACAAACACATGATAGAGATTTCGCCAAAGTGTTCGTGGTGGGGCCCACACGGACACGACGATAGCGGACGCCACGAATGACAAACAAGACGCCCCGAATCAGCATAGCCAAGGATTCTTTAAGACGCCTCACGACCATCAGAATCGACCGTGAATGGGCGGACCACTAGACGTTGAACCCCAATCTCAAATCATACATCCGTCGGAAAGATATCCCGTAAGCTACTAGAATTCCCACCTATAAACTCCCAAACTTTCTGGTTATGCAATCTGGTGTTGGGGATACAGGGACACAAAATATATCACCCAAACTAACAATACCTAGATCCAACAGTATCCATCCGTCAACACATAACCAAGAAATCCTCGAAATCGTGGTACCTCGACCTTCAAAAACATCCGTTATACAAGTCATGGCAATACTCCCAAGACTCGCCACAAGATCGGGCTATCGTGGTTATCTCACCAACAACTGCACAAAAGAGATTTCGATGTCGGCAAAACTCGTATTCCAGAATCGCAACGATAAAATTGTGACGACAACACCTCGGAGCTCAACTCCCGGACACCGCCACAACCCCTAAATGTCGAGGCACCAAGAACAATGTTCTCGCCACAAAACCATCGGAACGATTCCAAGATACCCACGTGATCCTAAAAAAATTTTAGTGAAATTTGAGGAGAGAAGAGTCAAAACTCTACGCCAGATACCTCACCAGAGCGATTTAAGGACCGGGAGTAAAAAGAATCCTACTCTCGATATATATAATCCTAAGACTCAAAACATTTTCCATTCTAGACTCAACAACGCCAAGAAACAATCAAGTAGGGGCTCCTAAGTCGGGAAGGCTCGATTACCAACTTGAACGCCTCGATGCGGCTATATCTCCCACGGTCGAAGCACGACTTAGAGGCATAACCGCATTGAAAGCAATGTCGCAAGTGAGGTAATCTTCACACAACCCATGTAATACATAAGGAAAAGAGATACATAGTTGGCTTACAATCGCCACTTCACACAATACATGAGTAAAACATTACATCATACAGATACAATCAAGGTCCGACTACGGAACCAAAATAAAAGAAGACTACCCCAAATGCTACACAGATCCCCGATCGTCCCAACTGGCTCCACTATCGATCAACTCAAACGAAACAACACAATGAACAAGATCTTCATCGAGCTCCTCCTTGAGCTCGGGTCCATCACCGCACGGTTTCATCGGCACCGCAAACTGGTTTTGAAGTATCCGTGAGTCACGGGACTCAGCAATCTCACACCCGCGAGATCAAGACTATTTAAGCTTAAAGGTAGGACAGGGTAGTGAGGTGGAGCTGCAGCAAGCGACTAGCATATATGGTGGCTACATACGCAAATGAGAGCGAGAAGAGAAGGCAAAAGCACGGTCGAACAACTATGATCAAGAAGTGATCCCAAACTACTTACGCCAAGCATAACTCCAACACTCAGTGTTCACTTCCCGACCACGAGAAGAGACCATCACGGTTACACACGCGTTGGTGTATTTTAATTAAGATCAACTTCGGTTTTCTACAACCGACATTAACAAATTCCCATCTGCCACATAACCGCTGGCACGGCTTTCAAAGTTCAAACCCCGCAGGGTGTCCCAACTTAGCCCATGATAAGCTCTCGCGATCAACGGCGAATAGACCTTCTCCCGGAAGCCCGATCAGTCTCGAATCCTGCCACAAGACATTTCACAGCAATAAAACAAGTCCAAGAAGACCTCCCGGCGCGTCCGACACTCGATAGTAGCCGCAGATCTCGCCTCGTGCCACGACCGGATGAACACTACGTGACGGCAACCGACGATACCCCAAGTTGCCTCGGGCGGCACCGCAAGTGGTTTAGTTTGGACCAACACTTAGACAAGCATTGGCCCGGGGTAATAAAGATGACCCTCGGATGCGCGACTCCCAAGGGAAAAAGGCTAGGAGGCAAATGTAAAACCAATGTTGGGCCTTGCTGAAAAGTCTTATTCAAAGCGAACTGTCAAGGGGGTCCCATAAATCACCCGACCGCGTTAGGGACGCAAAATCCGGGAACATAACACCGATATGACGGAAACTAGGGCGGCAAGAGTGGAACAAAACACTGCATAAGGCCGAGCCTTCCACCCTTTACCAAGTATATAGATGCATTAATTAAATAAGATATATTGTGATATCCCAACAAGTAAACATGTTCCAACAAGGAACAACATCTCCATGTTCCAACAAGGAACAAACTTCATCTTCACCGCAACTAACAACGCTATAAGAGGGGCTGAGCAAAGCGGTAACATAGCCAAACAACGGTTTGCTAGGAAGGGTGCAAAGGTTAGAGGTTCATGGCAATTTGGGATGGCTTGATATAGCAAGTGGTAGGCATCGAGCATAGGCATAGCAAAAGAGCGAGCATCTAGCAAGCAAAGATAGAAGTGATTTCGAGGGTATGGTCATCTTGCCCAAATCCCGCAAGGAAGAAGATCAAGCCCATGAAGAAGACAAACGGACGAAGTCGAACGAATCCTCACAATCGCAACATTACCAAAACCGAGAAGCAACACCGGAAAGAAACAAACAACATGATAAATGCACAAGCATAAACATGGCATGATGCACAATCAAGTATGATGCATGTCCGGTTTAATGAGGCATGGCATGGCAATATGCAACAAACAATACTACAAATTAAGTGGAGCTCAATATGCAACGAGTTGCATATTGACGGAACACCACAACACTTATTTAGTTCTCTCTCGGTTAGGTACACAACAATATTAAATGTTGTTAAACATGGCAAGAGGTGGAGCTTAATTAAACTAGCTATTTAGGCAAGTTTAAATGAGGCCGAAATAAGAAACAACAATTCGGAAAATCCCCATGAGCAATATTTTAGATTCGGTACTGATCTGCCCTAAACACAATTTTAGAGTTGTTAAACAGCAACATAAAGTGGACCATGTTAATCTAGGCATTTTTCCACCCCATTTACATATAAAGAACATTTAATTCGAAGTTACGGTTATTTAGTTATGAATTAAATCATTTTAACATGGCATAATAGCAAATTAAAGCAAACATCAATTTAAACATTTTAAACATGGATGAAAATGGCATATTATTAATCTACACAATATTCTGAGCATATTACATATATAAAACATTTTAATCCGATGCACCATTTGTGAGTTATTAAATGCATGAAGAACAAGGGTTTTTCAGAATCAGTAATTCTCGGATAAAGATAAATCGCAGATCTGGGAAAAAAACTACACAGGCCGAAACTTAAACCGAGCAGGCCCAACAAAAGAAAACAAAGGGGCGCTGGGGTTTTCACCATGGGCCAAGGCCCACGGAGAGGAGGAGGAGGCAGGGGCGCGCCTGGCCCTCGGGAGGCGCTGGGCCACACGAGCGCTGGCTGGTGAGGCAGCCCACGAAGGGGCGCTGTTGCCTCCCTCGTGCTCCCACACGAACGGAGCCAGGGCAAGGCGGCGGCCGGACGTCGGGGAGGAGCGGAGGAAGCCCGGGAGGGGCCGGAACGAGCAGATCCGGCCGGGGGCAACCGGATCCAGGCCGGGTTCGGGGGAAGACGTGGCCGGCGACGGCGAGGCCGGACGGCGATGGGACGGCGAGGCGTGGAACTCCGGCGGCGGCTCCTGTCCACGGCAAAGAGGGGTGAGGCGCGAGGAGAAAAGGGAGGAGAAGGGGAGAAAGCGAGGGCGGCGACGACCTGGCAGGGCGCACGGGCGCCGGCGGCGAAGGCGGCCGGGCGGGCGGCGGATCAGCGAGGGGAGAGAGATCGGGAGGAGGCGAGCGCCAGGGGGCGGTGGCGGCGCGCTGGGCGCTTTGGGCCCAGATCGCCCGGGCGGGCTGCGATGGGCCGGGCCGGGCGCTGGGAGGCTGGGGGCGCAGGGCGATGTGGCGCCGCCTGGTTGGCCGGAGGCGGCGGCTGGGTGGCGGCTGGCCAACCAGGGCGCGCAAGTGGCGAGGATGAGGTGGAGGCGCTGGATTTGGAGGAGAAGACGGCGCGCTGGAGGAGGAGGTTGGTGGCGCGGATTTTAGGAGGGGGGGTTGGCTGCTGCCAAAATGGAAGGAGGGGGGTTTAAATAGGAAAGGGGCTAGGGTTTAGTCTCTAGGGGGTTTGAGGTCAGCTGAGCCTCCGATCACGATCCGACGATCAGAACGGAGGGGAAACTAGGAGAGGGGTTGGTGGGCTGTGTAGAATGCCTCGGCTGAGAAGAGAGAGGAACAGAGCGACCGGCATCTGCTTCCGGAGACCGAAAACGTCCGATTTAATATACCGCTATATCGCGGTAGTAGGTTTAACGGTTAATATCAAATGGACTCCGAATGCGATTTAAACTTGGCAGGCGGCCTGTCTACACTATAATAAGACCGCATGACAAGTTGCAACCCATTCCGAGAACATTATTATGCCACTTATAAAATAATATTTCGAGAAAGCAGCGCTGCGGCGAAAGTGTATCCGACTCGAACGGACAACGGAGAGAACCGCGAACACAAACGGATGCAAGTTTTGAAAACATGCGGATGAAATGCAGATGATGCCATGAGATGAGATGCATAACAAGAACAAAATGCAAAACAACAAACAAAACCCAACCACGAAGGAAATAATAAAATCACATCTCCGGAAAGGGCAAGAGTCGGAGTTACGAATATGGAAAGTTGTATCCGGGGTGTTACAGGCCCACACGTCAGTGACCCAGGGTTCAAACTGGGCCCACCCAGTCAATGATTAGCGTGGTCAAACCCACCGGCGACTCGACGCCGGCGAGGCCCGAGACGGCGGCGGGCTGCGGAATTATGCTGTGGCCAAACGAAGGGCGGAGAGGTTTCTGCAGCAGCGCGACGAGGCGCTGCTTTAATCGGGCAAGCGGGAGCGGCTGGGGTGGAACGAGCTCGTCGGAAGCAAGCTCGCGGCGGCGGCCGGAGTTCGTGCAGGGTTGAGTTCGGTGCTGCGGTGCATGGGAGGAGGAGCTGATGGTAGCTACGGGCTCCTGGTGCTGCGTTGATCACGCTGGCGTGCTCAACTTCAAGCTGGTGTGGCTCTAGCCACGTCGGCGACGAGGCACAGCGGCGGCGAGCTTCGGCCGCGGTGGTCAGCGGGGCTAGAGGGGGAAAATGACGGTGGGGAGAGAGGGGTTGGGTAGAGGAGCTCACGGCTGGGTCGGAGACGGTCTCAGCAAGCTCGGGGAGGGGCCGGAGCAAGCGGGGCGGCGACGGCGATCTCGGCGAACCGAGGTTGAAGAAGATGGCGTAGTCGGCGTTCGAGGGCGTCCGGCGTCGCGTGAGTCATCGAGGAGGCGTAGACGATGGAGGCGGAGCTCATGGGCACGTCAGACGGGCGAGGGGGTGGTTGTTCCTACCGCAACGACGAGCGGCGGTGACGTGCACGCTCGGTGGTCGTGTGGGAGAGAAACAGAGGAGGGGAGAGAGGACTGGAGTGAGCGGTTGGGTTCCGGGACGTGCGTGGCGCTCACAGCCACGTCGGGGAAGCGGCGGAAGCAAGAGGTGGCTCGGGCGCGTGCCGGCGTGCGGTGGCCACACGCCCTCGTGCCCACTGGCACGAGGTTGAGGATGACTAGCGCATGGGCCTGGTGGGCTGGCTTCTCTCCTGGGCCAGGTAAGTAACAGGTACTCCCTCCTTCTCTGTTTTCTATTTAAATTACTGTTTTCTAATTATTTCCCTCTATTTTGAGCTTAGGAAAAAATACCAAGGCATTTCCTAAAATCCTGAAAATATTCATGGACACTTGCTGAATTATTTCAGTGGGCCAAAAATAGTTCCAACATTATTTGAACATTTAAATTATTTATAGTATTTAATGCCCAAAGTCAAATACAATAAGATTTAATTCAAAAATCCAGAATGGCCTAGAAATATGTGCATCATTTTTGGCAGCGGTTTTCACCTTTAACAAAAATCATGAACTTTTCTTAGGAACATTTTGTGTTTATTGAAAAGATTTTATAGTTGACCCTATTTGATTTAATTTTGGTGCTAGGGTTTGTCAATCCCCATTTCAAATTCAAACGAATTTAAACATGATGCAGCACTCTAATGCAAGCACTAAGCATTATCAGAACTAGGGATGTGACAGAGAACCCCGTCGACGTGGTTCCCTTCCTTGCCGCCGGCGCCGATCTCGTCCCAAGTGTGGGTGCAGGGGGGCAAGCTCCGATGGAGGTTGGCGGCTTAAGTGCTGGGGAGCTTAGGTCGCCTGCTGATCCTGGGGCATCGTCCTCGGGTGCTCGTGATCCTTCCCCCGGGGCGTCGGTTACTGGGGCGACGCAACATGCAGCTCCCGAGGTGAAAGCCCCTGAAGCCCCAGGAGGTCGTGATGAGACAACACCCGATTGTTCTCCGCAGCCGGGAACCCTTGAAGTTGTCCCTCCAAGCTCCTCTTCAGCCCCGCCACGCACCGGCCGCCACGTCCAGCGCTTCGGTCGGCTTTGCATGGACTTCGAGGAGCTCCACAAGAGGAAAGGATACCCGAGCGGCAACAACATCTTCGGGCCATTGAAGTGGCGAAAGTACTTTGCTATCGACGAGTGAGTACTGCTCCTTGTGATTTCTTGACTGCTGCTTTCCTTCCTGACGCTAGCTCTTCAGGTCCCCTTCTGCCAGGGCTGTTGGGTCCCTTGTGAAGCAATCCTTGCCTTCCTCCGCACCCCCGTTGGCCTTGTGCACCCCGAGATTGCATGCTGCGCCTGGAGCCGGGCCGGCTGAGGGGGTGCGCTTGCCTTCATGGAGCCTCGAATCCGTGGCTTCGTTGCCCTTCCTGCACGGTTTGGCTTGGAGCCTGGCGGGCGTTCCCCGGTCTCCTCCTCTGGTTATGGACAGTAACTGGTTGGCTTCAGTATTCGGCTCCTCCTCAAGCAGGGGGCCGCATCCGGCGGTGCTTCTCGTGAGCTCAGGCCAGCACCTGGAGCGGCACCAGCCCCCAGCCCCCTGCTGAGAGGGGGTGCGCTGCTTAACGCCCCGCCCGCAGCCCCCGTGGCGGAGGACGAGGTGGGTTGTGCGCTGGAGCTGGAACGTGGGCGGAGCGTCGTTCGCCATGAGCTCTTCCAGGAGGCGAGGGCGCGATGAGCCGACTTGGTGAAGAACTTGCGGGTGTCGACTCGCGCCTTGAGGCTGAAGGTCTTTGGCTGGTGGAGGAATGGTGTAAGCTGAGGGTGGCCATCAACCTTGGCCGCTATAAGCGTGATCTCGACAATGCGAAGGCCGAGGCGTCCCTCAAGGTTTCCCGCGAAGCTTGCTACCGAGCCTTGGAGGAGGCTCGCGAGGCTGACCGCCGTCGTGAGGCTGCGGAGAAGCGCACGTGGGAGCTCCAGGCCTGGAGTGTGTCCCTCGAGCAGCAGGTGGATGCGCGCAGAGCCGCCCTTGCGGCGCTGAGGGGGACGCCCACAGAGGAGGAAGAGGTCCGGAAGCGTGAGGAGGCGCAGGCTCTGGAAGCCGTGGAGCGCAGCCTTGAGCTCGAAAGACTGGAGACGAGGGAGCATCAAGTTGCTTAGGCGAAAGATGCCATTGGGGCTCGCGAGGCCAAGGTTCAGGAGGAGGTCGATCGTCAGGTGGCCCGGGTTCGCATGGATCTTGAAGGTCGGTATGACTTGAAGTTGAAGCTCGCGGGAACGGAGGATGCGGGCAGGGCCGCCGCTCTCAGGCCCAGGTTACACAAGGCGGAGAGGCGTGGGGAACCCATGGCTGCCGCCTTGGCAACGGCGCAGGCGGACTTGGCCTCTGCCCGCACCGAGCTGCTTCTGCTTCAGAAACGTGTTGAAGATGCCGAGGCCATCGCGTGGCAAAACAGGGAGGAGGTGCTGGAGAGGCGGACGCTGGAGCGCATTCACGCTCCCATGCTTCAGGATCTTCGGAACAGGGCCAACACTGCCCTGGGCCATGTTTGTGATGCGAACGCCCCCCATCCTCAGGTGAATGACTACGCCGGTCACCTCCGCTTCTTCACTGATGTGGTGACACGCCTGGAGGCCCGATCAGATGAAGCTCGCAGGCTCGTGGAAGAGAGGAGTCGCGGCCTGCTCGAGCGCGCTTTCTCCCTTGTCTTCAGCCATCTCCTGAATGCCAACCCCGACTTCGATTTCGAGGCCGCCATCGCCCCCGTACGTATGGTCGTCCAGGAAGACCTGGCACGGTGGGTAGAGGACAACGTGGATGCGTTTGTTAGGGCCTTCACTTTAGAGGACGACGTGGTGGTGGTCGCCATAGATGGAGGCGGCGTGGTCGATGATGGGGAGGCCGGCGCTGGTGATGGTGGCGGCGGCGCCAACGACGACGTCAGCGATGTGAGCGGCGCGTCCGAAGATGACGCGGAGGGTGCAGCGAGCATCATATCCGGCTAATTCCTCGTCCCTTTACTACTTCACCCTGTATGCAAAAAATCGGGCGTGGCCCCTAAAGATTGTGAGAGCATTTTGGGAAGGGGATCCCCTCATGTAAATGAATCATGATTTCTATTTCCCTGTGCTGAATCAAGGGTGCGTTTTGGCCGGCCATGAGTCTGATGGAAAGTCTTGCCGCTGCGGTTTACCATAGCTGGGGCGGGCCCTGAATAGTATTGTAAGGTCGAGAGTCGCCGCGGGGCTCCTGAAAGGTCTGCTGACCCGCCCGAGTGGGCCTCGCGAGGTTCTGGCACCGATCGGCGTGCGTGGTGCGCGTGTTGTGCCCAGCCTCGCTCGCGAGGGGCCGGCGAGGCGGAGGTCGTGAGCGTGAGCTCCAGAACAAAGCAAGAACCAGATGGCAAGAAATCGCTTGAACGAGAAAATTCACCCCCCGCACGCATCGACAAAAGCTCAACTTCAACTTAAAACCAAATCCAAGAGGCAAGGCTACAGAAAAGAGATCCAAAGCAAATGGCCACGTCCGGCACCTAGTCTAGTCTTCTGGTCTTCGAGTCTTCTCACCAGCACGGAGCTAACTGCTGCCACTAGGCATGGGAGGGAGCCCCAGGGCCTGAGGCCGGCACCCCTGAGACTCCGGGGCGTGTACAACCCCTCTCATTATTACGTGAGAGTGTCACGGGCGGCGAGCTTCACAAGCACTCGGCCTTCTTCACAGGAACCGGCGTTGCTTCCTATCGCCAGACGAGGGACCCGCCTTGCGCCTCCCTCGACCACCTTTGATCCGACCGGCAACTTGGACGACACAAAGGGGGAAAGGGGATGCCAGCGGTGCCCTCGGTGACCACGGGTCCTCTGCCGGGGGAAGGCTCGCTGGCACCTCCCTGGCAGAGGGCCTACCTCCGGGCATTGCCTGGCTTCGCGCGATGTGGGGAGGGGCCTCGATCCTGGCTCCCTCCACGTGGCCCCCGGTGTGATTCCCCCGGCGGAAGGGATGCTGTTGCATCGGGGTCGTTGACCGACGCCGTGACCTGATTCAATTGCAGCCCATGGTTAGTGTCGGTGTCAAAACCGGCGGATCTCGGGTAGGGGGTCCCGAACTGTGCGTCTAGGCGGATGGTAACAGGAGACAAGGGACACGATGTTTTTACCCAGGTTCGCCCTCTCGATGGAGGTAAAACCCTACCCTGCTTGATTAATATTGATGATATGGGTAGTACAAGAGTGGATCTACCACGAGATCGAGAGGCTAAACCCTAGAAGCTAGCCTATGGTATTATTGTTGTTCGCCCCACGGACTAAAACCCTCCGATTTATATAGACACCGGATAGGGTTAGGGTTACACAGAGTCGGTTACAATGGTAGGAGATCTACATATCCGATCGCCAAGCTTGCCTTCCACGCCAAGGAAGTCCCATCCGACACGGACGAAGTCTTCAATCTTGTATCTTCATAGTCCACGAGTCCGCCAACGGTGATAGTTCGCTATCCGACACCCCTAATCCAGACTCCTCAAGAGCCCCCGAACCAGGCTTCAATGACGACGAAGTCCGGCGCGCATATTGTCTACGGCATTGCAAGGCGGGTTCTCCTCCGAATACTTCATAGAAGATTTTGAACACAAGGATTGTGTCCGCTCGCAAAACAAGTTCCACATACCACCATAGAGAGAATAACTTTGCACGATCTGTCGACGATTCCGCGGGCGTGATATCACACCACGCCAGGCCTTTATACTGAATCGCTTTTACTGTTCCACCTCAGCGCTTAGCGAGGCAGTTTCTTGGCACGCCTTATCAAAGCGAGATCGTGCCCCTTATTCGGGATTCCCATCAATACGGACGGGTAACCCAGCCGCTCCCATTGGCACGCCTCCATCGGGCGAGTCCCGAACGATCACGGGAGGGCTCTTGGTATTCAACCTCTTTATAACGAGACCAAGGCCCGCCTCCTTTCTTTCAATCTCAATCGAATCCGCCGCCGAAGTTCCAACACCCAAAGCTCCAGATTCAGCGCTTCGACCTTCAACGGTGTCCGCTCCGACCTGCACGGCCGGTGGATGTCTTCCTCCGCCACGGAAGAAGATGTGCTAAAGCCGAGAGACGCCTGTATCTAACCGTGAATTTTTGCATAGGCTGCCTGCCCAAGGGTAGGTTATTCCCACTCCCGAGCCTCGTGAGAGCGTGTTATTCGTGGTCTCACTTCCTTCGGGTTTAGGCTTCCCGACTGCACCTTTGTGAGGGGGGCTCATGTTTTATTATGGGCTGGAATTCCATGACTTGGATCCGAGTCCATCCTCCACATCTCGCCTGCCGGCGCTCGGGAACGGGGTCCCTGCACTTGCTCGCTCGCGCCTGCGGCGTGGCTCAAAGGAGGCACAGATTTACCCATCTTCATCAACGCAAGCTCAAGACCCGCGCGAGGGGCCAGAGATTGCTGGGCGGACGACAAGGAGCTTGCTCGTGCACGGCCTCGCCAGCTAGCTCATGAGGAGGCGGAGAGTTCAAGACAGGGTACTCGCGAGGTGCCCATGACGCAAGCCATGACGCACTAAGGGCGCCATCCGGGCGCCAGCCCGCGAGCTTCCTTCTTTCCTCTTTGGTGCAAAGGAGCAAGCACAGTGCAAGAGCGCCAAGCAAAGGCATCCGCTTCGTGCAACAAGACCAAGACCAGCCCCAACGGCTGGAAGGAGTCATCGTGGAGCCCAAGCAAAGGCCATCACCAGAGCCTTTGGCAAGCGAGACCAACTTTAGTCAGATAAGTGTACCCGCTGTTCCCCTTCAAATGGCTAATTGTTGGCCCTTCCCGCCAATATTTGGGAAGAGGCCCAGGCCTCGCTTATAAATAGGAGTAGCCACACTCAGAGTAGAAAGGGGGGACGATCGGATAGGAAGAGGGCTGGCATTTTGGAGTCCAGAGAGAGAGAGAGATAGAGACCCGATCCTCAAGCTAGAGCGACGGGACACCAGCTAGCAGTTCATCGCACCCACCAAGAACAGACCCTCGCGAGGCTGTTCTTCCCTGTACTGTTCCTCATCAGCCCAAGAGGCAATCCACCACGCCACAAACTAGAGTAGGGTATTACACCACAATGATGGCCCGAACTAGTATAAATCTCGTGTCTCTTGTGCTGTTCTTTTCTAGTAGTTTAGGTCCTCGCGATTCGGGCGAGGTACGAGACGGTGGAGGGTTGATCTCCGCCGCACCCCGTAGTTCGAATATTAAGGGTCTGCCGAACCCGAACCGACATTTGCGCGCTTAGGTAGGTGCGCCGAATCGCCTTTCGCCGCTTCGTTCTTCCCGACCACCGCAACCATGTTCGACGCTGCCGCCTGCTGCCGAGCACCGAGCCGCCGCTTCCCATGTCGCCAGACGGTTCCTCGCCGGGCGGCATCTCGCTGTTTCGTCACCTGCCGCCAACGCCGCCACCGCCCGGGCGGGGAACGAGCAGCAAGCGCCGCCCCAAAGACCTCGCCCATAAGGCGGGACGGCCGCACCACCACGCTTTCGCCGCTTCGCTGGTTTCGCCACGCGCTTCGCGCTGCCATGGAGGCCCGAAGCTGCACTTCATCGCGCTAACGAGCTCCTGCGCTACCGCCTGCCGACGCCGTTTACGAAGAATGGCTCGACCGAAGTCGCCGAGCTCGCTCAAGGCCTGCAGAGGCGCACTTCGCCGTCTGGCTCGCTGCACCGCACCGCCCCGCTGGCGATGAAGCCCACGGGCACCTCAGCCGCCTCCTCAAGACGGCGCCGTTTTAAGGCGCTGCCCCTCGGCGAACCTGCTCGCCAGCGCCGCGCGCTGCAAGAGCAGAGCTGTCAAGAAGTCCTCGCCCGCAAGAAGCTGCCCGAGCGCCTCCGCCCAAAGACGCCAAGACCTGCGCTGCTCCCCACCGGGCGCAGGGAGGCCCACAAGACCAAGCTTCGCCGTCCGAGGCCCCCGCTGCCACGGCGGGCTGCCGCGCTTTCACCTCCGAAGCCGCGCAGCGCCGCTGGGCCCGCCAAGTTCGCCAGACCTGCCCCACGCCACGACGGCACGGCCGACCCACGGAGTTCCTCCAACTTCACGAGCTGGGCATCGAGGCTGCTAACGGGATGAAAAGGTCATGGCGAATTGGTTTCCATGGCGCCAAGGACGGGCCTCGCAATCGCTCTCAACCTGGCCCTGTGCACGCATCTCTTCCTAGGCCGAGATGCGCACTCCGCTTCATCTCCAACTTCTGTGGTACTCGCGACCGCCACCCGCCGTGGAGCGACATGCGCCAATCAAGCAGAGCTGTGGGAAACCGCAAAAGTACATCCAGCGCTTCAACAACGCGCGCCACAAGATCCCTGTGGTAACGGAGGAGGCCATCATCTCGCTTTCTCCGACGGCGGCGCGACATCAAGATGAAGGAGGAGTCTGGCGATGCATGAAGATCTGTGCACCTCCCTCGAGCTGTTCAATTTGGCGACTGCGCGCCAGGCTGAGGAGGGCGCCTCCTCCTCGAGCTGCCCGCCGCGATCCCAAGAGAAGAAGTCCAAGGCCAAGGACGGAAGCGCAAGGGGCTGCCGATCGCGTCGAACCTGCATACACTGCCGCGCGGAGATCAGCCCGAGCCTTCCAAGGGCAGCCGGTATCGCGGTACCACGCACCTCCACACCCACAACACCAATGAATGTCAAGAGCTCCGGCTGACGCTGAAGGAAGGGTCGGCAGCGCCCGAGCGCAGCGACCGGGCTACGGCCGAGGAGGAGGAAGGAATGCAGACAATGGGAATGCAGGAGAACGCAGGCCTCCCTCCACCGCCGCCGCCAAGGAGAATCAAGACCGCATCGAGGAGGGGGCTGGGGCTTCTGTGAAGCGCGGCGATCGCTTACATCCCGGGCGGAGCACAAGCCCCAACCTCTCAATGCATCTTCAAGCAGTTCGCCTGCCGGCGAATGCAGTCCTCCCGAGCTCGAGTCCACGCGCCTTCTCGTGGTCGGCGGCGCCATCACGCTCAGCTCAGCGGATCAGCTCAAGCGCGCAGCCACGCCGGAGTTCTCCGATGCTTTGCTCCCCAATCATCAAGAATGCTAGTCACCAAGACCTCATCGACGGCGGAGCAGGGCTCAACGCCCCGTCCGTGGAAACATTCAACAATCTTCAAGTGCCTATATCAGCTTTAGCCAACCAAGACTTTCTCCGAGTCACCGACGGCTCCACGGTCCCGACCGGGCAGGTCCGCCTTCCCGCCACCTTCGGGCTCGCGACAACTACCACACCGAGCTCATCGACTTCGACGCCGCCCACATTCGCCTCCCGCATAACGCCATCCTCGGTACCCAGCGCTAAATTCATGGCCGTAACCCATCACGGCCATAATGTCCTCAAGATGCCGTGGAACGGCGGAGTCATCACGGTGCCCTGTGAAGAGAGAGACGCAGAGTGCTCCCTGGAGCGAGCCTTTCAGGCCGCTGCCTCGAAGACCTGCACCACAAGAGCACGGGGCCTCCCGAGGCCGCACCCAAGAAGAAGAAGACATCGACCGCCTGCTCTTCAAGAGACAGCCCTCCGGCCCACATCAGCCAGGGGGAGCCTCCTTTCATCGCATAGGAAAGCGCCTGGCTGCCTCCTCAGCAGGCTCGGGGCTCGCCTCGAGGGCCGCCACCATGCCAAGGTCTCGAGGAGGCGCTTGGGCACCACGGGAGGCGTGAGCCAAGAACGCTTCCGCAAACAGAGCAAGACCAGGAGGGCGAACCTCAAGAGTTCGCTGCCAAGGCCATTCAGAGCTACAGGAGTCAAGGGTCATGAGGGGCAGCCGCCGCCACTCACTGTGGCCCCCCATCCAGCGAGGATGGTGGGCTGCGCGTCCAGATCGACATACCAGGCTCAACCGAGCCAGATCTCAAGAGCGCCTCCGCCCTCACGAGTGGGACGCTATAGGGTTCGCCCACAGCCTACGTGACGCATGCCTTATGGCCTGCAAAACGTGGCTGCTGGCACCAGCTGCCTCATGAGGACCATCCTGAGGCTCAAGAGGTCAGCACGCCGCAGCCCCGGCGGAGATGGAGATGGCCCGCGAGGAGCCACCAGCCCGAGCCTCCCGAGGCCCTTGACCTGGGGCTCGTGGAGGATCGGCTCCCGAGCCCACCGAGTCTGCTACACCAACACCCCTTCATCCCCAACATCACCAGTGACATCTTTAAGTTTTATTTCCTACTGGAGCGCCTTCAGGTCAAGACATTCCCAAGCCGCCGGGCCACCCCAGCTGCATGTATCCTTCCCGCTTTTCCTTAGGATTATGCTCTCGCCCACCATGCTTGTTATTTGCGCCTTTTCCGGGTGGCGGAATCTTGCACGCTAAAGGGGTGCCCGAGCATCGCGACTCAGTGGCTCCTACCGCCTCCGCCCTCACCTCCGGGTCTTGTCCATGGCATCGCGACCGGCTTGCCAACGACGGCCGAGACCAGCCCAAGAGTCGGGACCCGAGGACGAGTTTCATTATATAACCCAGCTTATGCGCTAAAGGGAGGGAGTGCTCGAGCATCGCGACCGAGGGCTCCTACCGCTCTCCGCCATCACCCTCTCGGGTCTTGTCCATGGCATCGCGGACTGGCTTGCCGCTGACGGCCGAGACCAGCCCGAGAGCCGGGACCCGAGGACATAGAGTTGCGGCGTCGGCCTCGCTTGCTGCTAAAGGGTGGTGCCCGAGCATCGCGACTGTGGCTCCTACCGCCTCCGCCCTCACCTCCGGTCTTGTCCATGGCATCGCGACCGGCTTGCCAGTGGACGGCCGAGACCAGCCCGAGAGCCGGACCCGAGGACGAGAGTTTTGTCATCTAACCCAGCCTTGCGCTAAAGGGGGGTGCCCGAGCATCGCGACTCAGTGGCTCCTACCGCTCTCCGCCCTCACCTCTGGTCTTGTCCATGGCATCGCGACCTGGCTTGCCAGCCGACGGCCGAGACCAGCCCGAGAGCCGGGACCCGAGGACGAGAGTTGCGGGCGTCGACTCGCCATGCTGCTAAAGGGGGGTGCCCGAGCATCGCGACTCAGGGCTCCTACCGCTCTCCGCCCTCACCTCTGGTCTTGTCCATGGCATCGCGACCTGGCTTGCCAACACGGCCGAGACCAGCCCGAGAGCCGACCCGAGGACGAGAGTTGCGCCATCTAATCCAGCTTGCGCGCTTAAAGGGGGGTGCCCGAGCATCGCGACTGTGGCTCCTACCGCCTCCGCCCTCACCTCTAGTCTTGTCCATGGCATCGCAACCTGGCTTGCCAACGACGGTTGAGACCAGCCCGAGAGCGGGACCAAGACGGAGAGCACCGCATCCGCCAAATTTGCAGGAACACACTCAAGATAAGGCCCAGAGCCAGCGCAACCCGCTTTGAGGTAGGGCTCGTGAGTCCCGCTGGCTGGCTCACGGGTGCCCAGATACACCTCGCCCAGCCCTACCGTGCCAGCCACGTGTCGTGGGGGCTAGATACGCCACTTGGCTCCTCCCGAGGGGAGCCCTCCCACGCTCCAAAGGAAGCACCATGCTCCGCTGGCTGACAACACCGCCGAGGACCGCTATGCCCAGACACGAAGCGCTTATGTCTCTACCGGTGATAAACAATCGAGGGTGGCCTCCGGTCGATCAACCTCAGTGGAGCCCTGAGCTCAAGTTCCGCCTGCCGCAACGCCTCGAGCGCCATGAGGGGCTGGGCACGGGCTGCGCCTGGTCACGCCCAGATGCACGCCACCCAGCCGCACTCGGCCTGGTTCGTCAGACGCTACTCCCCGAGCGGAGCTAAGGTATGCATGCCGCTTGAGCTGGCGGGGACTCGAGCATCGCGACTCAGAGCCTAACTCCACGTAGCCCTCACCCCTTAGTTCCGAAGGCTAACGGCGGTTGAGGTATGCGCGGGCCGGGCTCGCAAACGAGAACGGTGGATCCGCCTGCCTCACCTCCCTACTTGATGTTCGTGGCGCCAAGGGGACTCTCGAGCATCGCGACTCAGAGCCTAACTTGTCACGAGCCCTCACTCCTTGGTCCCGCCCTGGTTTCCGGCCGGGCTAACGGCGGCTGAGGTATGCGCGGGGTCGTGTTCTGCCGGCGTAGAACATAAGCAAGTAGGAAGCACAAATTTCAAGGAATTCAAAAGCAAATATTATGGTCCACACTGTTATCGCAATACCAAACGCGAGTTTAAATGCCTCCTCGAGGCATGATACATGTGCAGGAATTAAAAGTAAGATAGGAGCCACAACGGAGTCACTTGTCGGCGGTGGAGCAGCGTGGAGTGGGCTCGCCAGCGAAGCAGCAGGGTCGGCAGCGCCGCCTGCTTTGTGTCAAGGCCCTGAACTTCCCCAACAGAGCTTCCACATGACCCTTCACAGCTCTCGCAGCGGCAGCTGCATGCTCGCCGCTTGTTGGCTCCAAAGAAGCTGTCCATGTCGACACCGGGATCGCAAGATAGATGTGGGTGAGGATCCGCCGCTGCCGCAGAAGACAGACGCGCCGGCCTCACCTGTGGGGCCAAGACCAAGGAGACATCTTCAAGAGCACGAATCAGAAGGAAGCAGCTTACGGGGCTGCCCTCTGCGGCCGGCCAGTGGGCCTCCAGCCGCTATCATAAAGCTCCCTCAGAAGGCGCGAGCCTTCACCTCCATATCCATGAAGGCCACGCGATCTTCGCAAAACCCGCGCTTTGGCGCCCAGCTCGACGCTCTCGCCCCAGCCTCGCCTCCAGCCGCTTAGGCGATCACGACGCTTCAGCTTGGCCTCCTGGTCCTGACGGCCACCTCATGAGCCTTCATGCTTTCCTCCTGCTCCCCGGCGGAGGCGGCCTCCTCGGCAAGCTTGTTCAGCAGCCCTTCACCAGACTCCAATGCCTCACAATGACCTTGATGCTGGGCTGCCCCTGTGGCAGCATCACAGGCTACCTTCGCCCACGAACAGCCTCGCTTCTCCTCGCCGCAAGCCGTTGAGGCCTGGACCAGCGCCGCCTGGTCAAGCATCGGCGCGAATCCAGCCAGAGGCCAGCTCCAAGCGCCCGCCACCAAGCGAGGGTCGGCGCCAGAAGATCCTCGCCGCAGCCGGTCCAATTCAGCGCAAGACGATCCAGACAAAGGGATGAGTCGGAGAGACAGCAGTTGGTGGAATAGGAGGAGATGGCGGCGGCGAGCCACCGCGCCGAGGCGGAACCAAGGGCGCCACGACAACAGCGGAGGCAGCGCCAAGCAAGGGCACCTCGAGTCGCTCAGGGCCAAGGGGCTGAGCTCACCTCAGCTGGGCTCAACCAGGCCTCGCGAGGGCGCCCAAGGAGAGGCCTCGGGCATCGATCATCTTCCTTTCGGGCAGCGGCACTGCCACGGATGGAGCCTCAGAGCCCCTTCAGCTTCTTCATCAAGGAGCCGCCATGGTCAAGAACATGGACATCGATCTCGCCAACAGAGCAATAATCAAGACGGAAAGGTGCACTTACAGGTCGCTGGTGGATTCCTGAGCAGCCTCCGCCATACTTGAAGCCCGAGAGCCGGCTGCAGGATCAGCTTCAAGGGGATCAGAGCCGAGGCGCTGCTCGCAGACGCCTGGGCTGGGGCGACCTGCTGGGGACCAGCCCAGTCCGTCCTTCGATCGGGGCAGGCTTCGCCTCCCCGCCACCTCATCCTCGCTGCTGCCGCTCTTGGGAGGCGGAGAACGCGGGCCTACGCCGCAGGGGGAGCCCTAGACACTACCCCGAATCAACCCCTCTCCTCGCTCTCTTCCTCCACCTCTTCGCTGAGTCGGAAGAGGACACGCCCACCAGTGTCCTCCGGAGCCTCCACGAGCACGGGCCCGCCCCCATTGAAGACGGGCATGGGCCCCACAACCTGCTCCCAATCTCGCTGGGAACAGGGCGCTGGGCGCCCGGCCTCGCCACATCGCTTCTAACCAAGGATCGAGGACCGCCGCAGATCCGCTAGCCACGGCCACAGGGCTCGGTGAGGCCTCCACATCGGAAGCGTAGTATCGCGGCGGAGCCGCTTGGTGCCCCAGAACTCCCTCAACAGCGACGCACCGTCAACTCCGCCACGCCAAGGCCGGTTGGCTTCTCGACCGCAGATCCATCTTCTCCAAAGACTAGCTACTGGGATCCCGGCTTCGCCGACTAGTCGCCGAACTCTCAAGCGGCTCCGTAAGGCAGGATCACCGAGGTGGATCCGCCAAGATCCACCAAGACCCACTTGCTCCTCAAGCCCTCAATCCGCTTCCTGTGGTTTGAATGGCGATGGTCACCAGATGCGATTTAAGCTCACAGACACGGAGGCGGAACCACGGAGGTTCGGAGGAATAAGTAGTGGCGCAGCAAGGCCACCGAGGGCTTCACCCCAACTCGCCAAGTTCGGCGCTGCCAGGCCCGGGCTACTGCCGGTGTTCTAGGAACGGGGTCCCAGACTTGCTCGCTCATGCGCCGCGCTGGGCTCAAAGGAGGCCTGTGACTACCCATCTTCATCAACGCAGCTCAAGACCTCGCGAGGGCCAAGCCTCATGGGGCGGATGACAAGGAGCTTCTCGTGCACGGCCTCGCCAGCTGGCTCATGAGGAGGTGGAGAGTTCAAGACAGGGTACTCGCGAGGTGCCCATGACGCAAGCCATGACGCACCAAGGGCGCTGGGCTGGCGCCACCACAGAGCTGCTCTCCTTTCCTCTTGGTGCAAAGGGAGCAAGCGCAGCAAGAGCGCCAAGCAAAGGCATCCGCTTCGCAAGAAGATCAAGACCAGCCCCAACGGCTGGAAGGGAGTCATCGTGGAGCCCAAGCAAAGGCCATCACCAGAGCCTTTGGCAGTGCAAGGACCAACTTTAGTCAGATAAGTGTACCCGCTGTTCCCTTCAAATGGCTAATTGTTGGCGCCTTCCCGCCAATATTTGGGAAGAGGCACAGGCCTTCGCCTATAAATAGGAGTAGCCACACTCGTGAGTAGAAAGGGGGACAATCGGATAGGAAGAGGGCTGGAATTTTGGAGTCCAGAGAGAGAGAGATAGAGACCCGATCCTCAAGCTAGAGCGACGGGACACCAGCTAACAGCTTCATCGCGACTCCACCAAGAATGACCGCGAGGCTGTTCTTCCCTGTATTGTTCCTCATCAGCCCAAAAGGCAATCCACCACGCCACAAACTAGAGTAGGGTATTACACCACAACGGTGGCCCGAACTAGTATAAATCTCGTGTCTCTTGTGCTGTTCTTTCTAGTAGTTTAGGTACCTGTGATTCAGCGAGGTACGAGACGGTGGAGGGTTGGATCTCCGAGCGCACCCTAGAGTTCGAACCTTAAGGGTCTGCCGGAACCCGAAATCCGACATCGTCGTTCATTGTCGTATGTGAAGCCTTCCTCTGCATTACCCCTCACTTCGGATTGTGGCTCAAGACCTTCAAAGTGGAGCCGAAGATGATCAAGGGGCATCAAGCAGAGTGCAGAGGGGCTGTTATAAGCAAGAACGCGTACGCTCCATGGCCCAAGGGCTCTTTTCAAGAGGAGCTCAATTTATGGCAACAGGAGTGGTTTTATATCACCGCCCCTGTGGGCACCAAATGGGCGGCGCCACCTGCCTTCCGCCGGGTCCTCCATTGCAGCAAGGCCATGGGTCAATAAAGGACTCGACTAGGGACCATCCAAGGACGACTCTCACAGGGGCCGATTCGAGACCTCCAAGAGAGAGAGATCAATCTGGTCGTAGTAGCGCAGTCATGCTGATTCGGCCACACCTTGCCCCGCAAACATCGCCTCCGCCAGGGAGTTTAATACGGAGGGACCACGAGCCTCCAACATTTTATGGGCGTAACGCCCGTGGAGATTTACCAACTGTTCTTCGGATCACAAGCAATGTGACCGGACTTAACCGAGGACGCAGGTCTGAGCTGCAATTGCCCGAATACTCAAGTAAGTAGTCCTGCACCTGCACATGCTATCCGCCTATTTATCATACACTTGCCCTTAAAAGAGCTATCCTTAAACATGAGTGATAGAAAAGCAAAACTGATCAGTGTCCGCCCCTCCCCGAGACCACGCCAATCTCAGATAACTAAGATGTTAGAGGCTGTGCCTTTGAAGAAGGCGAAGGGGAACAAGGAACTAGTACCTCCGTAGGAGGCTATCAAGAAAGGGGGATCGAGAATCCTCCTCCAAGGGGAGAAGAGGACCGCTCAAGATCCGGAGACCAAAGCCTCAAGGTGGGAAGAAATCTTTACCGAGGGTCTGCAAGGGAGATGCCCCGACCGCACTATTTCCCAAGGAGATCAGCCTCCAATGAGCCGTAAGTAAAGGGGGGGCATTTTTTTCAAAAGAGAGACATCCTGCTTTATTTCTCAAGGTAACCGAAAGTTTACCTTGTAGTTCGATCTCAGCCCTTCACAAAGCAGAGCTCGCCTTCGTGGGATCATGGTCCGGAGATGATGGAGAGCGAACGCCTCGCCACCGCACTGCTATGCGAGGTGGACGGCCGTGAGGTGTCATCGCGAGGGCGCCTCCGAATCCGGGCGGGGCTGTAGGCAGCCAGATGTCCCCTCAAAGCCGCGCCCGCCTTCGAGAAAGGCCACCGGACGAGTCCGCACCAACGGGTGTACGGCCGGAGGAGTCAAGGATCTGCTCGGCGAAGCGCCTATATCGAAGATCACCGACGCTAATGAGTACGGTGATTGAAAGGATTTCATCCGCCGAGAGCGGATTGTATGAAGCCGCCGAAGTTTATCGACGGGTTTTGAGGTACGCAAAATGATGTACCTTCTAACAGTTTTGCATATAAAATTCGCCTCGAGAGATAGTAGCCCTCGAGACTTGGTGCGGTGTCAAAATGACAGCGCCACGAGGATCATAACCCCAGTATAATATGCGCCTTCCTATGTAGGTGGCGGCGTCCGGTGGCTAGCCGGGCTGATGAATTTGCCGAATCGTAGTGGCAACTTGATGTGGCGGATGCGCACATCACGCTTGTTAATAAGCGGTTTGACGAGTCATAAGGTATGCAACTTCTCCGCGACACCGGTAAGGGAGCTTGACGCCCATGCCATACAACATGTATGCTTAATGCAGATGGTGCCGCTGTTATGGAGAGCCTTCATGGAGCTCGCCCGAGCCAAGGAGCAAGCCGTAAAAGTGATGCGGCTGCTTTAAAGGCGGTCGCAGAGCTAAAAGCCGAACAGGCTGCTCACCGCCAAGAAGAAAGAAATGGCCGAGATGGCCGTGAAATTGAAGAATGCTATCGATCGCTATGAAGCTTCTTGAAAAAGAAGATCGAGCTAAACAAGAGGACCTAAAAAAGGCCGCCACCGAGGCTAAGGATACCGCCTGCAATGAGAGCTATGAAGGAGGAGCTACGCCAAAGCCGGAGATATTGCGGCCGGAAAGCCCTTTCGCTATGGAGGAAATTCACGGATCCTAGGTACGCCAATTGGACCGGCTGTGGGGTGCGGAGGATGCTTATCTGGACATGGCGGCGAGTGTCGCAGACGCGGCCGAACACTTCCGAGGTCAAAAGGATCACGGAATGGAAGAGCTTTTTTGGTCGCAGTTCCATAGTCCAGAGCGTCCACTTTGATTAACCAATCATTTGGCCGAATGAGCTGAGCTGAATAGGTTGTCCGGACTTGCCATGAAGGCTGTCGTGACTCATTTGTGGCCGAAAAGGCCCGAGCCGAAGAGTTATTTTGGCGTGGTGCAACAGTTCCTTAGTGCGGTGCCGCATATTGATGCAATGAAGCGGTCAGCATGCATAGAGGGTGCGGGGATGGCTCTTGCCCGTGTCAAGACATACTGGGCGGAGATGAAGGCCACCGACGCTTGCATCCCAAGATTCGGACAAGTTTAGTACCGCCGAGCACTATTTTGAGGAAGTCTCGCAGGCGCTGCTTAATAGAGACGCAGTGCTCAAGGATATTATGTTTTAATGACATGTATGATTTGTGAAAACAATGATTCAGTATAATATAAGAGCTTTTTATACTTGTACGTTCAAGTATTAAAACACCTCATGTGCGGCCGTTGATATATATGTGTATATAACTTGAAAGATGCAGTAGTTCGCTTCAAATTTCACGCACATAGTGCAGGGTGTTTGCAAAAGGCGATTTTCACACTTAATCCAACGCCTTGGTCCTGTAAAGGAGGTGATAGAGTAGCAAACTAGGCAACCGGACTATAATGCTTTATCACTTTCACTTAGCCACAGAGTTCGATGGTGGGGCTACTATATAGCCCCTAGGGGCACCGCGCCTCCCGGATTCGGGCGCCAGATGTGCTCGACCGAAACGGTCCTTCGTTAATGCGGGAATTCTAAACATTCCGTGGGTCATCGAGTGGTTGACCAAGATCACTCTATATCATGACAGCCGCCGCCGCTTTCATCGAGGTGCTCACCGCCGATCCGGGCACAATCGCAGAGTTCTCCGGTGCCGCTAGCCGATAGAACGGAACGAAGGCAGCAAAACACAGGAGCCGGGCTAACCCAACATTTGACCAAAGACATGATTCAAGCTGATGCATATAAGGCCTAACTCGAGATGCCAAGACTCCTAAGGCATTCGGTCTTTATGAAAACGGGCAGAATAATGCCCTAAGCCCCCGTGTCCGTGCACGCAAAAATTCTGTGTGGCCGATGCCAAAACGCCAGCCTTCCTCCTCGGTTATAGCAAGAAACCGGGATGTGTATCAACAAGAGACGGTAAAAAGGTTTACGAGGGTCTTAATCAAAAGAATCTTGCAACGGGTCCCTACCGCACGCTCACAAGATGTGTCTCCAAGCAGCCGTGATCTCGGACAGTGTAGAACGGCGCTCATCTGTAAAAGAGAAGAACTTAGTTGAAAAGAAAAAAGATCGTAAGTAAAAATGTACTTTATATTAAATAAACAGAGTACGGTTCAAAAGTGAATAAAATTGAGCTTTATTGTCTCTTGTTGTACATGCGCAGCCCCTTGTACGGGGTATGCCGTTAGTAGGCATTTATATGTTTACGCGGACTCGCTCTAGCCATGTCCGGGGTTCAATGACCTATTCATGTGCTTTGATTAGCGAAGCTGATTAGTGTGGGGCTTTCAAGGCAGTCTCACGTTTTCCTTGCTCGAGTAACACTTGATACTCCCTTTTAATGAGATGATGCCGCTGTGGACCGGCATTTTAGTGTAAGAGATGCATAATGCGGTATTGCGTTAAAGCGGCGTAAAGATTCACGCCCCAAGAGTGCTTGATAGCCACTTTCGAATGGGGCGATGTGGAAGGTTAACTTTTCACAGGCGGAATTTGTCTGATGAGCCGAACACAACTTCTAGCAGAGGGAGCCCGCATAATGGGCATATAGGTCTGCATTACCCTTTGAAGGAGGTGTTGCTATGGCTAATTTTGGTTGGGTCTATCCCCATTTTATGGATTGTGTCCTGATATAGCAGGTTTAGATCGCTACCTCCGCCCATTAGGACTTGTGTGAATTGGAGTCCGCCGATTATAGGATCTAATATCAAGGCAGTCCATCCTCCGCTCCGGATACTTCCTAATAGTCCTCGATGATCAAGGTGATTGGTTTTGACAACCATCGCTGGGACTCGCTGGATAGACCGTGTGCGCTGTGGTTTCTATGGGCGCCGCCCATTTTCCCTTTTGTCACTTGAAGTGAGTTCACTGTTTTGACTTTTTGTGGGAAATTCTTTTGTTTTCCGTGCTCGCTTGGGGGTTCATCATCGCCCTCGCTGGTGTGTCGAGCCCATTGTGTTTGGCATTGAGTTTACCGGATCGCTTGAAGACCCAACAATCTCTGTGGGTATGTTTTGCGTGCTTCCCGAGTACTGTGGATTTGGCATATTTTGTCCAAGATTTTGTTTAGGTTGATAGCTCGTCGCTGTTGTCCTTGAGGGGCAGTTTTTATGATTCTGCCGGAGCTTCAATCCGGCGCTGATCGCCATGCTCTTCGGCTGTTTCCTTTGTCCGCGCTGGTCCTTGCTGCATCGTGGTTTTCCATTTCCATCCTCGACTTCGGATGTACTTGGGTCGCTGGTATCGATCTTGCCAGCCAACTATCCTCTCCCGCGCAAAAGCGGGTCATGAGGCTTGTTAATGCAGCCATTGTTCTCGGCTTCTCCTGGCCGAGGTGTCTGGCGAGCCATTCGTCTCGGACGTTGTGTTTGAAAGCTGCTAAGGCTTCGGCGTCCGGACCGTCGACTATTTGGTTCGCTTTTGATGAGGAGCCTGTTCTAATTTGCTAGCTGACTCTCCGGTTGTTGAATTATGTGACTTAAATCGCTCGTGATCCGGAGGACGGACGAAGTCCCTTGAAAATTTGCCCAAAAGCATCTTCGAGCTCTTCCCAACTTCCAATGGTATTTTCAGGAGGCTTTTGAGCCAATGCCGCTGGCCCTTTGAGCTTGAGGGTAAGTATTTTATGGCGTGAGATCATCTCCTCTAGCCATGTTTATGTGGAGGATATAATCCTCAATCCGCACTCTGTGGTCTGTTGTTCCGTCAGATGCCTCTATGTTTACGGGTTTGAATCCCACGGGAATTCGTGATCCGTAACCTCATCGGTGAAACATGGGGGTGCACACCCTATATTTGGGTGTACCGTGATGTTTGGATATTTGGCGGTTGCATTGCTTGGAAGAGCTTGCTTTCGGCCAATAGATGGACCTAATCGGGCCATCCTTTTGATGCAAATCTTATGCGGATCGCGTCGGCTTGTGTGCGGCGCCGCTTGCCGCTCCATGTTTGCCATGTGGTCGCTCATCCGACCGGCGGCCTTTTGTTCTTTGATTGCGGGGCTTCACGGCCTCCTCATCGAATTCGGGCAGTAATTTGCACTTCGGGTAGCTTTTTGTTTGGCGATCGTCGCCGATTTCTCGGGTGTTGAGTACTTTGCTCCATCTGATTCTCGAGTGCATCTTCCGCTGTTTTGAGCTTCCGCTTCGCTTTTTCAGGCTACACGCAGTGGCGACGAGCCTTTTGTGGAGGTTCTTCTGCTCCAACAATTTGTCCGGCGTGAGATCGTCCGGACTGCTATGTTCGCCGGGGGCGAGTTGTTTATCCAAGTTGTCCTGTTCGGATGGTTGCTGGATAGTATGTTCGTCGTCCACCAGTTCGCCCTGCTCTATGGCTGGGTCTTTGTCGAGGCGGGACTTGGTGCGGTGTTTACGTTGCCGTTTTGACTGCTTTTCGAGGGATTTATCCTTCGTAGTGTCCCGTTGTTCCTCGTCGTCACTTCCTTTAGGTGTATCCACCATGTATACGCCGTGGGATGAGGTGGCTGTCCAAGATCCTATAGGTGCTGGTTCATGGTTTTCTCCTACATCGCCGCCCATACCGCCGATGTCTTCGGAGTTGAAATCAAGCACGCCGCTTAAGCTTTTGACAAGGCTACAAAGTGGGCGGTGAGTGGGCGCCGAATTTCTTCGTCGTCCGATCCCAACCTTCCCGACCATAGTCCGCCAGGCTCTCCGATAAAGAGAGAGACTTTAGTGAATTCAGGATGTCGCCAAAGGGCTAGTGCCGAAGATGTCTGTGGCAGTGAACTCCATAACCGCGCCCAATTGATTCGATTGAAGGGGCGCGGAGGGTTCGGAGTCCGAGAGGAGTCCGCACTTGGAGTCACGGTCTTCGCAAAGGACCGGATGGAGTTTGGCTCAATCGCCATAGAGATCGAGCCCCGAGGTGGTGTCCAACCACTCGCCCTCGATCGGCGGAGTCGGCCCGAGCTAAGGGTTGGAGCGGACGCTGGTGCGACCTCCAGGGCACTGTTCTGCGGCAGAGCTAGATCGTGCCCATCGAGATAGTGCGTCGCGCTTGGCTATGGCTCAAATCTGTCGAAGATCAAGTCTCCGCGGATGTCGGCCATGTAGTTCAAACTCCCAAATCTGACCTGATGGCCAGGGGCGTAGCTTTCGATCTGCTCCAGATGGCCAAGTGAATTGGCCCGTAGTGCAAAGCCGCCAAATACGAAGATCTATCCGGGGAGAAAAGTCTCGCCCTGGACCACGTCGTTGTTGATGATCGAAGGAGCCATCGGGCCTAAGGATGACGCATACGAGGAACTCTCAATGAAAGCACCAATGTCGGTGTCAAACCGCGGATCTCGGTAGGGGGTCCCAAACTATGCGCCAAGGCGGATGGTAACAGGAGACAAGGGACACGATGTTTTTACCCAGGTTCGGGCCCTCTCGATGGAGGTAAAACCCTACCCTGCTTGATTAATATTGATGATATGGGTAGTACAAGAGTGGATCTACCATGAGATCGTGAGAGGCTAAACCCTAGAAGCTAGCCTATGGTATGATTGTTGTTCGTCCTATGGACGAAAATCCTCCGATTTATATAGACATCGGATAGGGTTAGGGTTACACAGAGTCGGTTACAATGGTAGGAGATCTACATATCCGTATCGCCAAGCTTGGCTTCCACGCCAAGGATAGACCCACCCGACACGGACGAAGTCTTCAATCTTGTATCTTCATAGTCCAGAGTCCGCCAACGTGATAGTTCGCTATCCGGACACCCCTAATCCAGACTCCCCGCTTAGCGTAAGCCTGCTCCCGAGAAATTAGTGGTACATCAGAAGTTGTTGTCGCTAGCGATCGCTATGTTCTCCGTCGGTTCCTGGAAGGCTTCAACTTCCAGCATCCCTTCTTCCTAGTCTTCTCCGAGGAACGAGCCAGGGTCGTCCTCCATGCGTAGTCCTGGTCCATCATGCGGGGCACGTAGGCTTCCGGAGCTGTTACCCCGAACACCTCACCGTAGTGCCCCACACTCCATGTTTCCCGGCCCTGCGCGACGTCTGGGGGATGGTAGCGCAGCGTCTCACTGGGACCATGGGAGGCGGCGCTTGTGCCCATGCTTGTTGCTGGTGGCATGGGGGCTGCGGAGCCCCCGGTGCCGCTGGCCGTGTTGGAGTTGACGAAGCCCCCGGGCGCACCTGATGGCACGTGGTTGCGGCGTGGCCCGCCGTCAGACCCCGGCGTGGCCTGAGGAGGAAGCTGATAGCAGAAAGGCGGCGCTCCTGATACCGCCACATCCAGCAGCTCGGCAACATGTTCCAGCAGTGCATCCCGGCCGCTTTCCATCAGCCGGCACCGTAGCAGCTCTCGCGCCACCGTGAGCGCTGCCCGCATGTTTTCCTGCTCCCGCCGTGAGTGCGGCGCTGTAGCTGCAGCGTGGCTTGCTTCCCTTGCAGCGGCTCGCACTTGCCGTGGAGTGAGGGTGGACTACGCCTGGCCGCGCAGACCGTGCCACGCGATTTTGGACGGCGCTCGCAGCGCCTGGAGCGCGAGGTCGTGGTCTTCGTGGAAGGGTGATACCTCTCGGGCTGGCCAACCTTCCCAGCGGTCGGAGTCTGGCCTTGGATTGCCGGACATCGGGGTGCGGAGCGTCGGTGGATCGATCGGCGAGGAAGAGGCTCCGGCGCACCCCTACCTGGCGCGCCAAATGTCGGATATGGGGTTCTAGCAAAACCCTTAAGGTTTGAACTCTGGAGTGCGCGCGAAGTTCTTTCCCTCCTACCGATCTACGCCCTAGCTCGCTAAGATCTCGCGGATGAACTCGACAAACTCGCAACACAGAAAGACATGATATTTTTACTGGTTCGGGCCACCGTTGTAGTGTAATACCCTACTCCAGTGTGTGGTGGTGGACTGCCTCCTGGGGTGATGAGGAACAGTACAAGGGGAAGAACAACGTCCTGAGGTTGAGGTGTTCTTGTGCTCTGCAGACTTGTGTGGGTGAGATGGCTCTGAATCCCCCATTCTACTGTGGTGGCTAGTTCTACTTATATAGGCCCTGGTCCTCTCCCCAAATATTGAGCGGGAAGGGAGCCAACAACGGCGGGCAAATTTAAAAGGGGACAGCTAGTACAAGCTATCCTGACAAAAGCGATCTTCACCTGCGAAAGGGTCTGGTGGTGACACCGTCTTGGGCTCCACAGGGACCTCCGTCATGCCGTCCCGCTGGTCTTGGTCTCATTGCACTGATATGGAAACCTTTGCCTGATGCCTCGGTACTCCGCGCCTGCGCCTGCTTCCTTAGCGCCAAATAGGAAACAAGGACGCTACGCATGCTGGCGCCCGGCTGGCGCCTGCCTGGTGTCGATCGTCATGGCTCACGTCATGGAAGCCTCGTGAGATTGGCCCCTCCTTGATATCTCCGCTCCTCGTGAGCCTGCCTAGAGAGGCCACTCCTGAGAAGGTCTTGCGTCGTCCGCCTTGCGAGGCTTGGCCCCTCGCGAGGGTCTTGAATGCCTTTGTTGATGTGAAAACCGGCGGATCTCGGGTAGGGGGTCCCGAACTGTGCGTCTAAGGATGATGGTAACAGGAGGCGGGGGACACGATGTTTACCCAGGTTCAGGCCCTCTCTATGGAGGTAATACCCTACTTCCTACTTGATTGATCTTGATGATATGAGTATTACAAGAGTTGATCTACCACGAGATCGTAGAGGCTAAACCCTAGAAGCTAGCCTATGATAATAATTGTGTATGTCTATCGACTAGCCTGGCCTCGGTTTATATAATGCACCAGAGGCCTAGGATAACAAGAGTCCTAGCCGAATACGCCGGTGGGGTGGCCACACCAGATCAGGGGATCGATGTGCCCCTTTAATATTTGTAAATAATGAGCGCAAAGCCCAATAGCCCCCGAGCCTTAATGTGGGCACGGGTGGCCGAATTAAGAATCAATATCCAGAGTAAAATCACAGATTATGTGTAATGATTCTATGTATCCAAGTACTTTACATCATTATTTTGACTCCGTTGAGACCGTTTATCAGTTGCAAGTGGCCCATCGTCGGCTTCTACCCCATGGTAGATACTACGCAGGGTGTTTCCGTACTAACAAAACAACCCTTACCCGACGTCTCGGTGCCCGGAGGCGGTGGTGTTAGCAGAAACGAGGCAATCAGATATGCGGGCTATATAACTTTCACTTAGTCATAGGACCTTAAAGTTGGAAGGCCAGTTACTAGCCTTCGGTTAGTGTTCGGCGACAGTCGAGGTCAAGCCGTAAACACTTTGGCTAATATTATGAACGACCCGTCATTTAACACAGTCATCGGATCGCTGACAGTTTACGCTTATTGTGACAGTAATTTTCGGCTTTATCCACTGAGGCGCTTAACCATGCGAGCTGGAAGCACAATCGCAGTGGTTCTCCTTTTGCACACCTAGCCGAACAAAGCGGAACGCAGGCGGCAAGCGCAGGAGCCGGGCAACCCAACTATTGATCGAAGACACAATTTGAAACCGATGTATATATAGCAATATCCAAGAATGTTTTTGTCGAATCTCTAAAGGTGTTCGGCATTGCACTGCAAGACTTATGCTGGAAACACACAAATTGTTTAAAAGTGCCATAGGCTTGGAACACCAAAAAACGTCAGTGAAAACCTGACGTCCGAACAAGATCAAGTGTTCGGTGCCAATCTGAAAATTGGACTTTAGAAAAGAAAGTGTTTCGCGGCTTTAACATGACACATCCTATCTCATGACATCAAGCTGGTCAGCCTACGGCTTCAACCTCCTATCCCAAGGCGGCATTTCATTAGGCCAGTTTAGCAAACTAAACTCTAGCGGCTTTGAGAGAGAAATTAGGCTCCCCGGCTAGTGACCACACACTCGTGTCGAAAAAAGGAGTGATAAATAATAATAATAATAATAATAATAACTTTGCAACGACTAAGAAGAAGAACACTTATTACAAAACGGCTCATATAAATTTAAGATCCCCCAAGTGACTTGGGTAAGAGAATTTTATGTATAATGATTGTATGTACCAAAGTACTTATATCATATCCGTGTTCACCCGAACTTTATACGCTGCTTAACCGATCGCCGGCTTCTCCCTCTTCGTCAAGGGCCAAATGTGTTATGTGCTCCACCGTCGAGAATATCGACGGTGTTTCCGATAGCCAGGCAATCGGGCCATAAGGCTGCAATGCATAAAGCGCCAAATAACTTATGCTATATTACTGACAAAGTGTAGGAAGCATCTTTGAAGAAAATAGTACCCCCACCGATACCTTTCTTCGGTGCTCATTGTTACTATGAGACTTGTGCAATAGATTTTTTGTACTCATGGGTTCTGCTGTGCCACCATAATTGAAAACAATAAGAGCGCTTAGCCGCTTCACCAGCCGAGGTCCGCTCGGATGACCCGATCATGAAAATCGCAGAGGTGCTCCCGTTACTCCCTAGCCGAACAATCGGGAACGTAGGGGTAAACACAGGAGTGAGGCAACCTAGCTTGGAAATCGCTTAAGTCAATATGGTGCATATTGTGTCGTAGTACACAAACAAGGAACGAAGCCATACAAGTATAATCATATGCAAGAGGAAAAGCTTCATAAAGGAAGCCCCCAAGTAAACGGGGTATTTGAAGTTGTGTGTCGCAAACAAAGTTTCGACAAGGAATTTTTTCACAAGCCACTTTTTGACAAAAAGGTATAATGCTCGGTCGAACCGAACACAAGTTAAAAATTTAAAACTTTGAGCATGAAGGCAACTTAGCTGGTTAATGTGTTCGGTATTGATGACACGGTCCGAGCTTGATGCCGGACAAGGTTCCATCCCCCAAGCCGGTCCCGAGGTGGCGGAGCAAAGAGCTCGGCACTCCAAAGTGGTGACATAGCAGGGTCAATGCAGGCGGTAGAGTGATGCCGAAGTCCCCGGCATGGGGTAATGATGTGTTGACGAAGCTCCCGGGCGCACCTGATTGCGCGTGGTTGCGGCGTGGCCTGCCGTCAGACCCCGGCGTGGCCTGAGGAGGAAGCTGATAGCAGAAAGGCGGCGCTCCCGATGCCGCCACATCCAGCAGCTCGGCAACGTGTTCCAGCAGTGCATCCCGGCTGCTTTCCATCAGCTGGCACCGTAGCAGCTCTCGCGCCACCGTGAGCGCTGCCCGCATGTTTGCCTGCTCCCGCCGGGAGTGCGGCGCCCCTGCTGCAGCGTGGCTTGCTGCCCTTGCAGCAGCTCGCACTTGCCGTGGAGTGAGGGTGGACGCCGCCTGGCCGCGCCGCCCGCGCCCCGCGGTGTTGGACGGCGCTCGCAGCGCCTGGAGCGCGGTGTCGTGGTCTTCGTGGAAGGGTGACACCGCTCGGGCTGGCCAAGCTGCCCAGCAGTCGGAGTCTGGCCTTGGATTGCCGGACATCAAGGCGTAGAGCGTCGGTGGATCGATCGGCGAGGAAGAGGCTCCGGCGCACCCCTACCTGGCGGGCCAAATGTCGGATGTGGGGTTTTGGCAAAACCCTTAAGGTTCGAACTCGCGCGCGCGTTCTTTCCCTCCCACCGATCCACGCCTAGCTTGCTAAGATCTCGCAGATGAACTCGACAAACTCGCAAATACGTAAAGACACGAGATTTATATCGTTCGGCCACTGCTAGGTGTAATACCCTACCCAAAGGTGTGGTGGTGGATTGCCTCTTGGGGTGATGAGGAATAGTACAAGGGGAAGAACAACGTCCTGAGGTTGAGGTGTTCTTGTGCTCTGCAGACTTGTGTGGGTGAGATGGCTCTGAATCCCCCCTTCTACTGTGGTGGCTAGTTCTACTTATATAGGCTTTGGTCTTCTCCCCAAATATTGAGCGGGAAGGGAGCCAACAACGGCGGGCAAATTTAAAAGGGGACATCTAGTACAAGCTGTCCTGACAAAAGCGGTCTTCACATGCGAAAGGGTCTGGTGGTCACGCCGTCTTGGGCTCCACAGTGACCTCCGTCTTGCCGTCCCGCTGGTCTTGGTCTCATTGCACCGATATGGAAACCTTTGCCTGATGCCTCGGTACTCCGCGCCTGCGCCTGCTTCCTTAGCGCCAAAGAAGAAACAAGGACATTACGCACGCTGGCGCCCGCCTGGCGCCTACCTGGTGTCGATCGTCATGGCTCACATCATGGAAGCCTCGCGAGATTGGCCCCTCCTTAATATATCCGCTCCTCGTGAGCCTGCCTAGAGAGGCCACTCCCGAGGAGGTCTTGCGTCGTCTCCCTTGCGAGGCTTGGCCCCTCGCGAGGGTCTTGAATGCCTTTGTCGGTGTCAAAACCGGCGGATCTCGGGTAGGGGGTCCCAAACTGTGCGTCTAAGGATGATGGTAACAGGAGGCGGGGGACATGATGTTTACCTGTGTTCGGCCCTCTATGGAGGTAATACCCTACTTCCTGCTTGATTGATCTTGATGATATGAGTATTACAAGAGTTGATCTACCACGAGATCGTAGAGGCTAAACCCTAGAAGCTAGCCTATGATTATAATTGTGTATGTCTATCGACTAGCCTGGCCTCGGTTTATATAATGCACCAGAGGCCTAGGATAACAAGAGTCCTAGCCGAATACGCCGGTGGGGTGGCCACACCAGATCAGGGGATCGATGTGCCCCTTTAATATTTGTAAATAATGAGCGCAAAGCCCAATAGCCCCCGAGCTTTAATGTGGGCACGGATGGCCGAATTAAGGATCGATATCCAGAGTAAAATCACAGATTATGTGTAATGATTCTATGTATCCAAGTACTTTACATCATTATTTTGACTCCATTGCGACCGTTTATCAGTTGCAAGTGGCCCATCGTCGGCTTCTACCCCTTGGTAGATACTACGCAGGGTGTTTCCGTACTAACAAAACAACCCTTAGCCGACGTCTCGGTGCCCGGAGGCGGTTGTGTTAGCAGAAACGAGGCAATCAGATATGTGGGCTATATAACTTTCACTTAGTCATAGGAGCTTAAAGTTGGAAGGCCATTTACTAGCCTCCGGTTAGTGTTCGGCGACAGTCGAGGTCAAGCCGTAAACACTTTGGCCAATATTATGAACGACACGTCATTAAACACAGTCATCGGATCGCTGACCAGTTTACGCTTATTGTGACAGTTAGTTTTCGGCTTTCTCCACTGAGGCGCTTAACCATGCGAGCTGGAAGCACAATCGCAGTGGTTCTCCTTTTGCACACCTAGCCGAACAAAGCGGAACGTAGGCGGCAAGCGCAAGAGCCGGGCAACCCAACTATTGACCGAAGACACAATTTGAAACCGATGCATATATAGCAATATACGAGAATGTTTTTGTTGAATCTCTAAAGGTGTTCGGCAGTGCATTGCAAGACTTATGCTGGAAACACACAAACTGTTTAAAAGTGCCATAGGATTGGAAAACCAAGAAAACGTCAGTGAAAACCTGACGTCCGAACAAGATCAAGTGTTCGGTGGCAATCTGAAAATTGGACTTTAGAAAAGAAAGTGTTTCTGTCGTGCTTTAACATGACACATCCTATCTCATGACTTCAAGCGGGTTAGCCTACGGCTTCAACCTCCTATCCCGAAGGCGAAATACTTCTCATTAGGCTAGTTTAGCAAACTAAACTCTAGCGGCTTTGAGAGAGAAATTAGGCTCCCCGGCTAGTGACCACACACTCGTGTCAAAAAAAGGAGTGATAAATAATAAAAATAATAAAAACTTTGCAACGACTAGGAAGAAGAAAACTTATTATAAAACGGCTTATATAAATTTAAGAGCCCCCAAGTGACTTGGGTAAAAGAATTTTATGTATAATGATTGTATGTACCAAAGTACTTATATCATATCTGTGTTCACCCGAACTTTATACGCCTTTAACCGACCGCCGGCTTCTCCTCTTCGTAAAGGGCCAAAAGTGTTATGTACTCCAATTGTCGAGAATATCGACGGTGTTTCCGATAACCAGCAATCGGGCCATAAGGCTGTAATGCATAAAGCGCCAGTGGAACTTATGCTATATTATCGATAAAGTGTAAGAAGCATCTTTGAAGAAAATAGTACCCCACCGATACCTTTCTTCGGTGCTCATTGTTACTATGAGACTTGTGCAATAGATTTTTGTACTCATGGGTTCCGCTTGTGTGACGCACCATAATTGAAAATAATAAGAGCACTAGCTTTCGCTTCACTCTAGTCTCGAGGTCCGCTCGATGACCCGATCGTGACAATCGCAGAGGTGCTCCCGTTACTCCCTAGCCGAACAAGCAGGAACGTAGCGGTAAACACAGGAGCGAGGCAACCCAGCATGGAAATCGCTAAGTCAATATGGTGCATATTGTATGTAGTACACTAACAAGGAACGGTTGCATAAGTATAATCATATGCAAGAGGAAAAGCTTCATAAAGGAAGCCCCCAAGTAAACGGGGTATTTGAAGTTGTGTGTCGCAAACAAAGTTTCGACAAGGAATTTTTTCACAAGCCACTTTTTGCCAAATAGGTATAATGCTCGGTCGAACCGAACACAAGTTAAAAATTTAAAACTTTGAGCATGAAGGCAACTCAGCTGGTTAATGTGTTCGGTATTGATGACACGGTCCGAGCTTGATGCGGGACAAGGTTCCATCCCCCAAGCCAGTCCCGAGGTGGCGGAGCAAAGAGCTCGGCACTCCGAAATGGTGACATAGCACGGTCAATGCAGGCTGGCCGAGTGATGCCGAAGTCCCTTTCATGCGGTAATGAATTGTTGACGAAGCCAACCGTCCAGCCGAGGTGACGTGGTATGTCAGTACACCGAGCTGACGATACTGCCCAACCCGGATCATTTTCCTGTGCACAAAAAATAGTGCAAAGCGGAGATAATAGTAATAATAAAAAATCGTTGCTTAATAAATAATTTAGGCAAAGTGAGTAATAAAAGAAAATATGGCCTCCCCGCCGAAGTGAATATCGATGCAGGGCCTCGGCGTGATCCGGTAAAGGCGTGGTGAAGCCTAAATTCACAGGTCGGTCTGAGTTCCGGATGCAGCATTCCCCGGACTATGTACAGAAACTGACCGAACCACCATGCGACCGTCGTTAATGCTGCCACCATTTGATAGACCTACGTACATTGATGGACAAACCAGAGTAACAATTCCTTGGAAAAAATAAACCCAAACAAGCAAAAATACTAGGATTAATAGCACCTGGTTTATTTGTTGTAGCAATCCGAAGAAAGTTGATTCCCAAAATTGGGACTCGATCCGCACACCCATTGCCTGATGGGCGATAAAGCGACGGCATGGCGATGCTGGCAAAGGTTGGCTTGCCAAGGCAAAGCCCTTGGTCTAGCTAACATGACGAAGCTGGTTAGCTAGTGACGCCGAAGTCTCCGGAGTAGGTTGATGAAGAGATGGCGAAGCCCCCGGTCCAGCCGAGATGTTAAAGCTTCGATGTCAGCCGATGAGTCGAAGTAGGTCGGCGTGATTTACATCAGCTTGAAGGAGCAACAGTGCGGCCCTGCCGATGCAGGTCGTGACGTGGTCAATGCCGGCTTGATGGAGTGATCGTGCAGCGATGCCGGTGTACCCGCTCCGTGTAATTCATGGGGCGGCGATGTTGGTGATGATTTATCCTTCACGATGCTGAACTCTTGTTCGGCTTGCCGAGATGATGATCCGAAGAAGTTGAGCTCGGCTCAGCAAAGCAGCGACGTGACTAGCGCAGGTCGGCAGCCTTGGAGCAATATTGCCGGACTGGTTTGACACCAGCATGATGATGAAATCGACCTCAGAGGAGGCTTAAAATTTTATGGGCACGTGTTTAAAGATGACGCACAATACCCTAGAAGAGATTTCCTTTAAAAAGGTTGTCCAATATCACGTTCATAAAGAAACATGAATTCGGGTCGGATCCGTATTCGCGCAGAAAACAGATCCGAAAATTGGTCCACTCATCGGAAGGCTCCCGGAGTTTGAACCATCGGATCAAGCTGAAATTTGGAGGGGGTGGTAGATATGGGAATTCTGTAGTAGATGAACGGTTGGATCTTCCAAAGGACCTCCGAGCTGGGCTCTGGAGACCACGCCCTAAACTCGTCTAGATTCCCGTCCAGATTTGACACGGCTTCGGTATATCGTAGATTGTTGGAGATTCCTCCATCGGAACTCGACAAAATTTTGCATGGCTGTTGTAGTCGTAATTCCGCACCACTCCACTGAAGCAATCGTCAAACCGATGCTCGAGGAGGCGGTGACGGCGGACACAAGTTCGCTGTCTAGAAAAATAGCAAAGCCGCCCGAGGGCAATGTTGACGTTGAGCCCTCGAGCTCCATGGATGATTCCTCTATGATCTTGATAGAGATTGGAGTTGATGTTGATGAAGGCCCCCGTCCGAACATGAAGATTGGAGATGGAGCAAGATCCTCGGTCAAGCCAAGGTGACCAGTCGAGCTGGTGACGAAGATGCCGAAGTCGTAGTTGATCTGCAGGCGAGCCATCGACCTTTTGCTGAACACACAGCGAAACTCTCAATGAAAGCACCAATGTCGGTGTCAAAACCGGCGGATCTCGGGTAGGGGGTCCCAAACTGTGCGTCTAAGGATTATGGTAACAGGAGGCGGGGGACACGATGTTTACCCAAGTTCGGGCCCTCTTTATGGAGGTAATACCCTACTTCCTGCTTGATTGATCTTGATGATATGAGTATTACAAGAGTTGATCTACCACGAGATCATAAAGGCTAAACCTAGAAGCTAGCCTATGATTATAATTGTGTATGTCTATCGACTAGCCTGGCCTCGGTTTATATAATGCACCAGAGGCCTAGGATAACAAGAGTCCTAGCCGAATACGCCGGTGGGGAGGAGTCCTTTTCTTGATCACCAAGTCTTGTGGAATCTTCCTTGTATGCAGAAGCTGTCCGAACTGGCCCATGAGCATACGGCCATGGGGGTCCTCTGCCCAATCCAACTGATCGGGAGACGACGTGATGAGTACCCCCTAGTCCAGGTGTCAGGACCCCGATCCTAAGTCACACCGATCTAGCATGTAACACATCATATCACTTTGCGGCCTCACGCACGGTATTCCCACGGGTGTCGCCTTACCATGGCCCGGACCATTTATGCGCTTTTGGCTCACGATATGATAGTGTCGCTAGCATCCATATGACAAAGAACCCGGCCGACATGGCTAGTCGTGAACCCAAAGCGGCGCTTAACCTATGGGGACAGCATACATGAATCACATCGAGCATGTCGGTCATCAACGATATATTCGGCTGTAGCACTGGCTAACAGACTCGTATCCCGGCTGTAGCGGCTAGGCAGGACTCAATAACACCGCGTGACATTTCAAGGAATGTATATAGGAACGGCGAAACACATGCCGCCACCAAGTGTCCAAGCAGAGTGCTGGGCTAGCAGGACTCGTGAACCGGCCAGAAGCGACTACTATCGCCGTAATCACGAGACTACATTTCCCCATATGAGAGGCTGCCAAGGATAAACAACTAGTTTGTCGGATCCCACACATACCAAGCATTTCAAACATACACACATTATGCTCAATATGCGAGATACAACATGGCATCACAACATAACTCTACGACTCAATATATTATTCATTAGGCCCGAGAGCGAGATATTACAAACATGGGTCTCATGACCCAACACTCAGAGCATACAAGTCAAAGCATAAGCGAAGCTAAACATGTCCGAGTACGCATAACTATAAATGAAAAGGGCTGAGAAGCCCGACTATCTACCAGATCCGCCGAGGCACAAGATCGTAGCTGAGGTAACAAGCTAAACGTCAAGTCCACGGGAACTACTAGCGAGACCGACGCCTCTCGCAAAACATAAATAAGCAAACGTGAGTACAATTGTACTCAGAAGACTTACATCGTAACTAACTACATATGCATCATTATCAAAAGGGGTGGTGGAGTTTGACCGCAGCAAGCCAGCTTTGACTCGGTGGCTATCCTGAACTACGATTGCAAGTAACTCTTTTGAGGTGGCGACACGAGTCCACATATTCACCATATCAATACACCACTATGGACCCGCCTCCCGCCTCCCCACGAGAACGCCATCCATAGCACTCACGCTTATCTTGCGATTTTAGAGTATCCACTTTCACTTGTCTATGAACTGATATAGGCAACCCGAAGTCCTTTTCCGCTGACACGGCTATTCAATAGATCATATTAAACCCCGCAGGGTGTACTTCTTCACACACGCTCACCACTTACCGCCACATACGACATGTACTGCAACCTTCAAGCGAAGCCCAACGGGTGTCGGCCACGGCCTACCTAAACACTCAAGTCCCTAGTCCAGGTTTATCGCCTATTCGGTTCCATCCGCAGGAGTCCGCCGAGGTTTCCCATACAGCCCGAACGATGTGTGCAGGTTCCCGAGATACCAAACGGGCACTCGGTACACCGGGCCACGGTGCCTACCGCAACACAACCCACCCCTAAGGTCAGCATTATGCGCGCCCCAAAGATGCTACAAACACCGTAAACTACTTGCAACTCCCTGACCGAGGACAAGGATGGTTAAGAAGCCGAGAGGGTCCATTGGTTTCGGGCCCAATGCGTGGTAGTAACTGTTTCATGGATCACAAACACGTAACTCAGTTCCCGAGGACGGCTCCAATGAGACAACCCACCATGTACTCCTACATGGCCTCTCACCGCTACTTTTACCAAATCGTGTTCACACACTTAGCTCACACACAATAGGACATGTTCATAACAATTCCAATTCATTCCCGATGAATCGACCCGACTCAACTCTAAGCAAGAGCAGCATGACAAACAAGCATAAATGAGTAGGCACAACATGGCTCAAACAACTCCTACTCATGCTAGTGGGTTTCATCTAATTATCGTGGAATGACAGTCATGCAAAGGATCAAGGGGTTCAGCTACCGCAGCAAGTAACACATGAGTCGTTGTTGTCCTAATGCAGTAAAATAGAGCAGGAGCGAGAGTGGGATTGTATCGAATGAACAAGGGGTTTTGCTTGCCCGGCACTTCAAGATAATATAGTTCTTCATCGGTGTCATCGAACTCATCGCTTGTACATCATCTACCGAGAGGGACAATTACCGCAACAAGAGAGAACACAATCAATGCAATGCACATATATGATGCATGATCATGTTAAGGTACTGAATTCACCTAATGCAATAATAATCTGTTAGTTGAAGTGGAATTCAAACAAGGTTGAATTCCAACTCCAAATGCTATTTCATAAATTACCCTAATCATGATTCATCCTATTCAGTGAGGTTAACTTGTTCAAACATGCATGATCATGGCATAAACAGATTCTTCATATTTTTCTGATCATTTTCATATATAAATTATTTCAATCCGAAGTTACGTTGAATTTATATGATTTTTAGAAGTTTAGAGTATTTTCTCGAATTTCCTAAATTATATTAAATCTAGAAACTAGTTATTGCGCCACCGACGCCGATGTGACGTCAGCGGTCAATCGGGTCGCTGTCCAGGTCAACTCGACGCTGGGACCCACTGTCAGTAGTTAGTGTAACTAACTAGTTTCGTTAGTGTTAACCCGTTAGTTAGTGGCCGGGCCCACTCATCGCTGACCTGTGGGGGTCAATCCTGGTCAACCCGGCTAATCCACCGGCGCCGAGTCGCCGGGCGAGGCCAGCGCGGGCGGAGCAAGGTGCTTTTATCGCTCCGCCACCAAATGGGGCGCGGAAAGCATCTAGGAGGAGCTGGGAGGAGCCGAGGCTCTTGGTGGGTTAGCCGGGTTGGGGTGGCCGGATCGACGGGCGGCGAGCTCCAAGGCGGCGGCCGGAGTTCGGGTTTGGTCGGGTTTGATGCCACGGTGCACGGAGGAGAAACCGATGGGCTAGGGCGGCATCCGCGGGCCACCGTAAACACGCTGGTGCCACGGGTTCGAGCAGAGGGCTCGAGCGCCGAGCTCGCCGGGCAATGGCGGCCGCGACCTGGTGCCATGGGCGGCGGCTGTGGGCTGCGGGGAGAGAGATGAGGGAAATGACGGCGAGCTCACAGGAGGTCAAAGGCAAGCTCACTGCTCGGGGAGGCCGGATGACGCCGAATTGGCTGGTGGAGTCCGGGCGGCCGTGCTCTCGGGGAAGACGACTGGGCGGCGATGTAGGGCCTCTCCGGCGCAGGTGACGGCGGGAGATTCAGGTGGCGAGGCGGGCTCGGGACATGTCGGGAGGCTCGGGACGGCTGTGGTCAGGGTATGGCGAACGGCGGCGACGAGCCTGCTCGGGTTCGCAGGAGAGCGAGACAGAGGAGGGGAGAAGCTCGGGAGAGAGTGAGAGGCCTGGGGGCGCGTGGCTGTCTCCAGACGCCGAGGGGTAGCCAGCAGGCGAAAGCAGGAGGAGGTGGCGAGCTTGGCGCTGTCGCCAGAAACCTCCTCCGCCATCGGGCAGAGGTAGGCGACGAGCGGTGAGGCGCTGGTGGGCTGGGCCACCACTGGGCCAGCGAGGGGAGAGGGGGGGAAGGTCAATGGCTAATGAGAGGTAAGCCAGTGTACAGCTTTCTTTCCTCTCTCTTTTATTATTTCTGTTTTCTATTTTCTCAGAATATGTTTGGCTTTAATAAAATGCTGTGGCATTTCCAAAAATCATTAAACTGGTCGATATTACTGTTTGGAATATTTCCAACAGCAAGCATTTAAGTTTAAGATTATTTGAGCATTTAAAATATTTTATAGTATTTAAATGCCCAAATGCAAATACCATATGAATTAATTCAAAAGTCCAAATGTCATGGAAAATGTGCATCACCCCGGTTATGTCTTAAAGCATTTTTCCAGATATGAAGAACATTTTGAAGTCCATTTGGTTCATTGAAGATATTTCTTAGTTGAACCTATTTGAATTGTTTTAGTGCTAGGGCTTGAACATCCCCATTTCAAATTTCATGGAAATTAAACATGATGCATGGATGCAATGCTACTAGTTACAAGCAAGCTCTAGGGCTGTGACAACTCACCCCCACCAAACAAGAATCTCGCCCGAGATTCAAGACGGAGGTAAGAGGGAAAGGGGAGTCACAAACTATCACAATCTTCATGATCCATTTGCCTTCTCAAGATGTTGATTTACTCCATCATCTTGGTCTTGACGCCTTTGCTTTAGATCTTTACCCGACACGACAATGTAAAGAAGGGGAAACCCTACATGATTCGATCTTCACGAAGATCAAATAAACATGATCGACTCCGGACTGAGGCGGTGACACATCTCGCTGAGACACAAAACACGTCGAGAGGGATGGAAGAACAACAACGGGGTTTGATTGGTGGCAACAATTCCACGCTTAGGGAGATGGTGGATGGTGTCAAGGTGGCGAGGAAATATTTATCATGATCCCGTAACGGGACACCTCGAGAAAGGTGGCGCAAAGAACTATTCCCTTAAGTGGCAAAAAGAATTACTTTTGATCCATAGATCATTGGAACTCTTTATACCAGCCAAAGGCAATCACAAGCGATCATGTGGTGGAATGCAAAGGAATGGTACACCCGGACTAGAATGGATGATGTGGACTACCTTGTTGAAGACAACGCAATGGATGATTTTGCTTATCATCGAAGGTGGGGGGCCCATGGTAAGTCCACTTTTGAAGATAAACCTGGAGAAGAATTGCTAAGAAGACAGTCTATAGCGGGATAGCACAAGGACGGTGCAAGCTGGGAACGAAATGCAACTGTTCAATGTTCCAACCATCATATCCGCCGAGATTCAGATCTGGTTGGTGTTAGGATATTTCAGACTCAGATGTCTGAAAAGGAAAGGTTGCAACACAATTTGACGAGATGGCGCTATGAGATTCTCGGATATGAACTACGATAGCAAGCTCCAAAACATGAGCTGGTTTTGCTAAACACATGTGAACACGTTGTTTCGCATAAGCATGACCACATGGTAGTCTTACAACAAAACACTACCGAAGTTCAGGTTGGGAACCATTATTGAGGATAACGAAGTCCTTACATAAGTCCGGATTAGCTCTTAGGAAGGAACTTCTTCTCCTTGAACAAATCAATCAGTGGCTTGGTGTGCTAGGAATACATACGGAATGAAGATGATCACTCTATCAAACCATAGAATACTTCGCACATGCATGACTGACTTGGAATGATTCCAGAGGAAGCAAAACAAACCTTTCTCAAATTCATGGTGGCAACTTACACCTAAAACACATAAATTGAGGAAGTCTCTTCAACCATCCAAGCATAAGCTTCATGAACGGCACACGAAGAAATGCTTACACAAATTCCCAACACTAGGTTGATGTTCAACACGACTCATGGGGAGACAAATGCTACCGATGGGCTCAACAAGAACTCATCGGAATTTCCATATCACCGACTTCCACCATCATGTGAACACGGTGATAGCATTGGTCGACCAAAGATATAATGGTGTATGCTCGAGGGATCAACCACGAGTAAGACAACATTATGAGCATCGTTGGTACTGATTTGATTTGACGATAGCCCATACTCAAATCAAAGGATTGATAAGACAATAGGTCCAAGAACTGATCATAGGGACCAATCGATGAAGATATCATCTTTCTTCAACACACACTACACAAGAATATCCCTTTGAATGAACTAGGTTGGACAAGCTTTTATCTTCCAACTCTCCAAGTTGTTGTCTAGCTTAACCAACTAGCTTAGGGATATCCAACACAGATTCTTGGAGAAAGGGTGGTTCACAAGAAACCAACTTGACCACGAGCTCAACATAACAGCCAGAAACAACCCGCAACACTTCCAAGAAGATATTTGGAAAGTCACGAACCACCGTATGTTACTAAGCTCGAGAACAATCTTGCTTTTGAGGGCAAGACGATATGATTGAACGAGTGAGGACTTGACAGATCCTAACTCATAGATCAAGAGTGCACCGTAAATAAGGACTAGGTAGCACGATCAATCTTAGGATGATGATTCAATAATCAACACGCTAAGAAGGAGGATATTGTCCATTGGCTACCAAGCAACGAAGTTGCTCGAGTATTGATGTCACACATCACAACTCACTTGTCGGCATTCCGTTGCAACAACACGAGGACCGAGGAATGAATGATGATGGTGAGAAGTATCACCGCGCCAAGAGTTCATAAAAGAAGGTGCAATTCTCATGACATTCTTGACATAAAGATGGTATCACTCAAGGTAGAGCAGTAATCAAAGCTGGATTGGCATTTTGATCTCAGAGAGTACAATTACTTTGACCCAATCCTCGAGGTGGACAAGGTATCGAGTTTGTTTCTCCTAGTCATTCCGAATAGAATGGCTTGACGGACCACAAGGATAAAATGCATTGATGACAAATGCACGCATACCCTGACTATCAATTGATAGACGAAGGTCGAATGCAATCAAGAGAGCAACTCAAAGGAACATATAATTTTCTGAGTTGTGGATGCACAGATTAGTATGTCGAGCAAGCTCAACATTTCTTCCGGATAACCCATGCGTAAAGGTAGAATTTGCAGATTCACAATTATGAATGGAGAACCTCAAGAGCACTCTTATTGTGATGTTTTGGTTCAAAGGAACTTCGCCATAATTAGTTCATGGTATTTGGAAGAAGGAGAATACCACGGACTTCGAGGACTATCGCAAAGGTTACTAATATCATAAAGGAACTAGCAACACTAACAACATGAAGTAAGTAGGGTGAATCTCGGTTCAAGAACCCAGTGAATAGAATACCTACTACTAAATGGCATCACGGGATGCTTTCAAAATGATGGCCGAATCATCACACTTGGGATACAAAAGCATTGCTGAATTGCTAGGTGACTTCCTAAACACCTAGGGTCATAATAATAATTCCAACATACATGTCAAGGCAATAAATTACCTCAACGCACCGGTTAGTGTGCTTATTCGACCAAAAGGACATCGAACGGAAGAAAGGATTTGCAAATGCATCGACTATTTAGAGACCTGGGATGACTTGACAGATAACGGTTGTAATTGCTCAAAATGATTTGAGACATCATGCAAAAATGGTGGCATAACCACTCAACAACATCATAACAAGATTCTCGAGATCAACAGCTATCATTCGTAAATAGTAGGAACCGAATCGGGATTAAAACCAACAATCTTATAAGTCTATGGATTAGTAACACGTCATCCTAATGGATAGATGAGAAGCCTAGTTCTTAAACCCCGTGAGAAGAGAAGAGGATGACTCTGATCGAAGGCCATGAGGTATAAGGAGTAAAAAGAGCCTTACGCTTCCTTCCACAATCAATTCCTTACATAACTAAAGCATTTCTAGACACAACTTCACCAGTTTGGCTTGGTAATCCTACAGTAGTCAGCTCGATACTAACGCTGTCAGACCCCGATCCTAAGTCACACCGATCTAGCATGTAACACATCATATCACTTTGCGCCTCACGCACGGTATTCCCACGGTGTCGCTTACCATGGCCCGGACCGCTTATGCCTTTTGGCTCACGATATGATAGTGTCGCTAGCATCCATATGACAAAGAACCCGGCCGACATGGCTAGTCGTGAACCCAAAGCGCGCTTAACCTATGGGGACAGGCATACATGAATCACATCGAGCATGTCGGTCATCAACATATATATTCGGCTGTAGCACTGGCTAACAGACTCCGTATCCCGGCTGTAGCGGCTAGGCAGACTCAATAACACCGCGTGACATTTCAAGGAATGTATATAGGAACGGCGTGAAACACATGCCGCCAGTCAAGTGTCCAAGCAGAGTGCTGGGTTAGCAGGACTCGTGAACCGGCAGAAGCGGACTACTATCGCCGTAATCACGAGACTACATTTCCCATATGAGAGGCTGCCAAGGATAAACAACTAGTTTGTCGGATCCCACACATACCAAGCATTTCAAACATACACACATTATGCTCAATATGCGAGATACAACATGGCATCACAACATAACTCTACGACTCAATATATTATTCATTAGGCCCGAGAGCGAGATATTACAAACATGGGTCTCATGACCCAACACTCAGAGCATACAAGTCAAAGCATAAGCGAAGCTAAACATGTCCGAGTACGCATAACTATAAATGAAAAGGGCTGAGAAGCCCGACTATCTACCGATCCTGCCGAGGCACAAGATCGTAGCTGAGGTAACAAGCTAAACGTCAAGTCCACGTGGAACTACTAGCTAGACCGACGCCTCTCGCAAAACATAAATAAGCAAACGTGAGTACAATTGTACTCAGAAGACTTACATCGTAACTAACTACATATGCATCATTATCAAAAGGGGTGGTGGAGTTTGACCGCAGCAAGCCAGCTTTGACTCGGTGGCTATCCCGAACTACGATCGCAAGTAACTCTTTTGAGGTGGCACACGAGTCCACATATTCACCATATCAATACACCACTATGGACCCGCCTCCCGCCTCCCTACGAGAACGCCATCCATAGCACTCACGCTATCTTGCGATTTTAGAGTATCCACTTTCACTTGTCTATGAACCGATATAGGCAACCCGTAAGTCCTTTTCCGCGACACGGCTATTCAATAGATCATATTAAACCCCGCAGGGTGTACTTCTTCACACACGCTCACCACTTACCGCCGCATACACGACATGTACTGCAACCTTCAAGCGGAAGCCCAACGTGGTGTCGGCCACGGCCTACCTAAACACTCAAGTCCCTAGTCCAGTTTATCGCCTATTCGGTTCCATCCGCAGGAGTCCGCCGAGGTTTCCCATACAGCCCCGAACGATGTGTGCAGGGTTCCCGAGATACCAAACGGGCACTCGGACACCGGGCCACGGTGCTCACCGCAACACAACCCACCCCTAAGGTCAGCATTATGCGGCGGCCCCAAAGATGCTACAAACACCGTAAACTACTTGCAACTCCCTGACCGAGGACAAGGATGGTTAAGAAGCCGAGAGGGTCCATTGGTTTCGGGCCCAATGCGTGGTAGTAACTGTTTCATGGATCACAAACACGTAACTCAGTTCCCGAGGACGGCTGCAATGAGACAACCCACCATGTACTCCTACATGGCCTCTCACCGCTACCTTTACCAAATCGTGTTCACACACTTAGCTCACACACAATAGGACATGTTCATAATAATTCCAATTCATTCCCGATGAATCAGACCCACTCAACTCTAAGCAAGAGCAGTGCATGACAAACAAGCATAAATGAGTAGGCACAACATGGCTCAAACAACTCCTACTCATGCTAGTGGGTTTCATCTAATTACTGTGGACTGACAGGTCATGCAAAGGATCAAGGGGTTCAACTACCGCAGCAAGTAACACATGAGTCGTTGTTGTCCTAATGCAGTAAAATAGAGCAGGAGCGAGAGAGTGGGATTGTATCGAAATGAACAAGGGGGTTTTGCTTGCCTGGCACTTCTGAAGATAATATAGTTCTTCATCGGTGTCATCGAACTCATCGCTTGACATCGCTCACCGAGAGGGACAATTACCGCAACAAGAGAGAACACAATCAATGCAATGCACATATATGATGCATGATCATGTTAAGGTACTGAATTCACCTAATGCAATAATAATCTGTTAGTTGAAGTGGAATTCAAACAAGGTTGAATTCCAACTCCAAATGCTATTTCATAAATTACCCTAATCATGATTCATCCTATTCAGTGAGGTTAACTTGTTCAAACATGCATGATCATGGCATAAACAGATTCTTCATATTTTTCTGATCATTTTCATATATAAATTATTTCAACCGAAGTTACGTTGAATTTATATGATTTTTAGAAGTTTAGAGTATTTTCTCGAATTTCCTAAATTATATTAAATCTAGAAACTAGTTATTGCGCCACCGACGCCGATGTGACGTCAGCGGTCAATCGGTCGCTGTCCAGGTCAACTCGACGCTGGGACCCACTGGTCAGTAGTTAGTGTAACTAACTAGTTTCGTTAGTGTTAACCCGTTAGTTAGTGGCCGGGCCCACTCATCGCTGACCTGTGGGGGTCAATCCTCGTCAACCCGGCTAATCCACCGGCGCCGAGTCGCGGGCGAGGCCAGCGCGGCGGAGCAAGGTGTTTTTGCACGCCCGCCACCAAATGGGGCGCGAAAGCATCTAGGAGGAGCTGGGAGGAGCCGAGGCTCTTGGTGGGGTTAGCCGGGTTGGGGTGGCCGGATCGACGGCGGCGAGCTCCAAGGCGGCGGCCGGAGTTCGGTTTGGTCGGGTTTGATGCCACGGTGCACGGAGGAGAAACCGATGGGCTAGGGCGGCATCCGCGGCCACCGTAAACACGCCGGTGCCACGGGTTCGAGCAGAGGGGCTCGGAGCATCGAGCTTGTCGGCAATGGCGGCCGGGCGACCTGGTGCTCATGGGCGGCGGCTGTGGGCGCGCCAAGGGGAGAGAGATGAGGGGAAATGACGGCAGCTCACAGGAGGTCGGCAAGCTCACCGCCTGGGAGGCCGGATGACGCCGAATTGGCCGGTCGAGTCCGACGGCCGCAGCTGGGAAGACGACTGGGCGGCGATGTAGGGCCTCCTGGTCGCTGCAGACGGCGGGAGATTCAGGTGGTGAGGCGGGCCTGGGACATGTCGGGAGGCTCGGGACGGCTGTGGTCATGGGTATGGCGAACGGCGCGACGAGCCTGCTCGGGTTCGGGCAGGAGAGCGAGACAGAGGAGGGGAGAAGCCTGGGAGAGAGTGAGAGGCCTGGGGGCGCGGGCTATCTCCAGACGCCGAGGGGTAGCCAGCAAAGAGCAGGAGGAGGTGGCGAGCTTGGCGCGGTCGCCGTGTCCCTCCTCTGCCTACTGGCAGAGGTAGGCGACGAGCGGTGAGGCGCTGGTGGGTTGGGCCACCAGCTGGGCCAGCGAGGGGAGAGGGGGGGGGGGAAGGCTGGGCCGGTTGGGCTGAGAGGTAAGCCAGGTACAGTTTCTGTCCTCTCTCTTTTATTATTTCTGTTTTCTATTTTCTCAGAATATGTTTGGCTTTAATAAAATGCTGTGGCATTTCCAAAAATCATTAAATCGGTCGATATTACTGTTTGGAATATTTCCAACAGCAAGCATTTAAGTTTAAGATTATTTGAGCATTTAAAATATTTTATAGTATTTAAACGCCCAAATGCAAATACCATATGAATTAATTCAAAAGTCCAAATGTCATGGAAAAATGTGCATCACCCCTGGTTATGTCTTAAAGCATTTTTCCAGATATGAAGAACATTTTTGAAGTCCATTTGGTTCATTGAAGATATTTCTTAGTTGAACCTATTTGAATTGTTTTAGTGCTAGGGCTTGAACATCCCCATTTCAAATTTCAGGGAAATTAAACATGATGCATGGATGCAATGCTACTAGTTACAAGCAAGCTCTAGGGCTGTGACACCAGGACACCGTCAGCCTTGTTGACGAAGATGGGCCATACAGGCCTACTAGCAAAGCACGCTGTACCGCAGTGCAAGTCTGTGGACCCCATTCCTGCAACAATCGGCACATGGTGTGAGGACGGTGGATACGTAGTATACCGCTATTGGAGCGAAATTTGTGTCCGCCCTGCTTCGCCGACGATGAGTACGGCGCTCACCACCTGGTGTGTTGCCGATATATATAGGAGCATTGGTTCACCGATGTTTGGCGCAACCAGGATTGGGTTGTTTGCCAGAAGGGCTTTTATCTCTTCTAGTCTGGCCGTCGCCGCGTCTGTCCACTTGAAGTTATCGGAGTGCCGTAGAAGGCGATAAAGTGGCAGCGCCTTTTCCCCCAACCTGGAGATAAAGCGGCTTAAAGCTGCCATGCACCCAGCGAGTTTTTGGACCTGTTTAAGTTCGGTTGGCGTAGCCAATTGTGACAGAGCTCGAATTTTGGCTGGATTTTCTTCAATTCCTCTATTGGAAACGATGAAACCCAGTAGTTTTCCGGCGGGGACGCCAAAGACACACTTTTCTGGATTAAGCTTGATGTCATATGTACGGAGGTTGTCGAATGTGAGACACAAATCGTCTATTAGTGTTTTGATGTGTCTGGTTTTGATGATGACGTCGTCACGTAGGCCTCCACTATCTTGCCGATCTGTTTCTAGAGGCATGTTTGGATCATACGCTGGTAGGTGGCGCCGGCGTTCTTGAGCCCGAAAGGCATGGTGTTGAAGCAAAACGACCTGTATGGTGTAATGAATGCTGTTACGGCTTGATCAGACTCCTTCATCTTGATTTGATGGTATCCAGAATATGCATCAAGGAAGCACAGCGAGTCGTGTCCTGCGGTAGCATAAATGATTTGATCAATGCGAGGAAGGGGGAAGGGATCCTTAGGTCAAGCCTTGTTAAGGTTTTTGAAATCGACGCATAGGCGCCAGGATTTATCCTTCTTTGGTACCATTACCAAGTTTGCCAGCCAGTCCGGATGTTTAATATCTCTGATGAATCCGGCATCAATGAGTTTTGCTAGCTCTTCTCCCATTCCTTGTCGTTTGGATTCGGAAAAGCGCCGCAGTGTTTGTTTGACCGGCTTATATCCCTTCAGTATGTTGGGGCTGTGTTTGGCCAACTCGCGCGGAATTCCTGGCATGTCTGAGGGGTGCCAGGCGAATATATCCTAGTTTTCACGCAAGAAGTCTCATAGTGCAGCGTCGACTGTGGGGCTGAGTTGCGCTCTGATAGATGTTGTCTTCTTCGGGTTTGTTGGATGGACCTAAAATTTGACTGTTTCTTCTGATGGCTTGAAAGAAGTGGATTTGGGTCGTTTGTCCTGGATCACATCGTCCCTATCCCCAGTGGAGCGTAGTGCGGTTAATTCTTCGGCCGCAAGGGCCACGGATAATGCCTCGAGGGCGAGGGATGCGGTTTTGTTCTCGGCGTGGAGTGCTATATCCGGATCGCTGACGAGGGTGATTATTCCATTTGGCCCGGGCATTTTTAGCTTCATATACCCATAATGAGGTACAGCTTGAAAGCGCGTGAAGGCCTCTCGCCCTAACACGGCATGATATCCACTGTTAAAAGGGGCCACCTGGAAAGTTATTTCTTCGGACCGATAATTCTCCGCGTGTCGAATACCACATCAAGTGTAATTTTTCCTGCACACCGCGCTTCCCGACTAGGAATGATACCTCGAAAGGTTGTGGTGCTTTTCTTGATGCGGCTCCTGTCTATTTCCATCTTGTGGAGCATGTCCTCGTAAATGAGATTTAGTCCACTGCCGCCCCATGAGGACTTTTTAAGTCAAAACCGCCCATGATGGGACCGAGGACTAATGTGGTCGGGCGCCGGACTGTTCTCAGATTTAGGTTCATCATCGCATTAAAGGTTATGGTCGGTCGCTCCAGGGTCAATTGTAGCGACCGCAGACTTTCGCAAGATCGCTGCAGCGCCCTTTTTATGCTTATTGTTTGAAGCGTAATGTCTCAAGACCGCTAATACCTTTGCGCCATTGTTTTCTCGAGGGTGCTGTTATGGGGTGTCCTTGATAAGGATGTCTCACCGCCTTGGCTACTTGTCAAGTATCCAACATGCTCTAAGGCTGTGGGCTGCCACGGTGTCCGGTGTTGTATGTATTTTGCATGGCCGTTGCCGCCCCTCCGTAACGGTGCCGCAGCGTGGTGGGTTTTTTTTTTGACTCATATTGGGCGTACACGGGTGCGCCCTTCGATTTAATGAGGCAATCGAGTTGGGATCGACGGTTCCCAGCAAGCTGCCTGAGTTTTACAGGCGCTTTCCACCGCATTGTACTTGTGTACAATAGTTGCTAAGTCAGCAAACTTCAGTATGCGGCGGCGATTGATGGCGTTCAGGATACCTTTGTCCGCGCAGTTGTTGCAAAATGCTGCTATCGCGTTTTGTTGCGGCAATCCTTTACCTTATCTTTGACAAGGAGGAATATGGCCCAGAAGTGGTGGACCGTTTCCTGAGACTGTTGTTTGATGCTCATGAGAGCGTCTATGTCCGGGTGGGTGGGTGTAATTAAATCCTAACCCTGACCCAATTTTGGATCCAGAGTTTGAAGATCAACCGGACCTGACAGTTCGGGCTCCGGGATATCGGCTGATTTTTTAGGCTCATCGTCCGACTCTATGTTCGGAGGAAGAGACATGCCTTTTTGCAGGAGAATAAACGGCCCATCAAGATCGGAGATCCGAACATAGTTTGTCTTCAATATAGCAGAAGAGTTGTTCCACTCCTCGACTACCACCATTTGGTGGGTGATCGGCGGAGTTTTAATTTCTCTCTTGTCGGGTTTAAGCCCAACCCGATCATAGTCTGTAGCGACCCCGCAAGGCGGTCATGCAATCTAGGATCTCATTCAACGATGATAACTCCGTTGGATCCATCCCAGCGGAGTATTCGGGATCAACGCGGAGGCGATTTTCGACGACTTGAGAGGTCATCGTCGGCTTAAGGGCCAAACTGGCGGTCATGACGAAGCCGCCCCAGCCGGAGGGTTTGGCCTGGGGCCAAGGCTACTTCGGAGATGATATTATCCTTGACGACAAGGCGAACAATCAACACTTTTGGGGACGGCACATTGGAACTCTCAATGAAGGCACCAATGTCGGTGTCAAAACCGGCGGATCTCGGGTAGGGGGTTCCGAACTGTGCGTCTAGGATTGATGGTAACAGGAGACAGGGGACACGATGTTTACCCAGGTTTGGGCCCTCTCTATGGAGGTAATGCCCTACTTCCTGCTTGATTGATCTTGATGAATATGAGTGTTACAAGAGTTGATCTACCACGAGATCATAATGGCTAAGCCCTAGAAGTCTAGCCTGTATGACTATGGTTATGTGTATATGTCTATCCGGACTACGCTCTTCGGTTTATATAGACATCGGAGAGATCTAGGGTTACATGGAGTCGGTTACATCAGAGGGAATCTACATAGTCGGTTGCCAAGCTTGCCTTCCACGCCAAGTAGAGTCCAATCAGGACACGGGTACAGTCTTCGGTCTTCATGTCTTCACAGCCCATCAGTCCGGCCCAAATGATGATAGGCAGGACGCTCGAGGACCCCTTAGTCAAGGACTCCCTCAACGAGACGGCCATAACTTTCAATAGCAGTGACGAACCATAATTCTGGACATTCCGGGCATTGGCCGCCTTGGTCCTCAATCCAATTGTGGACGGTTTTCGGCTCACCAAAGTGCTCATGGATGGCGGCAGCGGACTAAACCTCATCTACGAGGATATACTCAACAAAATGGAAATAGACAGGAGCCGCACTGAGCAAAGCAGCACGACCTTCTAAGGAATCATTCCCAGTCGGGAGGCGCGATGTGCGGGAAAAATCACTCTTGATGTGGTATTCGGCATGCCAGAGAACTATAGGTCCGAAGAGATAACCTTCCAAGTGGCCCTTTTCAACAACGGATATCACGCCTTATTGGGGCGAGATGCATTTACACGCTTCCAAGCTATACCTCATTATGGGTACATGAAGCTGAAGATACCTGGGCCCAATGGTATCAACACTCTTGCTAGTGATTCGGACATAGCACTCCGCGTTGAAAACAAAACGGTGTCCCTGGCCCTCAAGGCACTGTCTGAAGCCCTCGCAGCTGAAGAGCTAAACGCGTTGCGCTCCAGTGTGGATAGGGACGACGTAATCCTGGACAAGAGACCCAAATCCACCTCCTTTAAACCAGCAGATGAAATAGTCAAATTTCAAGTCCACCCGACGGACCCCAAGAAGACAGTATCCATCGGGGCACAGCTCGACCCAATGGTTGACGCCGCGCTACAAGATTTCCTGCGCGAGAACTGGTAGATATTCGCCTGGCACCCTTCTGATATGCCCGGAATTCCACGCAGGTTGGCCGAACACAGCCTCAACATACTGAAGGGATATAAACTGGTCAAGCAAACACCGTGGCGCTTTTCCGAACCCAAATTACAAGCCATAGGGGAGGAGCTAGCCAAGTTAATCGAGGCCGAATTCATCAGAGAAATAAAACATCCGGACTGGCTAGCAAACCTGGTGATGGTGTCAAAGAAGGACAAATCCTGGCACCTATGCGTCGATTTCAAAGACCTCAACAAGGCCTGCCCTAAGGATCCCTTCTCCCTCCCTCGCATCGATCAGATTATTGATGCTACTGCAGGACACGACTCACTGTGTCTCCTCGACGCATACTCCGGATGCCATCAAATCAAAATGAAGGAGTCCGACCAAGCCGCAACGGCATTCATTACCCCATATGGGCCATTCTGCTTCAACACTATGCCCTTCGGGCTCAAAAACACCGGGGCCACCTACCAACGCATGATTCAAACATGCCTGAAGAAACAGATCATCAAGACAGTTGAAGCATATGTGGATGACGTTGTCATCAAAACTAGGCACGTCGAGTCATTGATAGACGATCTGCATCTCACATTCGACAACCTCCATACATATGACATCAAGCTTAATCCGGAAAAGTGTGTTTGCGGCGTTCCCGCTGGAAAGCTGCTGGGCTTCATCGTTTCCAATAGAGGAATTGAAGCAAAGCCGGCCAAAATCCGAGATTTGTCACAATTGGCTACACCAACAGACCTTAAACTGGTCCAAAAACTAGACGGATGTGTGGCAGCTTTAAGCCGCTTTATCTCCAGACTAGGAGAAAAAGCACTGCCGCTCCATCACCTTCTCCGATGCACCAACCACGCCTAAGCGTGGTTGAGGTCGCCCTCGCAAGCACCCCGTGGCCTCCACGGCGGTCCCCCGCGGTCGTGGGGGAGGCTCTAGCGCAGGACGAAGCGGTTGGCCATGGTCGGAGGGCGGCCTCGCCAAGACGCTCCCCGAGGCCGCGCCTTCATCCTGCTGAAGCGCTGCCGAGTTCATGGTGAGGGCGGAGGAGCCGTCCGCCGTCCGCTTCAGCTCCCTGCTTCCTCCCGGGTGAGCTCCCGATGGTGCCCCGAGTGGCCTCTGCCCAGTGAAGATGGCTGCTGCAGCCGGGCTTCTGGGCTTCTCCGAGGTCTCGCCGCAGGAACCTGCTCCTCGCCCGCGGGCGGGTAGACGCTCGCCGCTGCTGGGTCTCCGCCGCAGTGCTCCTCGCACTTCAAGTATGATGGCGACGCCACCCTCTACGTGAGGGTGTTCGGGAAGACGGCCGCCGATGGGTGCTGCCTCGAGGATCGACGACCACCGGCCCGAGGACTCAGCCCCGCTGCTGGCGGAAAGGGCAGGCTGGGCGGCCGGGCGATGCCCACGACCTCACGCTTCACCAGCTCTTCTTCGGTGGCGATTCTTCCAAGAATGTCAGGCCAGCCTCATGCCATGCTACCGCTTGGGGGTGGCAGCGGCCGGGCCAGCCCCATGCCGCCGCCCGCTTGGGGGTGGCAGCGGTCCGCCACGCCACGCCCGGTGAAGCGAGATGGAGTCCGACCGAGTTCCGGAGGCGGCTCGGCCTTCCAGAGAGCCGCACGGGCGCGCTTTACCTGCTTCGCCCTTTCCTTCCTTCTCCCGCGTAAAAGGGAACAATGTGTGGCCCTATGGGGCGCAAGGGCAACGCCGCTAATTATTGTACCGCTTTTGTTATCTTGATATCGCTCCTTCTCGCCAGGCGCCCATTCGCAGTGAACCTCGGCCGTGGCCGAGGGGCGACCGACCCTGGCCCCTGTTCACGCTAGCCGCCCGTGAGGCATGGTCGAGGGGTGCTCCACCTGTGGGACCAGGCCGTGAAAACTTGAGCGATAGGGGTAGGAACGCCTGGGCTCCCGAGGCTTCCGCCTATGCATTCCCCGCAAGAGAAATCGAGGGAGGAGGGTGAAAAAGATCAAGAACCACGGACCAAAAAGGGCGATAGCTTCGATAAAAACTTCAAATGGGAATAACCAAATAACCGCAGAAGCAAATGAAAAGCCTCGTCCAAGACCTAGTCTAGTCTTCGACGCCTTCTCACCAGCGTGGAGCTAAGTGCTGCCATCAGCATGGGAGGGAGCCCAGGCCCGAGGCCGCACTCCGAGACTCCGGGCGGTACAGCCCAACTCATTATTACATGAGAGTGTCACGGCGGCGAAGCATCATAGGCGTCGCCTTTCTTCACAGTGCTCCGGCCTTTCTTCCGGGAAGCAAGCTTCACGGGCGCTTGCCCTCTTCACATGCTCCGGCCTTCCAACGCGACAGCTTCACAGCGCTCGCCTTCTTCATGTGCCTGGGCCTTTCCCAGAGGTGAGCTTCACAGCGCCCCGCCTTCTTCATGTGCCTCGGGCCTTTTCCCAGAGGTGAGCTTCACAGCATTTGCCTTCTTCACAGTGCCCGGCCTTTTCCAAAAGATGAACTTCACAGCATTCACCTTCTTCATGTGCTCGTGGCCTTTCCAAAAGATGAACTTCACAGTGCATTCGCCTTCTTCATGTGCCTGTGGCCTTTCCAAAAAGATGAACTTCACAGCATTCGCCTTCTTCATGTGCCTGTGGCCTTTCCAAAAGATGAACTTCACAGCATTCGCCTTCTTCATGTGCTCAGGCCTTTAGAGGTAAAACTCCTGAGGTGCCGGATGTTCCACGCTGCTCAGATAGGTACTCCCTCTGATTCTCCAAGCGCACGGAGCTAGGCCTCGGAAACATGAACAACCTTGAATGGGCCCTCCCACATGGGAGAGAGCTTATGCAATCCCTCCCCGGAGAGGACCTGGCTGAGCACGAGGTCCCCTACCTCAGAGTTCGGGCGGATGTTGCGGCAAAGGGTATCGCCGAGTGCCTCGCCGGTACTCGCCACTGCAGCAAAGAAGCTGACGGCGCCTCCCCAAAGACAAGGGTCGCCCTCGCATGGCGCCCTGCAGCTTTCATCAAACGCCAGACTCCACGCGATCGACGCTGACTCGTGAGGGAGGACCGCTGGCTCCATAGACCAGAAGAAGGGGTCTCCGCTGGCTTGGTTGCGGCCAGCGAATGGACCACAACACGACGGAAGCTCGTCAGACCAGCCTTTGCCGCAGCTTCCAGCTTTTCTTGAACGCCCTGGTCTTGAGGCCTCTCAGACCTTCGCATTGGCCCGCCGGCATGTCCATTGCTGCGGGGTGCGCCATCAAGCGTGCAGCATATCTCGCGCCCCAAGGTTAGCGCAATACGCTTTAAAAGGTTATCGGTGAACCGCGAACCGTTGTCGGTAATGATGCGTTCGCACCAACCGCTCACGCTGTTCTTGATGAACTTGACCGCAGAACCAGCGGGATGGCGGACGGCCTCGACTTCGCCCACTTGGTGAATTTGTCCACGACGACGAGAGGTAGCGAGAGCTCGCGCGCCGGAGGAAAAGGGCCTGTAATGTCCAGCCCCTGCACCGCGAATGGCCAAGTGAGGGGATGGTTTGCACCTCCGCCGGCTGGTGGATCTGCTTGGCATGGAATTGACAAGCCTCGCAGGCCTTCACGAAGTTCGATGGTGTCATTGAGCGCGGGGCCAATAGAAACCGCTACGGAACGCCTTGCCGATAAGGGCCCGTGATGATGAATGGTTCCTACAATCTCGCCATGTATATCTGCCAAGAATTCCTTCCCCTCCTCGGGTGATGCAGCAGCAGGATACGCTGCTCGGTCGCTTCCGTAGAGTTCTCCATCCATGATGTCAGTATGCCGGGCTTGCCGCGCCACACGCCTCCGCCTCCTCCTCCTTCTCCGCAAAGTTCCACGCTAAGTAACTCTTGAGCTCCGTGATCCAGCAATCTCTTGAGGTTCCATTGTTAGAAGCAAAGCGTGTTCTCGAGGTCGGGCCACAGTGCCGGGCCCCGAGGCTGGTGGCCGAGGGAGCTCTCCCGAGGCTGTGCTGTGGTTGATAACGGCGCAGGCCTCGAGGGCTTGAAGAGCCGCTCTCAAAGACGCCTGCCCTGGGTAACCTCCCGAGGCTCGCTTGGCATGTCGCTGCCCTCTTGATTGGTGCCATGGGCACGGCCGGAGCTCCAACCCCTGTAACTGTTTCTCCATCTCGCGACCTCCGCTAGGTAGGCCTCCATGTGTTCATCTCTTGGCTCATACACCTTGTTGGAGAAATTGACGAGGAGCTGTGAATCGCCTTGATGGTAAGGCGCCACCCCCTGTGGCAGCGGCAACCTTCTGCACTCCGCTTATCAGCCCCCTCGATTCCACTATATTGTTGGAGACCTTCTCGCCATGCCGAAACAGAGTTGCACGGCATAGTAAAGCTTGTCCTCGGCGGGGATATGAGCACCGCCCCAGCCCCAGCCGCTTCTTCCCCGAGAATGCTCCGTCAAGTACATGACCTAACCTTCGGGCGCTTCGCTCTCGGGAGAGGGACTGATCTCGCCGCCCCGAGGCCCGGTGCTTCTGTCCACTGACCACTTAAATCTGCCAGCTGCCCCTTGATGACTCGTTGTGCTGAACTCGAGCTGAATGCTTGTAGCTCAATGTTCCACTCGCACTCCTTCCGCCGAGTTAGCTCCCGAGCACCTCTCCGTGGGGTATGCCGAGACAACCTTGATTGGATGACCCCGCAAGTAGTGCCAGAGTTTGCGCTGGCCACCAACAACGCGAGGAGGAGCTTCATGGCATGGGGTACCGTGGCCTCGTGATCCCGTGAACACGGTGCCGACGGGCACACCGGTGCTCGACGAGGTTAGGGGCGCCGTGCTAGTGGCGCCTCGAAGCTGTGGTGCCTCCCGAGGCGACGGGCGCCCGAAAGTTGGGTGCTTGATGGGGGCCTCGCCACTTTGGTGCGCCTCACCGTGATGGCTGATCTTCTTCCATTGCGGTGCTGGCTTCGCTAGTTCCTTCCGATTCGGTCTTGTTTTAGCTGGCTGGCCGCCGGGTTTGGCTCGACGCCTCCCTAATCGCCACCAGAGCAGCGCTTAGTGGAGTAGGGAGGGCGGCGAGGTAGAGTACCAAGGGCCTCGAGGGCGCGGGGCCACCATCACCGGAGGGCTGGTCGTACTCTTGAGGTCTTGAACGCTTTGTCGGCCTCTTCACCCACTCAAGGGCCCCTTTTCTTCATCACCGGAAGAAAGGCAGCGCCCGCCTCCCCAATCGGGAGATGAAACGCCCAAAGGCCGCTACGCCCTCGTGAGCTTCGTGATTTCCTTGAGGGTCTTCGTGGCTCATGTCTTCCACTGCCTTGACCTTTTCCTGGTTGGCCTCGATGCCTCGGTGGGACACGAGGAAACCCAGTGAGCTTGCCCGAGGGAACCCAAACAAACACTTCTCCGGGTTGAGTCGCAGCTCATTGCGCCGAGGCTCAAGGTTTCTTCCAGTGTCTTGTATCAAGGTCTTGGCCTCGTGGAGACTTCACCACGATGTCGCCGATGTATGCCTCCACATTCTTCCCCGAGCTGTGGGCCCAAGGTGATGTGCATGAGCCGGAAGGTTGCCTCGCTATGCGCAACCCGGAATGGCATGCAGGTATAGTAGTACACTCCACACGGGTTAGAAGGCCGCTTTTCCACGCCTTCCACCGCCATCTTGATTTGGTGATACCCGGAAAAGGCGCCCAAGAAGCACAACAGGTCACACTCGCGGTGGAATCGACGATCTGGTCGATGCGAGGAAGCGGAAACGGATCCTGCGGGCATGCTTTGTTGAGGTTGGTGAAGTCGACACACATGCGCTCCTTTCCTCCCTTCCTTGGCACCACCATGGGGTTGGCCAGCCAATCAGGGTATCGGACTGCAATAACCCCCGCTGCTTCTAGCTTATGGGTCTCTTGGACGATGAAGGCCTGCTTTTCGCTGGACTGCCTTCGCCGTCACCGACGCACGCTTGAGCACACGCTGAGGTGGTGCTCGATCACGCCTGCGGAATCTCCGCCACTGATCGGGCTCCTGTGCTAACACCTTCTTGTTCGCACGCAGGAACTTGACAAGGGCTTTGTCCTGCTCGGCTCGAGGTTGGTGCCTATGGTGAAGGTGGCGCTTGGACCCGCCCTCATCGACAGTATCTCGCTTGGTCTCCGCTTTGTCTTGAGGAACAGCTGCTTTTTCTGGTCGGGCGCAGCCCGCTTGGGCTTGGGGCTTCCGTGACGGGCGGATCGCATATGCCGCCGCCTTTGAGGGTGAGCTCGAGCGCCGCAACGCACCTTCGCAGATCCCCGGCACGGTGAGGACGCCGCTGCTCCTGTGCATCTTCATGAGGTTGTACTGGTGGGTTGCGGCCATGAATTTGGCTAATGCTGGATAGCCAAGGATGGCATTGTAGGGAGGCTGATGGGGGCGGCGTCAAGTCGACCAGTCCTGCAAGGAAGCGCCGAGGTGCCAAGGTCACCGGAAGCCGGATTTGCCCCAAGGAGCTGGATGACCGCCCTCCCACGCCGAAAAGGACGGCCGGGCAGCAGACGCCCTCGGTATGCAGAGGAGGTTGAAGGCCTCGACCGAGAGTACGCTGAGGCCGGGCGCCCGCCGGCGAGGGTCCCGGGACGGCGACCTGGCAGATGGTTGGTGTGCAGAGCAGGGGAGCGCACCCAGCCGCCGAAGGCGGGGTGGTCTTGAGAGTCGAAGGTCAGCCCGCCGACGACTCTGTCCGCCCGAGGGAGCCTCGCGCTGGAGGCGGCGCCACCCGCGGATGAATGTCTTGACATGGCGGCCGGAAGGCGGCGTCCGCGACCCGCCGAGGAGGGCCGCGACGGTAGGGGAGCAGGTGCGAGGGCGGTGACCAGGAGCCGCGCCCTCCCATGAGGTCACCGAGAGCGAGGGCGGCTTGCTGCCGCTTTCGCGGGCCGATGGCGTGTGTCGGCGGCGTGACGGGAACGCCGAGGGCACCCGCCGACGGAGCTGTCGGGCGATATGGGAAGCGAGGGCTCGGCGCCGGGCTGGGTTCGACGGGCGCCGATATGGGTTCTGTGGTCGGGAAGAACGAGGCGACGAAGGAAGATTCCGGCGCACTCTACCGGGCGCGCCAAATGTCGGATTTCGGCCCGCAGCACTTAAGGTTCAACATTGGGGTGCGCATGAGATCCAACCCTCCACCGCCTCGAACCTCGCTGAATCGCAGGGACCTAACTACTAGAAAGAACAGCACAAGAGACACGAGATTTATACTAGTTCGGGCCACAGCCAGGTGTAATACCTACTCTAGTTTGTGGTGTGGTGGATTGCCCATTTGGGCTGATGAGGAATAGACAGGAAGAACAGCCTCGCGAGGGTCTGTTCTGGTGGGGGTGATGAACTGCTAGGTGGTGTTCCGCCGCCTAGCTTGAGGATCGGGTCTCTATCTCTCTCTCGATTCAATGCCGATCCCCTACTATGGTGGCTAGCTCACTTATATAGACGAAGGCCCCGGCCACTTCCCAAATATTGAGCGGAAGGGCGCCAACAATTGGCCATTTTGAAGGGGAACAGCGGGTACACTTATCCCGACTAAAGTTGGTCCTCGCCGCCAAAGGCTCGTGATGACGCCTGCTTGGGCTCCACGATGACTCCTTCTAGCCATTGGGGCTGGTCTTGGTCTTGTTGCAACCAAATGGGTGCCTTTGCTTGATGCTCTCACTCGCGCTTTGCTCCTTTGCACCAAAGGGGAAGGAGGACGCGCTGGGTCTGGCGCCTCGATCGGGCGCCTCTTGGTCGTCATGGCTTATGCCATGGGCACCTCGCGAGGTACCCTGCCTTGAACTCTCCGCCTCTTATGAGCCAGCCCGACGAGGCCGGCTCGAGGAAGCTCCCGGTCGTCCGCCCCATGAGGCTTGGCCCTCGCGAGGGTCTTGAGCTTGTGTTGATGAAGATGGGCTGTCCTGGCCTCCTTGAGCCACGCCAGCAGTCAGCAGTGTGCATGTCTGGGGACCCCCGTGCCCAGAACGCCGATAGATTATACCCCAAGATTCCGAACACAATACCGATATCATCGGGGGCTCAGCCACCGAAATAACACCATTGGCCCATCTTATCATGGCAGTAATTGCCCCATGGGCCGAACCCTTCTTGGCCTACCTTAATAGGTGAGAGCTCCCTAACGATTAGAATGAGGCTCGCTGCATTGTCCGGCGTTCGAAAGCCTTCAAGGTCCATGACGGAGAGATCTACAAGAAAATCATTATCGGAGTACTTCAAAGATGTATCTCTAAAGAAGAGGGACGACAACTCTTGGCTAAAATTCATGCCGGTCTTGGTGGTCACCACGCTGCGGCTCGGGCCCTTGTAAGTAAGGCCTTTCGTACAGGTTTCTATTGGCCGAGGGCCCTAGCAGATGCAGAGGACCTTGTCCAACGTTGCGTCGGATGCTAGCTTTTTGCCAACCAAAGCCATATGCCACCCACCGCTCTACAAACAATCCCCATCACTTGGCCTTTTGCGGTCTGGGGGCTTGATATGGTCAGACCCCGTAAAGGAGGAAGCCATAAGAAAAAAATATCAGCTAGTCATGGTAGATAAGTTCACTAAGTGGATAGAGGCCAAACCAGTTAAAACGGCCGATGCCGGACCAATGATAGACTGCATATCCAGTGTCGTGCACCGTTATGGTGTCCCACACAGCATCATCACCGATAACGGCTCCAATTTCACAGCCGATGAGGTGAAAACCTGGTGTGCTAATCTAGGCATTAAGCTCGATTACGCCTCCGTCTATCACCTGCAAACAAACGGTCAAGTCGAACGAGCCAATGTTCTTATTATGAGCGGCATCAAGCCTAGACTAATGCGGTCTTTGAAAGAATCAGAGAAGCACTGGGTTGAGGAGCTCGACTCCGTACTCTGGGGGCTATGGACCACGCCCAATCGCACTACCAGATATACACCCTTCTTCATGGTGTACGACACAGAGGTTGTGTTGCCCTGCGACATTATTCATGACTCACCTCGAGTGCGCATGTATGAAGAGAGAGAGGGCGAGCTTGATCGGCAGGACATCTTAAATGCCCTAGAGCAGGAGCGCGACGTCGCAAAAGCCCGTTCTGCATTTTATCAATAGTAGGCTCACAGATATCAAAGCAGAGAAGTGCGGGGCAAGACTTATAATGTTGGCGAACTCGTTCTACGCTTGCCCGAGAAGAAAAAGGATAAACTCAAGCCCAAGTGGGAGGGTCCTTTCATAATTTATGAAGTTCTCACCGGAGCAGCGTACCACGTGCGTGATGCATCAGATAATCACTTAGAGCCAAACCCATGGAACGCGGCCAGACTCTGAAGATTCTATGCCTAGATCCTAACTCTTTGTTCATCTTCTTCCCCCTTTTTGTTTCAATTACTTTTTCCTCTGTTTCGCCATTTTTATTATTTAGCAATAAAGCTCTCGTGCTGCTAAACCACGCACCTACGATTTACACATTCTTAAATATGTACGCCCATAATACCTGGGGGCTTCTTGTACAGAAGCATGTTATTATTTTCCGGGCATCAAGCTCACCACATATGTGTTTTTTCCTCATATGTACCTTTTCTTCGCCATTATATGCATCGTTATGACTTAAGTTTTGTCCAAGCTGGGTTGCCTGGCTCCTATGCTTATGCCCTACATTCCCGTTTGTTCGGCTAGGGCATAAAGGGAGCACCTCTGACATTGTTACTGCCGGTCATCGTGGATGTGTACCTCAGACTGGGTGAAGCCGAAAGCTAGCCTTCTTGAGGGAATATTCGTTCGGCAGACTAAAGATGTTTCACACTCATTGCACTGTGAACCCCCAGATGTAACGTATACTGCGATTTTTCAATCACAGTTCGGACATGCATATTAACGCATGTTCACCCAGGGAAAGGAACCCTTAATGGAACTATTCTCTCTTGAAGATGTTTCTTACAATTACAATGTAATATAACATAGCTAGCCGGATACAACTTGTCTGTTTAAGCAACTATGACCCCTACGCGTCGTTTCCACCCATACCCCGGTCTATCTTGCCGCTCAGGTATTCGGAAACACTCCGTACCTTCGGGTATAGAGGTCGAAGCGAAAAGGTCTGCCATGACGGTCGTTTTACAATCCGTCTAGGGACAAATATGTGAAGAAAAGTACATAGTCACTAGGACTCAAAAATTTCCTCCTCTATGCCGTCTAACAGGTTGTCTAACTTACAATCCTTTTGGGAATATTTTACGGCTACTTTTACTTGGTCATATACCAAACTAACGAGAATTTCTTTTCCGCCCAACCTTAGAGGTCCAACCCGGGCCATATGATTTGGATCAAGCTTGGTGTACCGTGTCTTCAGCATGGCCGAGGCCTCCCGTGCACCTTCTTGGCAGGCTGATATCTTCCATAATCGAATACGCCGCCGTGCTCCTTTGAATAGCTCCACGAGCTCCGCCATACTTCCTGGAGGCGAGGCGGATGGCCATAAAGCCTTGGCAACACTCTGCATAGTTTGCTGAGCTCGCTCATGCATTTGGGACAGCTCTTGTAGCAGGTCGCCTTGAAATCCGGACACTTCCTATTCGGGACGGCCAGTCAGCATACATGTAGACATAAATCTGTCACCTCGTGTTTCGCCAATTATATGGAGGCAAGTTCAAAAGGCATACTGAATATGCCGCCACGTAGCCTCTTATTCTCCTTCACGGAGTCGGCTGGCTAGGCTCGCACATCTTTTATTTCTTCACCCAGCAGGGTGTTGGAATCCTGCAGCTTATTCGTCTCATCCCTGACCCGTGTCAGCACCCAATGGACCGCGACCAGTTGCCTTTTGGCCTCTTGTTCCCCCGCTTGCACGACTTGCAGAGCCTCCTTCTGTTGATCTGACAATCCTGCCATGGGGAGTACAAAAAGATTTAATATTATTGGTATATGATTATATTTTCTCGACAGAGGGGAACATTACGAGGCGATACCTTCTTGGATTCCTCCAGTCCGCCGGTAGCAGCAGCTAGCTGGGTCCAACACTTTTCCAGCTCTTGAGACAACAGGATGTTCTTCTCTGTGAGCACCTGGTTATGCAATGATCCTTAAATTAGCTGTATCAACTGCTTCAAGTCTCGGGGGCTACTGGTATATAATTCTCAGATTTGTACAAATGTGTACTTACCCGCATATCTTTCAAATGCTGGTCAGTGGCTCTGATAAGCCCGTCTCGAGCAGCACAGATATATGCATCAGCCGAGCTAAAGGCGTTGAATGCCTCTTTTGTAAAGTCCAGGTCGTGAAGAGCGGCCCGCCGGCGCCGTTGATTCATGGCGCTTTCCACTTCAGAGTTTGTGATGGATACATCATCCGACTCCTCTGCCGAAAGACAATCCGGCGTCACTCCCATATAAGCCCTCGCCTTTAAGGCAGGGACAGGAACCTGACTTGTGGAGGCACGGCCGGTAAGATCCCCGGACATAGTCCGGCGAACGCTTTTCCTGATAAGACACAACAGATAATGTCACAGTTGGATGTGACTTCCAGGGGGCATGATAAAAAACCATACCTCTTTGATGAAGGCTCTACTTTGTTGTCGTTCGCCTTCCTCTTCAAAGATTTGCTTGGTGCGGGTGCCACTCTGTTAGGAGATGCCTCTGGCACATGTTGAGGAGTTGGACGCCTCCCCTTTGGAGCACGAATTAGTGTGGTGGTTAAGGCATAATGAGGAAGCTCTTTCGAAGGAGGTGCCTCTTGATGACTTACATGCAAATCAGGGAGGAGACCGGGATAGTCGGGGATGATGGCCACTTCCGTGCCGTCATAGCTCGCCTGGTAGAATACTCCATCCTCGAGCTCTACAAATATGTCCGGATCCTCCTCGAATCCGGGGTCAAGGCCCCAGTTGTGATCCTCTGGCTGGGGGCGGGGCTATGGATCCCCTCGGTAACCTTCCGCCATTCCTGTTGCAAATACTAACCATTAAAAATGACTCAAGGAGAGGATTGAGTAAAATGGTGGGATTAAAACTCACCCAGCCAGGAGGACTGTACATGGAAAAGCCATCTCGACGTTTGAGATGACTGAACTCCTCTTTCTCCCCTTTGTACAGTTCGGCCAATATTTTGGTCAAAGCGGCGGGGGTGTTCAGACCCTTCCGACCGCAGCGTGAGGCGTCATCTTCCCCATTATAGTGCCGCATGGGAAGCCCTCTATATTGGAGTGGTTGCCCCCCCCCCCCCCCGCACTATAGAAGTCGCCATTACCTCGATTGTTGATAACCCGGACTGGGCGAGCGTCTTTATCTTGTCCATCAATTGACGGACGTCCACGCTATCTTCCTCCTCGAGCCTCCGAGGGCGCCAGCTGTGGTGTTTCTTCAATGGTGCGCTTGAAAATTCGGGAAGACCCATTCGGACAGGGTCAGGAAGAGCGACGTCCTCAATGTAAAACCATTCGGAAGGCCACTCTTCGGACGCCTTCTTTGACGTGCTGGACAGGTATCCGGTCTCGGTGATGCACCATACCTCGGCTCCACCCACTTCGAATATCGATCCCTCTTGGTTACGAGGGATGAGGCAGAGTAGTTTCCTCCATAAATCAAAATGGGCCTCACAGCCCAGGAATAGCTCACAGAGAGCAACGTATCCCGCGATGTGCAGGATGGAGGCAGGAGTGAAATTGTGCAGTTGGAGGCCATAATACTCCAGAAGTCCTCGAAGGAACGGGTGGATCGGAAATCCGATGCCTCTTAGTAAGTAGGGAACGAAGCACACTCGTTCCCACCTGGATGGATTGGGGAAATTCTCCGCCTGAACCCCACCGTTGAAGGAAGTCAATCCTGCTCAAACAAGGACTAGATCCACGGGGGGAAGAAATCCCTGTGTTTGCAGCTTCACCAGCTGATCGTGGGATACGGAGCATCTCTCCTAATCGGCTTTTTTGGATCCGTCGGGACGGGAGGAAAAACTGGGAGCGCTAGCCATGTTGGAGTGGTTCCTCCTAGCAAACTCTAAGGATTTTTCGCGTTGTGTGGGATGGATCTAAGATCAAATCTCTTTAAATAGATGCCTTTCTTGTATGGCCGGGGTGTTATGTGCAAAAAATACCCTGACCTCTCGTGTTCGCTCGACACGTGGAAGCTGGAACCATGGATGCACAGAAGCCGATGGGTACGACATTAAATGGAAGGCCGAATATATCTCTTGGAAGTCATAGGAGGAGGAACCCGCCTTGCAATGCCGAATACAATCTGCGCGCCGGACACATCGTCATTGAAAGCTTGTTTCGGGGGCTACTAAGGGAGTCCTGGACTAAGGGGTCCTCGGGTGTCCGGCCTGTTGGACATGGGCCGGACTGATGGGCTGTGAAGATACAAGACTGAAGACTCTCACCCGTGTCCGGATGGGACTCTCCTTGGCGTGGATGGCAAGCTTGGCGTTTGGATATGAAGATTCCTTTCTCTGTAACCGACTTTATAAAACCCTAGTCCCCCTCTGTTGTCTATATAAACCGAACGGTTTAGTCTCTAGGGGCAATCATAATCATACAGGCTAGAATTCTAGGGTTTAGCCATTACGATCTCGTGGTAGATCAACTCTTGTAATACTCATATTCATCAAGATCAATCAAGCAGGAAGTAGGGTATTACCTCCATAGAGAGGGCCCGAACCTGGTTAAACATCGTGTCCCATGTCTCCTGTTACCGTCGACCATAATACACACAATTTGGGACGCCCTACCCGAGATCCGCCAGTTTTGACACCGACAGCGTCCTGAAGCTCCTGCGTGTTCCTTTCCGCTCTCTCCTCGGCTTCGGCCAGCCCCTTCTTGAGGGTCTCCACCTTGGTCGCCGCTCCTACAAAATGTAATGGCACCATGGTCAACAGAAATCATCCGTCCTTTCTGAGTTTACATAAGGTCATTGCATACCTTGATTGTCCTCCAACTGTTTTTTCACATGCTGAGCTCTTCCTCGGTCCACTCCAGACTCTGCTTCAGTTTGGATACTTTAGCAGAATGGGAGGTTGCAGCCAGCAATGATGCCTGCTTATTCACATAGACATGTATGGTTAGTCTCCTGCGAAAATTATTTGATCCTCTGTCCGGCTTTTCTTTCCGAACGCCGGCCTGAGTCTTAGGGGTTACTGTCTATACTATGACATTCTTTTTGCATAATTACGTCGCATACCTCAAAGCCTATTAGAAGGCTGGTGCCGGCTTCGGTCAGTCTGCTCTTAGTGGACTAAATGCTCTCAAACACCGTACCCATAAGGATACGGTGTTCCTCAACAATGGAAGAGCTTTGCAGCATGTTGGTGGAAATGACACAAATGGGGTCACTGGGATCCCTTGTATGGTTGGCAGGCGTGAGGTTGTGCAAAGAGCGGGTCTGACAGGAAGCACACGGATCGTTTACCCAGGTTCGAGCGGCGAAGATGCGTAATACCCTAGTCATGCTTTGGTGGATGTATTTGAGTGTTCTTGTGTTCTTGAGCTAGCTACGGGGTGCAACTTGCCCAAAAGAGCCGAATCCCTCTCATGGTCGCCTCGGGCCTCCTTTTATAGGAAAAAGGGGTTGTCCCAGTGGCAGACAGGAGGTGGAAAGGTCTACAGTCAATAAGCCTATCCTCTAGGACCGTTGGACAAACGCATTTAATGCGCTACCGATGTGCCCCCCTTGCTTTATCGGGGACGCCAGCGAAGCACGTCCCAGCCGTCGCCGCCTCGCCTGGCCTCGACACGCATTCGAGCTGATGAGGCGCCGCTGTGCCACGTTGGTTGGCTGCTGGGCTGGCGCGGTGGTGGAGCCTTCATGAAGGATCGCATGCCGCCACGCAGGTGCTTGTTGAGTCGGTGTAGAGGCCGCCTGTCGCCACGCAGGTGCCTGCCCAGCTGGTTGAGCTAGCAGTTTCCTGGGACATGGTGGAGTCTTGGCTGGCGTGGGCCTGGCGGTGGCCCTGCTGATGCCCCCGGCAAGGGTATTTCCGGCGGCCCGGCAAGTGTCTTGCCGTGGCGTTGTAGTCCTCCCTGACAAGGGTCTTGTCGAGGGTCTTGTGGATTTCCTCGGGTAGGATCCCACCGAGGGTCGCCGTCTTCTGGTCCTCATCTGATCTCACATGTTTATGATCTTGATGAAGATCGGCATGCCACCACAGAGGCGCCTCCCGAGCCTTGGTTCCAATGTGGATAGTTGGAGGTGTTGGAACTCGTGGGCTCAATGGTGGCTTGCTCTGCTGGCATCGGGCAAGTTGCCCCGGCAAGTCTTTTTCCGGGGCTGCGGAGGTTGCCTCGGCAAGGATCTTGCGGAGGGAGTCCACCTCGCCCTCTTGCTCTCATGCGTTTCAGGTCTTGGCGTTGCCTTGGTTGTATCGTGCTTCGGCTTCTCTTCGGCTTCCCTCCTCTGCCCTGCTAAGTGTGGCCGTGGCGCGAGGCTCTGACTGCCCATGCACAAGTAAAGGGGTCAAAAGGAGAGCCCCTACTTTGTACACTGACAGGAGCCGCCGGGCCTAGGCCACACATAAGCGTAACGCATTGTTGGGCCAGGCCCAGAACGGTGCACAGGCAGGTGGGGCGGATTTTTACAGTAGTAACTGTTTCGTCCGCTGCGCCTCCCCACGACCTGCGTTAAAAGCGCGACGTGGAGGGTTGTGCGTGACGTGGGGGTCATGCGTGGGGCGGTCTCCGCATGCATTCTTCACATCGCAGTTAATGGGAAAAGTGGCGGCCCGCGCCTTCCCCGTAAAAACATATAACCGCGGGTGCGCTGCTCATTTACCCCGTGCGTCTTCTTCAATCTCGGAACAGTCGTCCCTTTCTCCTTCCTTCCCAAGCTTTCGCCTTTGCTCGTTGCCACTATGTCTTCGCTGTCCTCCGTCCCTTGCCTCTCGCAGCTGCCATGGCCCCCAAATCCACCAAGGGCAAGGGAGTGGCTAAGGACGCCGGGGCGTCAGAGCCGCCGGAGAGCGAGTCGGCGGCGCAGCGGACGCAGCTCGCCTATTTCCCGTCGACGGTCGACGTGTTCAAACTCCGGGACTGCTTCAGGCCCCTATGGGGGTGCAAGATGGGGGGGGAGATGACGGGGCATCTGGCCACGCGCCTCATCCTCGCCAATTGCGTTGAGACCGCCCCGAATCGGTACCCGTTCTTCGTCGACTACTTTTCTTGCGACCTTTGACCCCCTTTCTCCGATTTCTTCAATGATATCATGCACACATTTGGCTTCCACCTCCTGGATTTTACTCCAAATGTCGTGGCGTGCATGGCTCTGTTAGCTCATCTCTATGAGGGCTTCGCCGGAGTTCTTCCAAACACGGCGCTCTTCCACCATTATTTTTACCCTAGCATCCAGAAGGGAGGCGCTATTTCTGGTTGCGTCACCTGGATCCGAAGGTCCAAAGGGACATACCCGGAGGATGCCCAGAAGGATAGGTGGGAAGAATGGCGGGGCCGGTGGTGCTAGATTGAGGAGGACGACACATAGGAGTTCTGCCGGGTCCGCCAGGCGCCGCCGATTCGCAGGAATGACTGGGGCGACGTCGACGCCCAGGATGACAAGCTCAAGATCGCCACCACCAGGATCCACCGTCTCATTGTTGTCGGGCTTACCTTGGAGATGATTGGGGCAGATTTCCTCCACCGCCGAAACGCTCCTCTACACAAAAAGGGGAGGCCGGCCTGGCTCTTCCAGAACGCGGCTGACATCATGAGGCTTCGCCCTGGCCTCAATCACAACTTCACAGTGATGGAGCACACTCACTTCTGCCAGCGGATCTTCCAGCTCGATGTGAACCGCGATGGCTGGGCCGAGAGGTCCAGCAAGGCTGCGAAGGCCGGCAAGGTCGTCAAGGGGCCCTTGTTTGGGTTGCCGGTGGGGGTGGTCCCGCTGAGCAACAACTCGCGCCAGACCAATATCATCGCCATGATGCCGGACTACAATGCGCATGGTCCCGTCCAAAACTGGGCCGCGCCGCCGGAGGAGCGGGTGCATGAGTTCTTTGACGGCTTAGCGGAGGTGTATGTCCGCAACGAGCCACTGCTCATCCAGGACACCACTCAGGCAGAGCTGGACTATCGCTGCCAGGGCGGCGGAGGCAAAGCTCGCCAAGCAGGCCGGCAGTGCTGGCGGCATGGAGGACGTGGCCGCGGCAGCCGCGGAGGAGAAGGAGCTCGCCCAGTGGGCGGAATCCGATGGAGAGGCCAGCAGCGCCGGCACCGGGGCCCCTCTCATTGAAGATGCACCCGACAAATCGTCGTCGTCGTCGGAGGAGGCCAAGGCCATTGACCCTCTAGCCACGGGGAGAGGGCGAGTCCTGCGGCGGGCCAGCTCCAGCGAGCTGGTTCGGCCCGACAGGGCCATGCAACCCCGGCATGTCCAGGAGACGTTCGCGCACCAAACGAGGGCCACACCGGCGAATAAATTGGTGAAGGCCGCGGTGGCGAAGAAGAAAGCACCTGCCTCTTCTTCGTTTAAGCGCGCTCAGACTCCACCTTCTTCCCCTCCTCCGGCAGACGTTGACGCGGAGGTCATTTTTGACTTCGGGTCCCTCAGCCCAAGGAGGAAGAGGAAGGCAGCAGAGGAGGAGGTGGAGGAGGAGGAGTAAGCTTCTTGTTCGCTCCCCTCATTTTGGCATCTCCGTCTCCTCAAACTGTGCCGCTTATCTTGGATTGTTTTCATTTTTGCAGGGATGTGGAGACACTGGCCCAGAGGATGAAGAGGGCCAGGTCCTCGGCGGGCGGCCAGCCCTCGGCGGGCACCTCGAGGGCGCCACTGGTGGTGGTGAGTAGCCCGGACAGCAGCCCCCGGAGCAGCCCCAAGCATAAGTTCACCACTCGCCCCTCATCAACGTGTGTGTTGGGGGTATGAGTCACTAGCGTTTACCTTGCCGAGATCGCAGGAGGAGGGCGGCAGCAGGAGGAGCCACTGAGTGCCACCCCTGACGCGCCGCCCCCATCGACCACGCCGCCCCGAGGGGCTTCCCTGGCAAGGGCGTCAAGCACCGAGCCCATGCACATGGAGGAGGAGGAGGAGAACTTGGGCGCCGGTGGCTCCACCTCGGTGCCAAATGTTGGCGAGAAAGGGGCTAATTCTTCCCATCCTGGCACGGGTACATCATTCGCCTCTCATCCCTGCCCTTTCTTCTTCTTTCTGAATCTTGGTCTTGGCTTCGCTTCATCCCCTTCTCGATATCCAGATCCTCCGTCGGCGGGCGAGGAGGACATAGACAACGTCATCAAGGATGTCGCCAAGGCCGCCGAGGAGGCCACCAAGGGCGCTGCTGAGGACGCTGCCAAAGGGCCTGCCGGGGAGCCCGGCAAGGCTCCTGCCAAGGAGGCCGGCAAGGGGCTTGCCGGGGAGGCCGGCAAGTCCGCTGCCGAGGAGGCCGGCAAGTCCGCTGCCGAGGAGGAGGTGGTTGATGACCAACCTTCCTCCTCCGCTACCTCTGGCTCTTGTAGGTATCTGAAGATGAGCGACGACCTTTTCGCCCACCTTCCAGGGGCGTCGAGCTCCACGGCGCCCATCGAGGGAGAGGTGTTCGACGAGGAGGTGCTTGCTGCCGTCGGGCTCGAGGTTGTTGATGAGCCGAGCACCGGTGGCGACAGTTCTCAAGAGGAGCGGCTTCTCCAAGCCATGGGCGACAGCTTTCGGAAGCTCCAGGCGCTCCACCGCGCCCGCCTGGACAAGGCCAAGTCCAGGATGGCAACGGTGGACAAGGCAGAGGCGGACCTCAAGGGACGCATCGCCGAGGCGTAAACTTGGTTCCGCCAAGCCTGTGAGGAGCTGAAGGCCACCCAGGGGGAGCTGGCCAAGCGCGAGGTGGAGCTCACCATGAAGCGGGCCGACATCGATAAGGCCCAGAAGACGGCGAAAAACCTGGTTGCCGAAGCCGAGGCCGCTCGAACCCAGCACCAGGCCGCGCCGAACTCCCAGGAGGAGGACCTTGCTGCGAGTGAGGAGAAGCTTGAGGCAACGCTCCACGGCAAGGATGAGGAGGTGGAGAAGCTCGTCGTGCAGCGGACCCAGGAGCTGGAGCAGAGGCACTCAATGCCCAGGCTCTGGTTCATGCCGACAAAGTGAAGGAGCTGGAGGTGGAGCGGGACGGGCTGAAAGACCAGGTCCTGAAGCTGTCCAAGGAGAAGGACACGCTCAACAGTGCTCTGGTTGAGGCGCAGGGCGCGACCCTCAGCAGGGCTGAGCAGCTCTCGGAGGCCAACAACTCCATCAAAGACCTCAAGCTGATGCTGGAGGGTCTCGAGAGGATGTGGTCGGAGGGCAAGGCCCGGGAGGAGGCCCTGGCCAAGGACCTGGAGACCGAGAAGCAGTCGCGGATGAACGAGACTGCCAACCACAAAGACTTTGTGGAGGGTGATAATCGCTGGATCGGGTGCCTCGAAGGCGTCGCCGGCAGGATCACCACGCAGTTGGCTACCATGGGGAAGCCAAATGTGAGGTATACCCCGGAGCGCAATGTGAGCCCCAACGCCAAGCTGACCATCTTCTTCGAGGGCGTCCTCGGGGCCTTGGAGCGTCTCCACTCCAATTGGGCGGCCTCCCCGGCCGATGAGGCCCGGAGGCTTTGCCGGGGTACCATGACCAAGGTCCTCACCAAGGTGGCGCACTGGAATCCTAACCTCGACTTCGACGCCGCGCTAGAGAGGTTGCCGAAGGATGTGGACATGGCGGCACTCAAGGAGTGTATCAAGCCCATCATCAGCCGCATCGATGGAATCCAGAGGGTGGAGGGCCAGCGCCGGGATTAGGCACCCCATTTCTCATTGCCACTGCAGGTTCATGACCAAGACAATTTGTATCTTTAGTTAGAACCGCGGCAACAACTGATGTAATATAACTCTACAGTACTTTTGATAAATCATATTATTTTCCTGTTTGATCTTCCCTTGTATGTCCACCCCACATTAACCGGGTAGGCTCGCCGGCGCGTAAACCCAGGGCGACACCTTGGGGATGGATCCCCAATGGCCTGCCGGGTGTGCTTGCTTCCGAGCCAACCACCTTACCGCTCTCAACGCGGCCGCTCAAACTGTCGAGCTTGACTCAAGTCAGAATCGAGAGCATTGCCAATTGCGGAAGGCTACCCTGTCACTCTCGACGCGGCCGCTTGAGCTGTTGAGCGGACTCAAAACAGAACAAGGGCGTTGCCAATTGCGGAAGGGCCCCTTTGCGTGCAGGTTTTCCATACACAGGGCAGGACCTTCGAGGATAATAGCCATATATATAAAAAGAAATTTCCCAAAGTTTCACATGACTTAGCTTTTCTGTTGTTGTAAGGGCGCCCACCGCATCCGCAGACGGCGCCGTCATGCTTGCTCATCTTCTTCCTTGGAACGACAGCCACAATGAAGCCGCTACTTCGGTCAGACTAGATTTTCACAACTGCGCCCCCTACCTGGCGCCCCAAAGATGTCGGTGGAAACGACACCTATGGGGTCACTGGGATCCCTTCAACGGTTGGCGGGCACGAGGTTGTGCAAAGAGCGGGTCTGACATGAAGCACACAGTTCGTTTACCCAGGTTCGGGCCGCGAAGATGCGTAATACCCTAGTCCTTCTTTGGTGGATGTATTTGAGTGTTCTTGTGTTCTTGAGCTAGCTACGGGGTGCAACTTGCCCAAAAGAGCCGAATCCCTCTCCTGGTCGCCTCTGACCTCATTTTATAGGAAAAAGGGGTTGGCACAGTGGCACACAAGTGGTGGAAAGGTCTACTATCGATAAGCCTATCCTCTGGGACCGTTGGACAAACACATTTAATGCGCTACCGACGTGCCCCCTTGCTTTATCGGGGAGGCTAGGGAAGCACGTCCCAGCCGTCGCTGCCTTGCCTGGCCTCGACACGCGTCCGAGCTGATGAGGCATCGCGGCACCACGTTGGCTGGCTGCTGGGCTGGCGCGGTGGTGGAGCCTTCACGAAGGGTCGCATGCCGCCACGCAGGTGCTTGCTGAGTCGGTGTAGAGGCCGCCCGCCGCCACGCAGGTGCCTGCACAGCTGGTTGAGCTAGCAGCTTCCTGGGGATGATGGTGGAGTCTTGGTTGGCGCGGGCCTAGCAGTGGCCCAGATGATGCCCCCGGCAAGGGTCTTGTTAGGGGCCCGGCAAGGGTCTTGCAGTGGCGTTGCAGTCATCCCCGGCAAGGGTCTTGCCGGGGGTCTTGTGGATTTCCTCGGCTAGCATCCCGCCGAGGGTCGCCGTCTTCTGGTCCTCATCCGATCTCACATGTTTATGATCTTGACGAAGATCTACATGCCACCACAGAGGCGCCTTTCGAGCCTTGGTTCCAATGTGGATAGTTGGTGGTGTTGGAACTCGTAGGCTCAAGGGTGGCTTGCTCCACTGGCATCGGGCAAGTTTCCCCGACAAGGCTCTTACCGGGGCTGCAGAGGCTGCCTCGGCAAGGATCTTTCCGAGGGAGTCCACCTCGCCCTCTTGCTCTCCTGCGTTTCTGGTCTTGGCATTGCCTTGGTTGTCTCATTCTTTGGCTTCTCTCCGGCTTCACTCCTCTGCCCTGCTAAGTGTGGCTGTGGCACCCGACTCTAACTGCCCGTGCACAAGTAAAGGGGTCAAAAGGAGAGCCCCTACTTTTGTACACCGACACAACGCTTCCAGTAGTGTATCTGGTGCCTCTGGATGGACAGAGGTCACCGGTGGAATCGGTGCACCTCCTTCTTTCGAAGGAGGCTGCTTGCCTGATTCCGGAGCCGTATAGGCCTACGGAATTGTATTCGGCTGGGGGCCTAATTGGATATGCCCCCATCGCCAGTCTCCATGGGTATTTGTTCCCTCATGTGTCCGGCGGCTGAGGTTTCACCCTCTGGCGCCATGTGCGGAGCTGAGCATCTTCTATTCGCTGGGATCAAGCTTTTCCTCTGCAGGGGCCTTGTGCAGTAACAGCCTCCTGCGTCTCTCCCTAGCCTGGGGAGGTCCTTCGGGATAGCACCTCAGTGTCATCCATGGCCTTGGGAGAAGAGGCTGCCGGAAGGGACCCACTGTCCATCACCTTTGGATCCATCGATTTCCCCGAAGATGAGGATCGCTGTAGGTCAGAACGAGCCGGACTGCAGCGCATGATTTAACATTTCAAAACCATGGAGTAAAGGAGCTGGATATATGTGCGCGTCTTTGAGTACTTACGATTCGGCTAGGGGCTTATCCCTAGGGCCCCACTCGGAGCTCCTATCGATGTCCCATGCGGAGTTATCCGCGAGGGAGACCTTCCCCTTCTTGGACGCCTCTGCCTACAGATGCATGGAGGCCGCCCTTTTCTTCCTTCCCCCTCCGGGGGAGAGTTTCTTTCCACCTCCTCGTCGTCGTCCTCGGTGGGGGAGGAGTGGGTCTCGGCGTCTTCGGACATCACGTCCGAAGTGCCCTTATGGCGGAGGCCACTCCTAGTCTCCTTGGCCTTCTTCTCTGGCGCTTGGTAGGGCGCCTAAACCAGCATCTTCGTCAGAAGTGGGATTGTTGGGTTTTCGGGCAGCGGAGCCGGACACTGAATCCGCTCCGCCTTCTTTATCCAGCCCTGAAAAAAGAAATAGGGAAGCTCAGACATCTTCCTTGAGTATGCAAGTAAAGGATACACCTTTAAATAAGAAATACTTACCGGATTGGCAGGATGGGTTAGGTTGTACCCACGATCCACGGTCGTCTTCGGCCACGGCTCACTGGCCTTGAAAAGCACCTTCCAGATGTCTTCGTGTGCAGTGCGGAAGAATAGTTGCAGGGTCTGGTGCTCGGCCGGATCAAACTCCCACAAATGGAAAGTCCGGCTTTGGCACGGAAGGATCCGGCGAAAAAGCATCACCTGGATCACATTGACAAGCTTCATGTTCTTGTCTACCATGCTCCTAAAACGCGTCTGAAGCGTGGTCAGCTCGTCCGATGAAGACCAGTCCAGGCCCTTCTCTAGCCATGAGGTGAGCCGCATCGGGTCTCCGGACTAGAATTCAGGAGCCGCGGTCCAGGTGGCGTCGCGAGGCTCTGTAACGTAGAACCACTTATGTTGCCACCCTTTGACGGTTTCCATGAAGGTACCTTTGGGCCATGAGACATTGGGCATCTTGCTCACCATGGCGCCTCTGCACTCTGCGTGTTGAACACCCACCACCTTCGGCTTCACATTGAAGATCTTTAATCACAATCCGAAGAGGGGTGGGATGCGGAGGAAGGCCTTGCACACGATAATGAATGCCGAGATGTTGAGGACTGAGTTGGGGGCCAGATCGTGGAAATCCAGCCCGCAGTAGAACATGAGCCCACGGACGAATGGGTGGAGAGGGAATCCCAATCCGCGGAAAAAGTGGGGGATGAATACCGCTCTCTCATGGGGCTCCGAGGTGGCGATGATTTGCCCCTTTGTTTGAAGCCGGTGGGCAATTTCTTGGGCTAAGTACCCAGCCTCCCGGAGCTTGGTGATGTCCTTCTCCTTGACAGAGGAAACCATCCACTTGCCCTGCGCTCCAGATCCGGACATGGCTGGAGTGCTTTTTTTGAGGCGGAAAGGATGGAAGCTTGGGCACTGGAGCTCAAGAATGGATGGGCAGAAAGAAAGAAGGCGCGGGTGAAAAGGTGAAATCCTTATCCCTTTATGAAGGCTGTGAATATCAAGCGCCTCCCACTCGCCATAAAACACGCCTATTCCTCAAGGATCGTGCAGACGGCGCAGTTGGATTACCCACGCCCATATTGATGAGAATCCCGCAATAAGGGGACACGAACTCTGCTTCGACAAGACGTGCCAATAAAACCGCATCTTGAAACATGGAATGGGAGGCTAAAAATAGTTTGAAATAATGACCAGGCAGCGACGTGATGTCACGCTACAAAAGTTGTCAGTAGATTGGACTCGTGAAAAATTATACTCTCTGCGTGCGTGTGTGTGTGTGTGTGTGTGTGTGTGTGTGTGTGTGTGTGTGTGTGTGTGTGTGTGATACTTGTTTTGCATAGCCAGACGCGTTTTCTGTGTTCGAAGGCTATTTTGGAGTATTCGGAGGAGGAACCCGCCTTGCAATGCCGAAGACAATCTGCGCGCCGGACACATCGTCATTGAAGCCTAGTTCAGGGGCTACTGAGGGAGTCCAGGATTAAGGGGTCCTCGGGCATGGGCGGGACTAATGGGCTATGAAGATACAAGACAAAGGACTTCTTCCCGTGTCCGGATTGGACTCTCCTTTGCGTGGATGGCAAGCATGGCGTTCGGATATGTAGATTCCTTCCTTTGTAAACCGACTCTGTACAACCCTAGGCCCCTCCGATGTCTATATAAACCAGAGGGTTTAGTCCGTAGATGCAATCATAATCACAATCATACAGGCTAGACATCTAGGGTTTAGCCATTACGATCTCGTGGTAGATCAACTCTTGTAATCCTCATGAAGATCAATCAAGCAGGAAGTAGGGTATTACCTCCATCAAGAGGGCCCGAACCTGGGTAAACACCGTGTCCCCTGTCTCCTGTTACCATCGACCCTAGATGAACCGTTTGGGACCCCCTACCCGAGATCTGCCAGTTTTGACACCGACAGTTAGCGAAGCGGATCTGAGGCTGTGGACGAAGGCATCAGTGAAGCTGCTCCGGTGGTTGGGTTCAGGATGGTGTCGACGATGCGGTTCTACGGCCACGGACGGGGCGTCAGAAGTTGCTCCGGTAGGTTGGACGAGGGTGCAATGAAGTGGATCTAAGGCTACAAACTTGGGCGTTGGCATAGCAGCCCCGGTAGGGTTGAGAATGGTATAGGTGAAGCTACTCCGGTAGGATTGAGGATGGTGTCGGCGAAGCGGCTCCGGTAGGGTTTACGAAGGTGTCGGTGAAGAGGATCAGAGGTCGTCGAAGGGGGCATCGGTGGGGCGGCTCGGGGGTGTGGACGAAGCGTCTTCGGTGGGGAGTATGAAGGAGCTGCTGCAGATGCGCTACAGTTGATGAGAGTACTGGCGAAGCAGATCTGGCACCGTGGACAAGGCCGGCACTGAATGGGTTGTGGTACGGTGGTAGATGAGTAGTCTCCTTGTTTCTAGGGGAGGTGGGAGGGGTAGATGAGGCCGCAGAAGCAGATCTGGCAAGGTGGAAGCCGCTGGGAGTGAATGGGCTGTGGTACGCCGGTGGATGAGCAGCCTAGGGTTTCGAGAGGGGAAGGGTACAAAGGCCGATGAAGTACGTACGACATGATGTAAGATGCTCTGGTGTTGTGGAGTAGTCGTTTTTGCGGAAGGGGGAGAGGAAATGGGAGTGCCATGTGGTTGGGGAGCCGGAAGTTATGAAAGCAGCCCCAACCTATTATCTAAATGAGGTCCGTACGGTAACTATTGTTCTTCGTGCACCAAGGACCAAAGGGGAATTTCGCATGCTAAAGTCTAGGTGGCAGAACTTTTAGAAGGAGGCGGAGATTTTACCGCTCGTTGGATCGTTCGTATCCAGTTTCAACTAATTTTGGACAGTGCTAGCGGGAAGCTCATGCGAGATTGTGTACACAGGGCACACGTCAGCAGTTAATAACTGGAATGAAGTCCACCCCAGAAAAAAGACAATAACTCGGGATAATGCACCGATAACTTCGACGTTCACACGGGCGCGGCCAATCGTATGGGTGTAGAGGCGCGTTCACAAAAAAAGGATAAAACGCTCAGCCTATGTATTTCTCATGTAAATATATAATTTAGTGCTGTTGGTTATTTATTTTAAACATAATGCGTTAACGTGTTAATTTTAGTGTAGAGGCACAAAAATAAATGGATATTGTAGTCCCACAAAAGAAATGGATATTGTAGTCCGCTACTTAAAAGTGTTACCTCATATGATTACATGGCCTCCATTTCATAAATTGCGTACACGTTGAATTTAGATATGAATATTGCATATATTACTTCATAATAGAGCCTTAAATCATCCAAGACTAATGAATTTGAATGCAAAACTAACTATGGTGCATGTAAATGATAACTACAATGGTTTTTTGAAGAAACACCACTGTAACTTTGGCATGCACAAAATTATAGAACTATTTGGAAAAAAATGCGATATGTGAGTGTCCAATATTTATAGAATTGAATCGATATTGTATCTTTGGCCATGATACGAAGTAGATATTGATTTATGTTCAAGCAATGCACATCCACGATCGCTAGATAGTGATACGTGAATGAATTGTGCAATCTCTCTCACATGCATACACATCTCATTTCTCCGTGTGCATCGGAATCACACACGCGCACTTTGTGTATTTCTCTCCCTCCATCAAGGTTAGAATTAGTCTTTCTACCCCCTCCTACATGTCCCGCGCACAAAAACACACACACTCTCTCTGTCGAACACACTCACCCCTTTAATTCCGCCCACCCACTGCCACTAATATCTCAAAGTATAACTATGTCTCGCACACATATGCGTAAGGTTAACTCGAGTCCCTGAACCATATGAATACATACAATGGGATTCCAACAGGGCACCTTTTGTTTTGATATTTCGCTCACACACACACACACACACGACATTGTTTCTCCCTTCATTTTTATCCGGCACATGCATGCACACCGCTTGTTTATCTCCATGATGCCTTAAGTATGACTCACACACATGCTATCTACCTGTCCCTTAATATAGATAGGTATCACACAAACCCCTTCTCCCTATATCTAAGTGTCACTGCCCCCATCCCACACACACATACCCACCCACACACACACACTTCCTGACACCGAAGGCATAGGATGACACCTCGATCTTGATATTGATCTATCTACTAGCTTCTCTCTCAAACACACACACACACACTTCCCGACACCGAAGGAGTAGGGTGACACCTCGATCTTGATACTAATCTATCTACTGGCTTCTCTCTCAAACACACACACACACTCGCTAGTCGTGCCTCCGTGCCTTCCACGTGCACACTCTCGATACATCTTTCTCTCCCTCCCCCTCCCCACCCCCAACAATGACAGCAGAAGGGTGATAACTCGATCTTGATCTTAATCAATCAATTGGCTTCTTTATCAAACACACACACACACACGCGCGCGCGCGCGCGCGCATGCTCGCGTGCGCTAGTTGTGTCTCTGTGCCTCGCTCACACAAACCCGATATGTCTTTCTCTTTGTTGCACCCTCGATATGTAGACTTCTCGCACGCGCATAGCTGTACTGATGATGACGCTGAACCTAGTGTGCCTGGTTTTTACCGGCCTCATGTGATAGTTTTCACCCTGTTTTCTATTAATTAACAAGGCAACCTTTTCTTTGTTACTACTAGTGAATTTGAGATCTTTCGGGGCAGACATAAAGTATATCACTTCAACCCAATCACCGTAGTAACTATTTTAAAAGAAACTAGCGAGATGCCTGTGCGTTGCATGGAACATCAAGATGCATTTGTATGAGTAGTTTATCTTGTGAGTGAAAAGGATGAACAACAGAAGGCCTTATTTGCAAATGTGGAGAGGGGTGTGGGTATCGTTTTGCAAAATTGCCATAGTTTCCTTCCTATCCGTCAGATATAAATCGGACGACCTATATTGCAGGATGGCAGGCACACCATCATCACCAACTCTATTTTTTATAAGAGTATACTGGCAAGATGCCTGTGTGTTGCATGGAACATCAAGATGCATTTGTATGAGTTGTTTATCTTGTGAGAGAAAAGGATGAACGAGGTAAGGCCTTATTTGCAAATGTGGAGAGGGTTGTGGGTATCTTTTTGCAAATTTGGCATAGTTCCCTTCCTATCCGTCACATATAAGTCGGACGACCTATATTGCAGGATGGTAGGCACACCATCATCACCAACTCTATTTTTTTATAAGAGTAGAGGTAGATATAGATATCTCTACTCCTATAAAAGACTCAGTTGGTGATGATGGTGTGTCTGCAATCCGCCATTTCCGACCATTAGATCTGCATCTAACGGTTGTGATGTAAGTTGTGGCCTTTTTGCAAGAATTCCCACTTCTCTATTCCCGTTTACGCAAAATCCCTTCGTATATAAAAAAATGTATTTCTTTCAAATTTTTGAATATGTATTACTCTACTTTGGATCCATTTCAACGGACTGGCACATTTTTATATAGATATATCTCTTGCATCGTCCACAACGAACATCTGGTGTATTGGTCCGGGTCGGATGCTCGCAATGCGATGACCTGAGTTCGAATTATGTCCTAAACTTTAGTTTTCTATATTTTTAATATATACTTCTTTCGCTACTATACTGGCAGTGGAACCCACAAAGTACTTACAATATAAGACTAAGGATGGATTTTGTTCTTATTAACTTTCTGTACGAATCTGTAGCTAGCCTGCAAGTCATGTGCACTGTACTGACAGTGGAACCCACATAGTACTTAGATACAAGATTAAGGATGCAATTAAATTTCTATAGAGGGAGAATCATACACGCAATTCACTCAAATAGATTGGATGTAACTCTATTATTCTCCAACAGCAACCGGCAAATTTCCTCCCGCTTCCTTCCGCGGAGGATGACATCCAACGCCAGCGGCGTACATATTCACAAGTCTAACAAACCAGAGGAAATTCATGCAAACACAGACTGATTTCATATAAGCATGAAGGATTTCATATAAAAAAGCCGAATCTTCATATAACCATGACAGATTTAATAACATTTACATGAACTAAGCGGTGCTACTCCGACTCTCGTGGTATAATTCATACCTAATATAAATGGCCTCGCGTGGATCCCTTTGTATTCCTCATGTGCGGAAGACACTTGCAGGGTCGACAAAGGTCCTCGCAAGAGACGAAGCAGCCAACGGACCACCTGTATACACATTCGTAGCCTTGGCGGTGGCCTTCATGGGACCCAAGCGGCGGTGGCCTCCCATGTTATACTTCTCCTAGATGATGGTGGCGGACACGGAGAAGCTGGCCACCAACTCGTTGCTCTCCGCACACCCGGCTTCTGTCTCTACCTACATGGCGCTGCCGCAGGCACGGGACATGGGTGGCGCGGCCGAAGACACTGGTGGTGCGGTACGGCGCGGCAGCGATGATGCCCGTGCCGCCATGCTCGCCGCCGTGTCGGCATGGAGAAACTCGCCACTCCTCATCTAGCTGAACTGGAGTAGCAAGTTGCTGAACCACACGCCGGCTTGGGACAGCTACTGGCTCAGTTGGGCTAGGCGAGGTAGGTGAACCACCGAGCAGCCTTGCTCTTATTCAGAGGGCTCGGCGGGCCACCCAGCCGGGTATTATGCTAGAGAATGGTTCCTCGGAAGCCATCAGAAGAGTGGAGAAAATGGTGAAGGAGGAGATGGAGGAGCGCCGGAGGGGTGCGATTCATGCTTGATGTCTGGCCTCGTTTAAGTAGAGGGCGGATGGTACGAGCTTGGATGGCGTATGGCCTTGTTTAAACTGAGGGCGGACGGGTGGATCTCGGCTAGCGTTGTGTTCAATTCCGGCCCGCTCATGAATGGACGTGTGTGGCCGGAGTAGGTTTCTCGGTTTGCATGAGGGTTTAACGGAGGTGTTTGATGGAGGCAAGGAGGCGTGTTCAGCCGGGCGTGTAGCGGCTGGCGTAGTACTATTTGATTTGACAGCTACTAGTAATCAAGGACAGTTCCCAATACGGCTTTAACGCATATGAGGAAGAGGGTAGCGGTTCCCGAAATGTTGAACACTCAATGATGCATCCTCCTTCAATTAGCATGCTGAATGCATGAGGGAAGTAATGGGAGGAGGACGGGGAAAAGAGACATCACGATGTGAATGCAACGCAGTTTGCACTCATATAAAGGCGCCCCTCCATTCTAAAGCATCTACCACATCATACGCACCTAAGCACCTACACTAAGTGCAAAAATGCTCACTTCAGACCCTCTCAGTTGAACCAGATGATCGTTTCCACCATCAACAAGTTCATCGTTGTCAAGAAGCTCGTGGACGACATCTAAGTACTCCTCAAGCCCGCGCGCCCGGGCTCCTCATTGCCTGCCACCCTAATCGGCCTCCATGGCGAGAACCTCTTTCAAGGACTGGTGGCCCTGCGACTTCCCGCCAACGCAACAAAGGATGTCCACTTGGAGGTCGCCCTCGTTGTGAGGCGCCTCGCCCTGCAAGAATTCGTTGACCTACACATCCACGTGTACGAGGAAGTGGTGTACATAGGTATCTACAAGGCGGGTGAGGATGCTACGATGTTGGCGTTCGTCAATCGGCTAGAAGCATTGGACGCCTTTGTTGAGAAGCACCTTGACCTCGCCACAAAAGCCGCCACTCCTAAGCCGCCGTTCGGTGGCCCAGTGCACTGAGCCGAGAAGGAGGTCGGAAGTTGATGGATGCAGCTTTCTTCTTGCCTCCTGCAACCACAACTATGATCGCATCATCGTGGCCTTAATTCTTATTGTGATATTGCATTCTTGTTCCAGTCAATACAGACATGGGCGATCCCTTTGCTCACATTTGGAGGCAATTGTATGCATCATTGTAACTAGTACTCCATCCGTCAATTTATAAGTTGTTCTTACCTTTTCCATCAACTTCGTGCAATGCGCGGGCATCTTGCTAGTATCACTACAACATGTCGGAATGCTTGTGGCCAAACCGACGATGCACCAACCTAGCTACTACCCTACTTATCTGGCGGAAAAAGCCCCGCCCTAGCGTTTCCAATCGGTATTTCTATCTATTGATCGTGCCAAGGAACAACACCAAATGTTACAATTTATACATGTATCTCTACTCCTATAAAAGACTGAGTTGGTGATCATGTTGTGTCTGCCATCCGTCATTTGTGAGCATTAGATCTGCATCTAACGGTTGTGAGGTAAGTTGTGGCATTTTTGCAACAATAACGCACTTCTCCGCTCAAATTTGTAGAAAACCCCTTATTATCTTGAAAGCAACCACATCCCTCCCTCACCTCGTCAAAACAGCCTGAGAAATATATTTTGAGTGAAAACAATATATTTTTAGTGGTATATATGTATATCAAAACAAGAGTATTTTCTTTCAAGTTTGTGAACAAGTACTATTCTACTTTGCTAGTAAAAGGTAAAGGCCTGCCGCGTTCGTGTCGCACCCCCACATGCCCAGGAATTGGGAGTACTCCACGGCCCGTCCGGCACGCCACATAGCTAGGGAAGGCGTGTTGCCTAGCATTTTCACTTTCATGTGGGACCGCAGTTGAGCAAACCGACTATCGGCAAACTGCACCCCGCGTGCCGCGTTGGAAAACAGAAACGAGGAGGGGAAGATCTAGCTGTAGCATGGAAGCCAAGAAATTTTGTCTTAGATGGGACTCGTTGATAGAGTAGGAGCACTCTGTACAACTACCCCCACTACGAAGTTTTAACTACAACTACTACAACTATACAACTAGGTACATGCACGACATAGCATCGTAGGAACAAAAAATGGCAAGATCTTATTTTGGGTGATTTATCTTTTTTTCCAGTCAACGCAGTATGAATAGTATGATGTGGGGGGCACCCATGAAGCTTATGTGGCTAGGTTGCTTGGCTAAGAAAGGCTAGAGAGAAATAAATAGATAATGTGTTTAGAGTGCAGTCCACTAAATAGATACTTTTGATACAGGTAGTAGTAAGAAACAAATTCCGGGTTTGGCACGAGTTCGTACCGCGGGAGCACCACAAGGCCTGGCGTAGGAGTTACATTTCCCTCTCGGTGCCCATGGGACCGAGCTTCAGCAGCTTAGTGCACCGTCCTTTGAGTCAAAAACATGTGGACCCTAAATGCGGCTGGCCCACATGTCATTCTCGTCAAAGCAGAGTGGCGGTGGGACCGAGTGGGGTGAGGCGCAGGTCGGCAGACGTGTGATGTCATGGGTTCGAGCGGCGTCGGACGTGGCTTGCTTGCTCCCCTCCCATGCTTCGATCCGTACTCGTGCATCAGTAATTTTCATCCAACAGTTATAATAGATTTCCTCGTGTGGGTCATCTATAGTCTAAAATAAAGTTTGAGAAGGCCTTATTTCCAGGAAATACTTTCCTGCATGAATCTGTACGCGCATGCAAGACCCTTTCCTTTCCTACTCGTCCTCCTCCTGTATCATCAGCTGCCTTGATAATGCCGATGCCAACGCCAGAGCGTCGCAACCGGTGCGTACCTAAGCCATGTAGCATGCTACAACACCATCGAGTACCACCTCCTCCACGCCAACATCGGCGTCTGGGCCATGCACATGCAGCTACTCCCGTAGTATTTTACCCACATGTTCGAATGTAGTATCACACCGATCTTGGATGAGACCATGGAGCTTCTGGCCAAGAAATGCCTCTGCCCAGCCGACGCATGTCGAGGTGCTTGACTGTTGTGACGTGTCGCACGATGTTTACTAGCTCGCGCAGTCCGGATGAGCGGCAGGGTGCTGCACCCGATCGTTAGTGGTGCAAGGACAACGACGGCCGGGTGGGAGCTCGGGCAGTAGCCAGTGATCTACCCCGGGCACATAGCTCGACTTGGGCTCCAGATTTCGAATGCTTGCACCGTCCCAAGGATGTACCACTCAGCGACGAGGCTAGAATGCTGGATATGTACATGCATGTGCTCGTGGGCGGGAGCAACCTCCTCATCAAATACCAGTTTGCAAACGTGATGTACTCGACATAGTTGAGCTAGTGAGCCTGGAGGCGTTACTGCCATCATACATCGACGCGCAGCTCAACGACATGTGGCCACGTGCCAGCGTAAGTCAGCTACGGGGAAGCAGCATCGGTGTGGTTCGAGATGCCCAGCTGGCCGTTGTTGCGGTGGACTTCGCGACTCACTCGTTCGAGATGAACCGGCCGGTGGTGGCCTGGCCGTGGCGAGGGTGCCATAGCTGGACGTCAGGGCGTTACGAGGCGTAGATGTCCATGGAAGGAAACTATGGCAATTTTGCAAAAAGATACCCACACCCCTCTCCACATTTGCAAATAAGGCATTCCCTCGTTCATCCTTTTCTCCCACAAGATAAACTACTCATACAAATGCATCTTGATGTTCCATGCAACGCACAGGCATCTTGCTAGTAAGAAACAAATCTCGAGTTTGGCACGAGTTCGTGCAGAGGTAGCACCACAAGGCCTGGCACAGGAGTTACATTTCCATCTCGGTGCCCACAGGACTGAGCTTCAGCGCCTTACTACACCTGCGTTTGAGACAATAACATGTGGACCCGATAGGTGGCTGGTCCACATGTCATGCTCCCGAAGGCAGAGGGGAGGTGGGGCCGAGAGGGGTGAGCCGCAGGTCGGGGGACGTGTGGTGTCATGGGTTCGATCGGTGTCGTGGGAATCATGTTTGCCTGTGGTAGAAACTTGATGCTTGTCCCATTTCAGCTGGCCCACATGTCTTGCACACAAAGGCGGAGGGGCGGTGTGGCTGAGAGGGGTGAGGCGCACGTCGGGGGACGTGGTGCCATAGGTTGGAGCGGCGTCGTGTGAATCACGAGTGGTAGTGGATGAAACGTGATGGTCATCGTAGTTCAAATTCCATGGACAAGCTGTCATGTCTACTGACACATGTATTGCATATTGATCACTGAAATGAGTAGTAGAGGTAGCTAGGCGGATAAATAGTTCCTAATAGTCAAGCGGACCTACGCTACTACTTGTTCCAAAGACATGCACACCATCGAAATAGTTCATCTACATCAATATACACAAAGTGGAAATATTTTTTTTACAAGAGAGGAAATAGTTCATACATCCGTAACGCCCTGCTGCTGGTGCAACTTCTTCTTCTTCTTCTTCTTCTTCTTCTTCTTCTTCCTATTATTGTTCTTATTTTATGTGGGAGACGGCTTCGCAACAAGCTCTTTGTACCTTGCAGCTATCTCGAAACTCATATGGGCATCTACGGCAGCACATTTTATCCGCTCGTACGTCAAGGGATAATTCTCCCAGACAAATGACCTTGATGCCAGCGTCTCGTCACCCTTCTGAAGATTTGTTCCGAGCACAAAATTTGCTATGTCAAATAGGGGTGGTATCTGTTTATCACAATCTTCTACAGGAATTTTAATTCTGGTTTGTAGGTCAGGATGCTTTTCAAAACAAGGTTGTATGGCACCAGTTTCTATTTGTCCCCTTCGATGGCTGCCCCACAAAAGTATATGTCCTCCTCAGACAAGAAATCATGGAGCTCGCCTGGTATGGAGGGCGCGTGTATGATGTGTTACACAAAAACATCATCATCGAGGCGCAGCTGAAGGACAACGGCGCGTTGGATCTTCCCAGTGGCACGCTCATGTACTCTGCGTCGAGACCAATGACCTTCATCTCTACCTCTTGGAGGGAGTTGGATACATTATTGATCCACTTCCAAACAACCCTTGGGTGGTCGGTGACGGTGGCAACTATGCTCAACGAGCCTTCGACGAGGACATGTTGAATGCTAAAAACCTGCATCTGGATCTGTTTTGCTATTTGGAACCGCTGGATCGGAGGGCTATGGTTTGGAGAATTAGGATTAGATGGCTAGTCTAACTGAAGAAGGTGATTATTTAAAGGGGCTTCGGAATTACTCCAGGAGTATGTGAAGTGGTTAAAACAATGTGAATGCAGTGGGGTTTGGATGCAAATGAAGATGAAGGAGAGGTGAAGAAGCCGAGGAAAATCGGTTCCCAGTGGAGAATTCAATGGGAGAAGTGGCCTGCAGGCAGCTGATTAGACAGCTAGGTAGAATAAACGAAAAGGCTATGTGGGAAGACTGAGGAGTTGTACCTGTCCGTGTACATGCCCATCCTTCTACCACTACATATTCCATTGGCTAGTTGAGGTCACTCTTTCGACAACTGATTAGACAGCTAGGTAGAATAAACGAAAAGGCTATGTGGGAAGACTGAGGAGTTGTACCTGTCCGTGTACATGCCCATCCTTCTACCACTACATATGCCATTGGCTAGTTGAGGTCACTCTTTCGAACACCGTGGGACCTATGCAAACAGATATAAAAATGTGTCGTAGTTGGTTCAGATGGATATTGGCTCGTGCGTCGGAGACACATTTTGTGGTTAAGGAATATGCGGTTATCCTCAGAAAATAAAAAGCCCTTCTTCGATCTTCCGCATGCACGAGAATTTGGTTCTTCTCACAATACGGATGATACCTGGAGGATGAAGTGAACCCAGAGGCATGCTAGCATGGGAGACCTATTTACGCTATACAGTACTACCTCGTCTGCTCCTACTAGTAGTAGTACAACTGTGGTACACTTGATGGTCAAAATATTATTCATCCGGTCCTCACAGTAAAGTGTCAAGACCCTGCGCCCAAGGTGACACTAGTCCATGCGGCGTGTTCGGGTTACCAAAATCAGCCTCACCTTGTGCACTATGCTGTCACTGTCACTGCCGCTGTATAGCATGCCTCGCCTTGTCTCCCTCTCCCCTAGAACCACTCCATCCCCATCTCCATCTTGCCAGAGATCCTTAGGTCACTCTTCATCATCTCACTGTGCACCTGCGTACCCTCGCCTCGCTCGCCTCCCCCAGTTCCACTATTCCCTCGCTAGCCGCTCCAGCACCGAGAGCTTTCTCCCCCATAAATCAAGCCCCCAAAAACCCCACCTTCCAAACTCCACGATGGCCAAACGTGAACCGTGTAGCATCCATATGAGCCGCGATTGGAGCAATATCCCTAGTGACATCCTCGACCTCTGTTGTTCGTGTATGGATATGTTGAGCACTGTGCGGCTGCCTGCATGCTCGAGGGACATGCACACGACCATTGTCGAAGCGAGGCCTAAGCTTTTCAAGACACCCTGCTTGCTACTATCTGGTCTTGCGAGATTTTCTCACCATGATACGGAGGTGTACATGATGCCCCTCAACTTAAATCCGACCTGCATTAGCTGAAACTTCTTTGTAGGTATGTAGTGGGCCGCCGTACATCATTACCCTCAATTTCGATCCGATCACGATCACCCAAAACTTCTTGGCATGTATGTACTGGCTTGGCATGAACTCCCGTTGGACGGCTGCCGTCAAAGAAGATGGGAGAAAGTTGGTGCTCGTGAACTTCCAGACCTCCCATGAGATTATCCTTCTGTCAGGACCCCGATTCCAAGTCACATCGATCTAGCCGGTAACACCTCATATGACTTTGCGGCCTCAAGCACGGTATTCCCATGGGTGTCGCCTTACCATGGCCCGGGACCGTTTGCGCCTTTTGGCTCACGTATATGACAGTGTCTCTAGCATCCATATGACAGAGAACCCGGGCCGACATGATTAGTCGTGAACCCAAAGTGGCACTAACTTACAGGGACAGGCATACATGAATCAACATCGAGCATGGCGGTCGGCAACGTGTGAATCCGGGCTGTAGCACTGGGCTAACAGGACTCGGTGAACCGGGTTGTAGCAGGCTCGACAGGACTCCGGATGTCACCGCGTGACATTTCCCCAAAGGGACAGACATAGGAACGAAGTGAATCACATGCCGGCCATTCAAGTGTTCCGGAGCAGTAGTGCTGGGCTAGCAGGACTCCGTGAACTGGCTGTAGAAGGACTACTATGGCTCATGGAAGCACAAGACTACATTTCCCCATAAGAGAGGCTACCAAGGATAAACAACTAGGTTGTCGGATCCCACACATACCAAGCATTTCAATCATACACACAATATGCTTGATATGTGTAAATACAACATGGCATCACAACATAACTCTACGACTCAAGTATTTATTCATTAGGCTCCGAGGAGTGAGATATTACAAACATGGGTCTCATGACCCAACATTCAAAGCATACAAGTCAAAGCACATGTGGAAGCTTAACATGTCTGAGTATAGACATCTACAAATGAAAAAGGCTGAGAAGCCTGACTATCTACCAGATCCAGCTGAGGGCACAAGATCGTAGCTGAGGTATCAAGTTAAACGTCGAAGTCCACACGGAACTAGCGAGACTGACGTCTCTCTGCAAAACATAAAATAGGAAAACGTGAGTACAAATGTACCCAGCAAGACTTTCATCAGAACTAGCTACATATGCATCAGTATCAACAAATTGGGTGGTGGAGTTTGACTGCAGCAAGCCAACTTTGACTTAGTGGCTATTCTAAACTATGACTGCAAGTAACTCTTTTGAGGTGGCACACACGAGTCCACATATTCACCATATCAATACACCACTATGGATCCACTCCCATCTCCCTACGAGAAGTCCATCCATAGCACTCACGCTTATCTTGCGAGTTTTAGAGTATCCACTTTCACTTGTCTATGAACTGTACAGGCAACCCGGAAGTCCTTTACCACGGACACGGCTATTTGAATAGATGATGTTAACTCTGCAGGGGTGTACTTCTTCACACACGCTCTCGCCACTTAACGCCATGTACACGTCATGTATCTCGGCAACCTTCAAGCGGAAGCCTGGCGAGGGTGTCGGCCACGGCCTACCTAAACACTGAAGTCTCTAGTCCAGGTGTATCGCCTATTCAGGTTCCATCCGCAGGGAGTCCAGTCGAAGTTTCCACATACGGCCCCGAACGATGTCAGCAGGGTTCCCGAGACATCAAACGGGCGCTCGGTACACCGTGCCACGTGCCTACCGCATCACAGCCCACCCCGCGGGTCAGCGCTGCGCACGGCCTCCAGCATACTACAAACACAAGAAACTACTTGCAACTCCTGGACAGAGAACAAGGGTGCTTAAGAAGCCAAGAGGGTCCATTGGTTTCGGGCCCAATGCATGGTAGTAACTGTTCATGGATCACAAACACAGAACTCAGTTCCTGAGGACGGCTACTATGAGACAACCCACCATGTACTCCTACATGGCCTCTCACCGCTACCTTTACCAAATCGTGTTCACACACTTAGCTCACACACAGTAGGACATGTTCACACGCCTCCAATTCATCCCCGATGAATCAGACCTAATCCAACTCTAAGCAGTAGCGGGCATGACAAACAAGCATGAATGAGTAGGCACATCAGGGCTCAAACAACTCCTACTCATGCTAGTGGGTTTCATCTATTTACTGTGGCAATGACTGGTCATGCAGAGGAAAGGGGTTCAACTACCGCTGCAGGTAACAGTTGAATTGTTGTTATCCTAATGCAGTAAAAGAGAGCAGCAGCGAGAGAGTGCGATTGTATCGGAATGAACAAGGGGGTTTTGCTTGCCTGGCACTTCTGAAGATAGTATAGTTCTTCATCGGTGTCATCGATCACGTCGTCGGAACATCGTCTACAAAGAGGGGACGGATACCGGCAAACAGAGAAGGAAATTAAATCAATGCAATGCAACAATATGATGCATGATATGACATGGCATAATGATTGTGTTTTGGGCTGATGCAAGCTAGAACAGATTGAAATGAGTCCATTTGAACAAAAGATTCAAATGCAAACCCATTTTATGAAGTCATAAAGGTGCATTAATTTGTTTCACTTGAACAGCAAGGTTAATGTCTTCTGACATATAGGATACCATAACAGATGGATAGATTGGATTTTTCTGATCAAATTTCAAATATAAATCTTTGCATTTTGAGTTACAGATTAATTTCTATGAATTTTTGAAGTTTGTAGCATTTTCTGCAATTTCCTATACAAAAAAAATCCAGAAAATACTTATAGGGTCAGCATTGCGTCAGGGTGACGTCAGCGGTCAACTGACCCGGTCCAGGTCAAACTGACCGGTGGGTCCCATCTGTCAGTGGTTAATCAAACGAACTAAGTTTAGTTAGTGTTAAACTAACACTAACCTAGTTTGTGTTAGTGGCCTGGGGCCCACACGTCAGTGAGAGAGAGAGGGGTGAAACCCCTAGGGAGACGGGGTCAAACCCCGCCGGTCAAGGCGGTCAACCCACCAGCGAGGCCAGATGCGGCGGCGGGCTTCGGAAATCGCCCACAGGCGATGGTTTTAGGCGTGGGGAGGCTCTACGAATAGTTGCTGCTCGCGCACAACCGATGGAGCAGACGGAGGGAGTTGTGTTGGCCGGAATCGGCAACGACGACGAGTGAGGCGGCGACCGGAGATCGGTCGAGCTCGGGTTCGGTGTTAGGGAGCACGGCAGGAGCTGGTGCATGCGTTCGGCTCCTGGGATGATGCAGACGACAAGGCGGAGCCAATGAACACGACCATTGGTCGAGGGACTAGTGGTGAGCGCGTTCGCAGTGAGCGGCGGGCACCGGCTGGTTTTGGGCGGCCGTGACAGAGAGAGAGCAGAGGAGAGGAGGGCCACGGGAGAGAGTGGGAGAGGTCCATGGGGGTGTGTGGCGACACGGGAGAGATCCAGGGCGATGGGGACGCAGGTAGGCAGGGTGGAGGTGGCCGGGGCGCGTGCCGGCACGCTGCGGCCACGCGCTCTGCCTACTGGCCTGGGGAGGAAGACGACAGGAAGGAGGAGATGGGCTGGGCCGAATCCGCTGGGCCACCAGGTAAGTGGGCCTCAGGTAAGTCTCTGCTTCCTTTTTTATTTCTTTCTGTTTTCTATTTTTCTGCAACTTTGTGGCTTTTCTAAAAATGCTTAGGCACTTTCAAAAATCACCAAACTGCTCATGCCCACTATTTAGCATATAACCAACATGGAACATTTCAGTTTAGGAATATTTGGACATTTAAAATATTCCTATGCATCTTTATCCTACTCCTCTCACGGATTGATAAAATTAGGTCATCCACTTGAGGGAAAATTGCTACTGTCCTACAAAACTCTGCGCTTGGAGGCCCAACACGTGTCTACAAGAACAAAGTTGCATAGTAGACATCAAGCTCTTTTCTAGCGCCGTTGCCCGGGAGGTGAGTGCTTGAAGGTATATCTTTAGATCTTGCAATCGAATCTTTAAGTTTCTTGTTTTATCGCTAGTTTTTTTATAAAAGAAAACTAGAAAAAATAGAATTTAGGTTTCATAATATTATTCATCTTTATAATGTCTTTCGTGAAAATGATGGGAAGGAAAATTGTGCCCAATTGATAGAAGAAGAATTTTATAAAATGTTTGATCAAAATCTTTGAATGATGAGCATGATTGCAATGTTGTTAGTATGAATTATTTGAATATTCATGACGCTAATGATATGCAAAACCATAAGCGGGAAGCTATGTTTTATGAAGATGATACTTTTAGTCCCCCAAGATTTGATGTGCAAATTTATTATAATGATGAAAGTGGACTTGGAGAGGTCATAAGTTTATTTAATGATTAATCCACTACTTTGGAAGAGGTTTCCATTGACTATGACAACAAGGTTGCTATCTATGATGATTATGATGATGACATGTATGCTATGAGGAATAATGATAACCATGAAACTTATCCTCATGATTTTAGTTTTCAGTCCCATGATAGTTATTTTGTTGAGTTTGCTCCCACAACTATTGATGAGAATAAATTTGCTTATGTGAAGAGTAATAAAATTTCTACGCATGTGGATCATGATAATAATGCTTTATGTGATATTTATATTGTTGAATTCATTCATGATGCTACTAAAAATTATTATGAGAGAGGAACATTTCTTTTACATATTGCAATAATATCAAGTTTCCTCTCTATGTGTTGAAAATCTTGAAGTTATGCTTGTTTTGCCTTCCTATGCTAGTTGATTCTTGTTCCCATAAGTTTCTTGCTCACAAAATCCCTATGCATAGGAAGTGGGTTAGACTTAAATATGCTAGTCATATTCTTCATGATGCTCTCCTTGTGTTTCAATTCTTATCTTTTACGTGAGCATCATTGAAATCATCATGCCTAGCTAAAAGGCATCAAAGAAAAGCACTTGTGGGAGACAACCCAACATTTACCCTACTGTTTTCGTGTGTTAACTTGATTAAGCTATTGTACTAATCATGTTTTATAGCCATTGTTTCAATAAAGTGCCAATTAAAGCCTTTGGGATAGCGTGGATGATAGTTGACTTGATTCTGTGCAAAAACAGAACTTTTGCTTCCAGAAATATAATTGTTTAAATTCACTCGAACGTGATAAAATTCAGAATTTTTTACAGATGATTGATATACAAATTTCCTATGTTTCCCTAATTTTTGAGAATTTTGGAGTAGCAGAAGTATGGTTTGAGTATAGATTACTATAGATTATTCTGTTTTTGATAGATTCTGTATTCAATACATAGTTTTCTTGTTTCCTAGTTTATACAGCTTATATTGCTCAATATAAATTGTGGAAATGATATGCTACAGTAGGAATTGTGTGGAAACAATTATGAATCTTGTCTTCGACAGTACCAAAGTGAAATGGTTTTGCTCTTTATCATACTAACCTATCTCACGAATTCTGTTAAGTTTTGTGTGATTGAAGTTTTCAAGTTTTGGGTGAGATGTCGATATGAGGAGAATAAGGAGTAACAAGAACCTAAGCTTGGGTATGCCCAAGGCACCCCAAGTTAATATCCAAGGAAGATCCAAGAAACTAAGCTTGGGGATGCCGCGGAAGGCATCCCCTCTTTCGTCTCCAACATTATCGGTAACTTCACTTGGAGCTATATTTTCATTCGTTACATGATATGAGTTTTCTTGGAGCGTCATTTTATTTTGTTTTTATTTGCCTGCTGTTATTTATATTAATCTTTTGCATCTTTTATTTCATTAAAAGTGGCCATGATTGCCTTTGCCATGCTTACTTTGCAAGTCTACATGTTGTTGTTTCAAAACAGAAAGTTTGCCGTTGTTGCAAAAATTCCCTAGAAAAGTTAGGATGTGATAAAATTTTGAAACTTTTTGCGCAATAAGCTTTGATAAATTTTCTACAGCGTGGTAAATTTTTATACGTTTTGGAGTTAAAGAACTATTGATACTCTTGCATTCTTTACAGACTATACTGTTTTGGCAGATTGTTGTTATGTTTGCATATGTTTGCTTGTTTAATGATTCTATTTGAGGATAGGATTATTAAATATGCAGAGGCATTTAGTATGCAATGTTGAATAATAATTTTAGTGATTTTCTACAGCAGAGAATGATAAGGTTTTTGCATTGGTTTGTACTAACTTATCGCACGAGTTCTGGTTGAGTTTTGTGTGGATGAAGCTTTTAAGATGTAGGGAAATCGCGATATGAGAGGAATTAAGGAGACACAAAATCTCAAACTCGGGGATGCCCAAGGCATCCCCAGTTAATATTCTAAAAAGTCTCAAGCATCTAAGCTTCGGGATGCCCCGGTAGGCATCCCACCTTCATCAACAATTATCGGTTAGTATCGGTTGATCTTAAGTTTTTGCTTCATCACATGAGTTATGCTATCCTTGAAATGTCATTTCATTTTCATTTTGCTTGTTGTTTTAATAAAATACTTAGACATGAAAATTTTATATAAGAGAGAGTCCTCACATAGCTATCTATTTACTTAGCTACTCACTTGTTCTTCACTTATATCTTTTTGGAGTAGCTTGTCATTTACTCTTGTGCTTCACTTATATCCTATGAGTAAATTTTTAAATGAATTAAATATCATGAAGTTGAAATTATATCATGCCCAGTGGTAGCTTCACATTGGGTTTACAAAGTGAAATCTTATGAAGCTTGACAATCACAATTTTGGTCATACAAGAAATTCATGAATGGTTACTATAAGGAAGAGAACTTTCACATGCAAATACACTATCTTCGGAATCTTTTGTGATTGTGAGCCCCCATCATAATATTATATACCAAAATTGTTGACGTTGGACAAGGAAGACAACGTAATGATTTATGTTTCTTCATATTCACATACAAGTTATATTGTCATAGATCCTTCAACATGTGGTGCTTGCCCCCCATCTTTGCTAGCCAAAAATTCCGCACCAAGTAGAGATACTACTTGTGCATCCAAAACCCTTAAAGCCAAATCTTGTTTTCAAGAGTCCACCATACCTACCTAAGGATTGAATAAGGTCCTTCAAGGAAGTTGTCATCGGTGCAATAAGGCAATAACAATTGCTTCTAAAAGTGTTAGATCATTTAGTATAAGATAAAATTGAGCGTTGTACGAACTTGTGATGGCAAAGAATAAAAGCGACAGACTGCATAATAAAGGTTGCTATCATAAGGGGAAATATAACTCAATTGCTTCTAAAAGTGTTAGATCATTTAGTATAAGAGAAAATTGAGTGTTGTACGAACTTGTGATGGCAAAGAATAAAAGCGACAGACTGCATAATAAAGGTTGCTATCATAAGGGATTGAGCATACAAACAAAAAGGGCATGACAACCTCTACTTCCCACTGTGAAGGGTCTACCTTTTACTTTCATGTATTTACTTTCATGCAAGACACTAGTACATGGTGCTATACAAACGGTTTTTAACCCATTTCCGCGACGGCGTTCGGAACCGTCACCGAGTGAGTGATAGCGATAGGGCGCTCCTTCCCACACGACCCATAACATATCGGGGATATTCCCTCCTGGCACACACGCTCGGCAAAATGAGGTCGTGTGCGACCGGGAGTGCTCAAATACAGAAATACGTATAGAAGAGCTAAATATACAATTATAAAGGCACAATTGTTTCTGGTCGCAAGTACATCCCACACATTCGGTCCCCGCTAAATGTTTATGTTCGTATGTATATCCCACACAGTCGCTCGAAGGAAAACATTTCCGCTCACACGTACATCACACACAATTTTCCCCATTAAATCATTTGTGATAGCGTTGCCATTGCACACGATATTAACAATTTTATCGTTTGCCATCACACACAGTACGTAGAAGATACTGTGTGGCAAAGGTTGTCCATCACACACAGTTTTTATGTGGTAAACATTTGCGTAAGGTGGCCTAATGCAAACATTTTTCAAGAGGATGTCGTGTGTGCAGTGGAGATTGATCGCACGCGTAGTGGATCCTAGAAACGTTTCTGATCTCCACGTCTATCACAGACGTTTCGCTTTCGCAAACCGTGTCCAGTGTAATCCCTAATTTAAAAATCAAATGTTTTGAATTTGAAAGTAGGCAATAACTTATTTCATATCCAACCATGTTTACTACAGATATAGGTTCAACCACCACTGCATAATTCGATGCCCAAGTACATAAACTGAAGAACTACAGGAGCGCCAAAAAAACAATGATGAACCACAGTTGTACTAAAGATTGTAAAGGGAGAGGCGAAAGACATTCTGGTTGCTGGAGAAGGTGAAGCGAAATGCCCATATTGTGCCCTCCTCCATGTGTAATGCGTGCACGTCTCTAGGCCAACCCATTATGATGGTTGCCCGTCCATCCTTCACTGTCTTCATTACGACTTCCCGATGCTCATTGTAGTCTGGATGAAATACTTTAACCTTCATTGTGTGTCCACCAATCATGTACTTTGCGAGGTAATCTTGAGTGAACTGCTTCGGGAACCACTACGAATGAAAAATATTCAGACATTGTTGTCTAACAACTCATTATGGGCAGTAAAAAGAGAAGGCTGCAGAGTTTGTAGTTACCATCCTACAGCTCACTGTTGTGTTGGATAGAGCATAAACAAATAATTTGCTTGCCACCATTCATATCTTTTTGCTAATAATCCTTATTAGTTTCCTCACTTGATGCTTGTTCATGAATATCTCATTGCCCCATACGCAAAAAGGGTCGATGCATGGATCCATGCCAAGGGCATATGTATCTACAATCCACAAGCCAATATTAGAAGCTAAAAAGTGTCCAGGTCTGGATCTATATGCACTACATTATAGAACGACAGGGGGAGTACAAGCCGAGGGATGAAGCTAACCTCGGAGGAAAATGGTGGCCACTCCCGTTGTTGTCCTGCATAAGTAGTGGAAAGGCATGATAAGTACAGAAACCTTAACATCAAACAAATATAGCAAAGGTAAACAACTTCATCTCCAAATGATAGCTTGAATGTGTTGGTTTCAGCATGCTATTAAAGCATATATAAAATGGAAGGCAATGTTACCGACAACAGGCTTAACAACCATCAAATATTCCAATTCAAACTGGTATTGTTGAAAATGAATAGAACGTAGGTAATGCTTAAACATCACACTAGATAAATGTGGAAAACTGAAATAAAGGGCATGTGTTAACTACACCAGGAATAGCTGGAACCAAATATAGCCGCTCAAACTGGTATTGATGTAGTCAAGTGGCACAGTTCCGACTTGCACATAACGAACAACACATCGTGAGTGACTGAAATAAACAAGACATAAATGACCAGTATAACAACCAAATATAGCCATTGAAAACTGGACAGAGTCTCACTGCAACCAACCTAACAAGCAAATATAGATAAACAGGGCATATGCTTGAAAACTGGACAAATGTTCACTGCAACCAACCTAACAGGCAGATACAGATAAATAAGGCATCTGCTTGATAACTGGAAAATGCTAAAAAAAAGCAACCTAACAACCAAATAAAGATAAACAAGGCATCTGCTTGATAACTGGACAAATGCTCATTGCAACGAAACTAAGAACCAAATACATATAAACAAGGCATCTGCTCGATAACTGAAAAAATGCTCACTCCAACCAACCTAACAACCAAATACAGATAAAGAAGGCATCTACTCATTATAAACAACCGAATATAGCCATTCGTGAAACTGAAGTGGACAATTCATACTTAAACATCTGTAGCGACCCGACCTCAGACGGTCAAGTCTCTGTGCTTCAGTGTTATCCCTGGATCGGTAATGCTGACACACACAGTACAAGAAGGATTTATAACAGAGTAGCAATCACACACTTATTACATCGAATGTCCCAAAAGATAACTTATTACAATAAATATGGCTTAAGGCTATCTAAATAAGATAACAGCGGAAGGCTTGGAAGATAAAGTGAGTCCATCAACTCCAATGGCATAGGTGCGTGCACGACAACGGCCTAGCAAACCTTACTCTTCGTCTATAAAGTCTGCAACATGATACGTTTCAGCCCGAAAATAGGTCAGCACATGGAATATGCCTGCATAGTAACATAGTAGAGCAATGAACAGAATAGATGCTATCACTACATGCATATATGGCTGGTGGAGGCTCTATAGTTAAATTGTTTTGCGAAAAGCCAATTTTTTCCTACAACAAAGGAATATATTTTATTTAACTATCATCATAGTTGAAACATCATTGAGAAGGTTCCTCCAACTCAGTCCCAATTAAAAGTAATTATCAACCCAAAAAAATTAAATTAGAGTGATGAGATCCATATGATAATCCAAGATCCAGGTACTCAAGATGTCCATAACCGGGGACACGGCTAACCATGATTAGTTTGTACACTCTGCAGAGGTTTGCTCATTTTTCCCCACAAGACTCGATCTCCTCCGTTGGATTTCTCGCACTACATGGTGTTTGAGAAACGGATGACCGAGACACAGTCTTTCAGAAGCACTAACTCTTTACTCTGGGTGGACAGTTACACCTACTTTACCTCTACATCTGCTAGCCCACCACTGAAATAGGTCATGCAACATACTCAACTATGCTAGAGCCCATAATAGCTTGTGGCTGCACACGGAAGTTTCTAGCATGAATAATCTTATGATCCCTTTGAGCCTGGGTGGCGGAGCGTAGGATGATCACACGGGTACTCCGGGATATCCTAGGACAACACTGGATTCTCCAGGTGCCCAAACCAACAATCCACCCAGATGTGTATTAAAGTTGCCACCTTAAGTTGAACCATAATTAACAATCTCACATCTATCATTGATACACTCAAACCCAATCCACGTCTAGGAGCATAGCATAGCAATATAAGCATAACGTAGAAGTAACTCCCAAGGGTTTGATAATAAAAAGGGTAATACGTTCTATCTCATCATCTACTTCCCAATACCCACAAGTTAATCACATCCTAATCATTCAATGTTTGAGGATTGATACTAATGCATAAAAACTTGGTATGAAAAGAGTATGATCAATGTGTTACTTGCCTTGCTGACGATCCGCAAACCTAGTGACTCGTAGTAGCATGCTTCGCACTCCGGGAATTCTATCGCAAACAAACAATTGCATACGTAAGCACTCAAGCAAAGATGCACAGGTAAAACTCAAATAAGAAGATCGAATATGAAAACACAACTAAAGAGATTGGATTTGCAAAAAGAATCAAATCAAACGGAGCAACGAAACTCAAACTACAAAAGAAACAAAAACCGTTTACTAATCTGGACTAAAGTCAAATTTTACAGTACCAAAATCTTGTTCAAGTTGGTTAAACAGAAAGAGGGCTTCGAGACGAAGATCTAGATGCTTGTTTCACCTGATTTGGATAAACGAGCGGAAAGTTATACTTGAACGAAGATTAGGGCAGAAATCGCGACCGAAAGTAATCGCGGAAAATCCTGGAAAAAGAAAAACTAATGAACAGGCTAACGAATGAACGTTCGCTGTTGTCAGTGTGGAACGACACCTATGGGATCACAAGAATCCCTACTACGGTTGCTGGGACGCAGGGTTGCGAGAAGAGCAGGATCAGTAGTCAGCACAAGGATCGTTTACCCAGGTTCGGGCCGCGAGGATGCATAAAACCCTAGTCATGCTTTGGTGGGTGTATTTCAGAGAGTTCTTGAGCTCTCGAACTAGCTATGGTGAGTGCGTGGTTGAAAAGAGCCGAGTATGCCATGGGCCTCCTTTTATAGGCGAAAGGGGCTGCCACAGTGGCATACAGGAGGTGGAAAGGCATACATTATTGCGAGCTTATCGCTCGCATTATAGTACAAGTTGCATTTAATGCGCCGCTGAGATGTCCCCTAGCTTTATCGGGGACAGGGGTGAGGCTCATCCCATCCTCAATTTGACACGTGCCCTGGCCAGCGATGCGTGCGGCGCAATGTAGGCAGGCAGGCAGCTGACGTGGCGCGGTGGTAGGGCCTTCACGAAGATCTGCATGCCGCCACGCAGGCCCTTGCTGAGTTGGCCTGGAAGCTGCATGTTGCCACGCAGGTGCCTACCCAGCTGGTTTGGGCTGGTAGCTGCATGCGAACAGCGGTGGAGACTTGGCTGGTGCGGGCCTGGCAGTGGTCTTGCTGGCGTCTTCGGCGGGAGCCTTGCCGTGGCGCGCTGTCGTTCCCGGCAAGAATCTTACTGGGGGTCTCGTGGCTCTCCTCGTCAAGGATCTTATCGCGGGTCGTTGTCTTCTAATCCTCATCTGATCTTGAATATGTCTTCACAAAGATCTGCATGCCACCACGGAGGTGCCTCCCGAGCCCTGGCCCCACGTGGCTGATGGTGTTGGGGACGTGGGCTCAAGGGTGGCTCGCCCTGTTGGTGTTTGGGCGTGCTGCCCCGGCAGGGGTCTTGCCGGACGAAACTGCTCCGCCCCTCTGCTTCTTTGCGTTCTTGGTCTTGGTGTTGCTCTAGCTGTCTTGGGCTTTGGTTTTGCCTTCGCTTACCTCCCCTGTTCTGCTTGGTGTGATCGCGGGCGTGGCTCCGACTGCCTGTGCATAGATAAAGGGGAAAAAAGGTGCGCCCCTACTTTTGTACACCGATAGGAGCCCCCGGGCCTAGCCACACATAAACATGACGCGTTGTTGGGCCAGACCCAAAATGGTGCACGGGCAGGCGGGGCGGCTTTTTTACCGCGGTAAAAACTTTTCGCGCGCTTCACTTCCTTCGACCCGCGCGCGGTGTGGCATGGCGTGGAGGGGTGCACATGACATGGGCAGCATGCGTGGGACAGTTCCTGCACGCATGCGTCACATCGCAGTAAATGGGCAACCCGCGGCTTCCCCATAAAAAGGGATAACCGCAAGTGCACTGTTCCTTTACCCTTCGCGCAATCCCAATCTCGGAAGCCTCGGCTCGTCTTCCTCTTCCTCCCCAAGCTTCGCCCTCACTCGCCGCCATTGCGTTCCCGCCGCCCTCTGCTTTGCCCTTCTCCCCCAGCCGCCATGGCACCGAAATCTGTCAAGGGCAAGGGTGTGGCTAAGGATGCCGGAGCGGCGGAGCCGCCGGAGAGTGCGCAGGTGGTGCAGCGAACGAAATCCGCCCTCTTCCCCTCGATAGTTGTCGTGTTTGAGCTTCGGGAAGCCTTCAAGCCCTTGTGGGCGGTGAAGACGGGAGGAGAGAAGTTGGGGCATCCAGCCACGTGCGTCATCCCTGCCAACTGCGCTGAGGCCGCCCCAAATCGGTACCCCTTTTTTGTTGACTATTTTTCCTGCCGGCTTTGCCCGCCCTTCTCTGATTTCTTCAGCGACATCATGCACACCTTTGGCTTCTGCCTCTTGGATTTTACCCCGAATGTGGTGGCGTGCATGGCCCTTTTTGCGCACCTCTGCGAGGGTTTCGCCGAGGTGCACCCCAACACGGCGCTCTTCCGCCATTACTTCTTCCCTCGAATCCAGACGGGAGGCGCCATTTCCGGTTGCGTCACCTGGATCCCAAGGTCCAAGGGAGCGTACCCGGATCGTGCCTGAAGGAGAGGTGGGAAGAATGGCGGGGCCGGTGGTGCTGGATCAAAGAGAAGGACCTGCTGGTGTTCTGCGAAGTTCATCGGGCGCCGCAGGTTCGCAGAAGCGATTGGAGTGACGTCGACGCTGACAACGAGAAGCTCACGGTTGCAACCACCAGGATCCTTCGGCTCACCGAGGCCGGGCTCACCCTCGATATGATTGGGGCGGACTTCATCCGCCGCCGGATCGCCCCACTACAAAACAAGGGGAGGCCAGCCTGGCTCTTCACCAACCCCGCCGACATCATGCGGCTTTGCCCCGGCCTCGACCTGAACTTCACGATGATGGGGCATGCCCACTTCTGCCAGCGAATCTTCCAACTCGATGTGGGCCGTGACGGCAAGGTCGAGCAGACCGGCAAGGTCACGAGGGCCGCCGCAAAGGCCGACAAGGTCTTCAAGGGGCCCTTGTTCAAGTTGCCGGCGGGAGTGGTCCCGGTGTGCAACAATTCGCGCCGGACCGACATCATCGCCATGATGCCGGACTGCAATGCGCATGGCCTTGACCCGAGCTGGGCCGAGCCGGAGGACGCCGAGGTGCAGCAGTTCTTCGACACCGTGCACGAGGGATATGTCAACGCCGACGCCGAGCGGCTGCTCGTTCAGGACACCACCTAGGCGGAACTGGACTACATCGCCACCAGGGCGAGGGAGGCGCAGCTCGCCGAGGAGGCCAGCAGCGCTGGTGGTGTGGAGGACAAGGCCGCGACGGCCGTGGAGGAGGAGGAGCTCACCCGATGGGCAGCGGCCGCCGGGGAAGCCAGCAGCGCCGGCACCGAGGCTCCTCTGGTTGAGGAAGCGGGTGACGAGTCGTCGGAAGAGGGGGGCGGGGCTGTTGACCCTCCGGCCACGGGGAGAGGGTGAGTCCTGCGGTGGGCTGCTTCAGGCGAGCCGGTGCGGCCTGTCAGGGCCGCACGACGGCCAAAATCCCTGAAGGAGGCCGTGCGTCAGACGACGGCCACGGCGGCGAAGAAGGTGGTGAAGGCCGTGGCAGCGAGGAAGACAGCATCTGCTTCTTCTTCGTCCACGCTCCTGCAGACTCCGACTCCTCCCCTCCTCCGGCAGACGCCGACACGGGGGTCACTTTTGACTACAGATCCCTCAGCCCGAGGAGGAAGTGGAACAACAGAGGAGGAGGTGGACGACGAGTAAGTATCTGGCCTCTTCTCGTCATCTCTATCTCCTCGATCTATGTCGCTTGTCTTGACTTGTTCTCCTCTTCGCAGAGATGCGGAGATGCTGGCCCAAAGGGTGAAGAGGGCCAAGACCTCGGCGGGTGGCCAGCCCCCGGCTGGTACTTCAAGGGAGTCACTGGTGGTGTTGAGCAGCCCGGACAGCAGCCCCCGGCACAACACCCAGCGTAAGTTCATTATCCTCCCCTCGTCGACATGTGTCGGGGGTACAGTACTTTGGTGATGACCTTGCCGGGTATGCAGGAGGAGAGCGGCAGTAGGAGGAGCCGCAGAGGGCTACTCCCAACACACCTCCCCTATCAACCATGCTGCCCCGAGGGGCGTCTCCGGCAAGGGCGCCAAGCACCGAGCCAATGCACATGGAGGAGGAGGAGGAGGATGTCGGCGTTCTGGGAACGGGGGTGCCCAGACTTGCCTGCCTACGGCCCACGGCGTGGCCAGGCCAGCGGACTGTACGGCCCATCTTCATCAGTAAGACATCCAAGACCTCCTTAGGAGTGGCCTAGTCAGGCAGGCTCACGAGGAGCGGAGATATCAAGGCGGGGCGAACCTCACGAGGCACTCGTGACGCGACCATGAACAGGGGACTCCTTTTTCCCGGCCTGGTATTGGCGCTAATAAGTCGCTCGCCTCTTGTCCCTATTCCTTTTTCTTTCTTGGTGACCCTTGGTCTTGGCCTTGCCTCACCCCCGACTTCGGTGTCCAGATTCCTCCTCGGTGAACCCAGAGGACATGGACACCGTCATCGAGGACGTCGCCAAGGCCGCCGGGGCGGACGCCGAGAGGATCGCCGCCGAGGAGGCCATCAAGGGCGCTACTGAGGACGCCGCCAAGGGGCCTGCCGGGGAGGCCGGCAGGGCTGCTGCCGAGGAGGAGGAGGAGGTGGCTGATGACCAGCCTTCCTCCTCTGCTACTTCCGGCTCCGGCAAGTACCTGAGGGTGAGTGACGACTTGTTCGTCAACCTTCCAGGCGCGTCGAGCACCAGGGCACCCATCGAGGGAGAGGTGTTCGACGACGAAGTGCTTGCCGCCGCCGGGCTTGATGTCGTCGATGAACCGAGCGTCGGTGGCGACGGCTCGCAGGAAGAGCGGCTCCTCCACGCGATGGGCGCCAGCTTCCGGAAGCTCCAGGCGCTCCACCGCGCCCGCCTGGACAAGGCTAAGTCCAGGACGACGGTGGTGGAGAAGGCGGAGGCGGACCTCCAGAAGCGCGTCGCCGAGACGCAGGACTGGTTCCACGAGGCTCACGACGAGATGAAAGCCGCCCAGGGCGAGCTGGCCAAGCGTGACGTGGAGCTCACCATGATGCTGGCCGACATCAAGAAGGCCCAGGAGACGGCGGCGGGCTTGGTCGCGGCAGCCGAGGCCGCCCGAACCCAGAACTAGGCCGTGCTGAACTCTCAGGAAGAGGACCTCGCCACGCGCGAGGAGAATCTTGCCGCCACGCTTCTCGGCAAGGATGAAGAGGTGGAGAAGCTTGTCTTGCAGCGGACCAGTGAGCTGGAGCAGAGGCACAAAGAGGCGCTCGATGCTCAGGACCAGGTTCACGCCGACAAGGTAAAGGAGCTGGAGGCGGAGTGGGACGGGCTGAAGGAGCAGGCCTTGAAGCTGTCCCAGGAGAAGGACACACTCAACAGCGCCCTGACGGAGGCGCAGGGCGTGGCCATCAGCAGGGCTGGGGAGCTCTCCGAGGCCAACAAGTCTGTCGAGGACCTCACGCTGATGCTGGAGGGCCTCGAGGGGATGCTCACGGAGGCCAAAACCCAGGAGGGGATCCTGGCCAAGGAGCTGGAGACCGAGAAGCAGTTGCAGAAGAACGAGGCCGCCGAGCACAAGGATTTCAAGGAGGGCGTGAACCGCTGGATAGGCCGCCTCAAGGACGTTGCCGGCAGGATCACCATGCAGTTGGCTACCATGGGGATGCCAAGCGTGAGGTACGCCTTGGAGCGTAGCGGGACCACCAACGCCAAGCTAACCTTGTTCTTCGAGTGTGTTCTCGGGGCCCTGGAGCAGCTTCACGCCAACCGGGCGGCCTCGCTGGCCGACGAGGCCCGGAGGCTTTGCCAGGGCGCCATGACCAAGGTTCTCACCAAGATGGCACACTGGTACCCCGACCTCGACTTCGACACCACGCTGGAGAGCTTGCCGGAAGGTACCGACCTCGTGCCGCTCAGGGAGCGCATCAAGCCCATCATCAGCTGTGTCGGCGGAATTCTGAGGGTGGAGGGCCAGCGCCGGGATTAGGCACCCCATTTCTTATCCGCGCTGCAGGTTCACAACCAAGACAATTGCTATCTCTAGTTCCAACCACAACAACAATTTGATATAATATGACTCTGCAGCACGTTTAATATCATGCATGTTATTTTTCCTGTTCGATTTTCCTTTGTGCGTCCACCCTACGTTAACCAGGTAGGTTTGCCGGCGTGTAAACCCTGGGCGGCGTCTTGGGGATGGATCCCCATTGGCCTGCCGGGTGTGCTTGCTGCCAGGCGAACCACCTTACCGCCCTTAGCGTGGCCGCCTGAACTGTCAAGTTTGACTCGAGTCAGAGTCGGGAGTGTTGCCAAGTGCGGAAGGCTACCCCGCCACTCTCGACGTGGCCGCTTTGAGCTGTTGAGCGGACTCGAAACAGAACAAGGGCGTTGCCAATTGCGGGGGCTTTGCGTGAGGGTTTCTCATACATAGGCAAGATCTCCCAGGACGATAACCTTATATATAAAAGGAAGTAACTCAAAGTTCCGAATGACTTGGCTTTTCTGCTGCCGCGCTGGCGTCCTACGTGTTCACAGGCTGCGCCCTTTTTCTCCCCGCCATCTCCTTCTTGGGAGTCATGGCGATGAGGAACTGCTAGGCCAACTACTAGAGCAGATTCTCACAATTGCGCTCCCTACCTGGCACGCCAAAGATGTCGGTGTGGAACGACCCTATGGGATCACAAGAATCCCTACTACGGTTGCCGAGGCGCAGGGTTGCGAGAAGAGCAGGATCAGTAGTCAGCACAAGGATCGTTTACCCAGGTTCGGGCCGCGAGGATGCGTAAAACACTAGTCCTGCTTTGGTGGGTGTATTTCAGAGAGTTCTTCAGCTCCCGAACTAGCTATGGTGAATGTGTGGTTCAAAAGAGACGAATCCTTTCCCAGTATGCCATGGGCCTCCTTTTATAGGCGAAAGGGGCTGCCACAATGGCATATATGAGGTGGAAAGGTGTACAGTATTGTGAGCTTATCGCTCGCATTACAGGACAAGTTGCATTTAATGCGCCGCTGAGGTGTCCCCTAGCTTTACCGGGGACGGGGGTGAGGCCCATCTCGTCTGTTGCCGCTACTCCTTGCTTCGACACGCGCCTTGGCCAGCGATGCATGCGTCGCCATGTAGGTAGGCAGACAGCTAAGGTGGCACGGTGGTAGGGCCTTCACGAAGACCTGCATGCCGCCTCGTAGGCCTGCTGAGTTGGTCTGGAAGCTGCATGTTGCCACGCAGGTGCCTGCCCAGCTGACTTGGGCTGGCAGCTGCATGCGAACGATGCTGGAGACTTGGCTGGTGCGGGCCTGGTAGTGGTCCTGCTAGCGTCTTCGGCGAGAGCCTTGCCGGGGGGCCCGGCAAGGGTCTTGTCGTGGCGCGCTGTCGTCCCCGGCAAGAATCTTGCCGGGGGGTCTCGCGGCTCTCCTCGGCAAGGATCTTGTCGAGGGTCGTTGTCTTATGATCCTCATCTGATCTTGAATATGTCTTCATAAAGATCTGCATTCCACCACGGAGGTGCCTCCCGAGCCCTCGCCCCACATGGCTGATGGTGTTGGGGACGTGGGCTCAAGGGTGGCTTGCCCTGTTGGTGTTTGGGCGTGCTGCCCCGGCAAGACTCTTGCCGGGGCTGCTAAGGCAGTCCCCGGCAAGGGTCTTGCCGGGGGAAACTTCTCCGCCCTTCTGCTTCTTTGTGTTCTTGGTCTTGGCGTTGCTCTGGCTGTCTTGGGCTTCGGTTTTGCCTTGGTTTATCTCCCCTGTTCTGCTTGCTGTGACCACGGGCACGGCTCCGACTGCCCGTGCATAGGTAAAGGGGTACAAAGGTGCGCCCCTTCTTTTGTACACCGACAGCTGTCTGCGGCTAACGGACAAACAGACATCATTAAAACAAACGTACGGACGAACGTCCGCTATTTAACCGAACCGAGAAAAACCAAAACAAAATCGATCTAAAAAACGAACTAGGGTTTCGAAAAAAACCGAACGGTTTTCTCGCAAAAACCGGCGGCGACGGCGGCTTACACCTCTAGCGACGGCGGACGGCAGACGTCGAGGCGGCGGTCAGCGATGGCGAGGCGGCGGCAAGGCGGCACGGCGGCGCGACAAGGCAGCCCGCGGCGAGGCGGCGGTCGGGCGCGGCGCGGGCGCGGATTGGGCGCGGACAGCGGTGGCGCTAGGGTTAGGCGGGGCTGGGGTGGGCTGGGGCGCTCGGGCCTCCAGGCTTATAAAGCCGGCCGGGATAAGTGTATAGGTCGGACACGGCTCGGTAAGTCGGTTACTTTTTTTTATAATAAATCCTGATGCAGAAAAACAATTAAAAGAAATACTAAACGGACTCCAAAAATCCTGAAATAAATTTTCACGGTCCTCTAATAATATTTTGGACAGTGTGAGCATTTATTTTGACCTCTAATGCAATTTTGAAAAACACATATTTTTCCTCATTCAAATAAAATTTCAATAAAATCCAAATAAAAATTCTTACTTCATTTTTTAAAAAATTTCCTCCAATATATCATTTATTTTGGAGAAGTCGTATTATCTCCTCTCATATATTTTAACATGAAATATTTTTGAAGAGAAAAATAATAAGAATCAAAGTGATCCTTGTTTCAATATTTGATAAAATTCAAATATGGAAAACGTGAAATCCCCAACTCTCTCCCTAGGTCCTTGAGTTGCTTATAATTTCGATGATCGCAAAACAAAATGCAATAAAATAGATATGCATGAATGACCTATGTATAACATTCCAAATTGAAAATTTGGGATGTTACAACATCACATAGCCCTATTGAACAATACATTTTTGCACAACTGAAATAATTAAACACGGCATAGTTAAAGCACCCCACGGCAAATGCTACTACAACCAAGGGTACGGGTTGGCAAGCTAGAAAAGGTAAGATTTGCTGATAGAATGTTGCCTCATATTTCATGGACGGGATCCTTCCAGTTGGAAGAGCACAGACCCATGTTGCCCTCTCTGATGTCACTGATGGGTTGTTTCACCTTGGAAGAACCTTCGTGGGTGCCCTCCTCGTGGTCGTGGTCGTGGTCGTGGTCAATGAGATATGACTTGGTAATTGAGGATCCCAAGCCGCCGCCGTAGAACGTATACTTCAGAAATGACAAAATGGGATCGATGGCGTATAAAGCTCGCAAATCCTTGACCACTTGGCGGAGGAGATCAGCGGCATGGCCATCTAAGAGTTCGACAGCGGTTGAAGCAGAGGGTTTGGGGATGGACCACTTAACCTGTGACATGGCCCGCGTGAAGCCGTTGCTTTGGACGAGCTTGATGTCGTAGCCAGATTTTGCGAGATACAGTAATACGCTAGCCCGCTGACATGAAGCCTTCAGCATGGCAACATAGTCAACGTATTCACCGGCTTCCGCGGCGACATGTTGCTCCGGGATCAATAGGTCGGGGTGAATGGTGGCCACCTCGCCAACGTCCACCGTAGAATCCATGATAAACCTCTTCTTGGCTGAACGCTCGTCGGCTCCCCGGGATATGTGGTCGAGCTTAGGCTGCAACATTCTAGAGCAAGGGATGTGGGTCTGGCGGGGAGGGACACCGCAGGCCTCATCTAAAAACTGAGGGAGTGGGGCGGTGGTATGGGAATCGTTGGGTAACCTAAACTTTATTATCTAAGCTAGGAGGAATGGGCTTATTCAATACCTTGCTTATTTGATCCTATCATCTTGCTCTGAAAAGCAAGATTGTTATCAAGCTTACTAACATATCGGTGGTTCATGATGTTCCGAATATCTTCTCGGAAGTATTACCAGGTTGTCACCTGACCGCTATGTTGAGTTCGTGATCATGTTGGTTTTCCTAAAAACCACCCATTCTCCAAGAATCTGTGTTGGATACCCCTGAGCTAGTTGGTTAAGCCACACAACAACTTGGAGAGTTGGAAGATAAAAGCTTGTCTGACTTAGTTCATGCTAAGGGATATCCGTGAGTGTGAGTGTGTGTGTGTGTGTGTGTGTGTGTGTGTTGAAGAAAGATGATATCTTCATCGACTGATCCCGGTGATCAGTTGTTGAATCTATTGCCTTGTCAAAACTTTGACTTGAGTATGGGCCATCGTCAAGTCAAATCAGAACCAGCGATGTTCGTAATGTTGTCTTACTCGTGGTTGATCCCTCGAGCATACACCATTACATCTTTTGGTCTGACCAATGCTATCACCGTGTTCACATGATGGTGGAAGTCCAATGATATGGAAATTCCGATGAGTTGCTGTTGAGCCCATCATCAGCATTTTGTCTCCCCCATGATTCATGTTGAACATCAACCTAGTGTTGAAAACTTTGTAAGCAATGCCTTCGTGTTCCGTTCATGAAGCTTATGCTTGGATGGAAGAAGTGACTTCCTCGAATTCATGTGAGTTTGGTGCAAGTTGCCACCGTGAGTTTGAGAAAGATAAGTTTTGCTTCCCGTGGAATTGTCCCAAGTCAGTCATGCATGTTCGAATTATTCTATGGTTTGGTCGATTAATTACCTCCATTCCATATGTATTCCCTAGCACACCAAGCCACTAGCTGATTTGTTCAGGGAGAAGAAGTTTCTTCATAAGAGCTAATCATATGACTTATGCAAGGACTTCGATATCCTTGATGATGGTTCCCAACTAGGACTCGACAGTGTTCGATTGTAAGACTACTATGTGGCCATGCTTGTCTGGAACAGCATGTTCACATGTGTTTAGCAGAACCAGCTCATGTTTTGGAGCATGCTACCGTAGTTCATTTCCCGAGAATCTTGCAACGTCATCTCGTCGCTTTGTGTTGCAAACTTTATTTTCCAGACATGTTGTCTAAATATCCTGTTACCAACCAGATCTGAATCTCAGGCAGATATGATGGTTGGAACTTTTCCAAGACCTATGATGTAGGCCCCGACAAGGTTGATGTTCTGGCCGACACACCTAGCCGGAAGATCTATCACTGTAGTATCTTGATTGAGCTATTTGACTATCTTCTCCATGAGTATTTCTTGTGACTTATTCTAGAAGTTGCTCCTTAGGGATCCTTGTGCTCTCGGTTTCCTCGGTCATGTTATAACCTTTCCAAACAGTGGGCTCACTCTCTACTGTTGGGTTTCTCCCCACTTACATGAATCATTCCCAACATTTGCATTTTATTCCCATCTTGCACCGCCGTTGTGCCATCCTACCACGGGTTCCATCCATTTTTGATGATAAGTAGAGATCATCCATTACGTTGTCTTCAACAAGGTAGTCCACATCATCCATTCTAGTCAGGGTATGTCATTCTTTCGAATTCCTTCAAACGATTGCTCGAGATTTGCCCTAGGCTGGTATAGAGAATTTTATTTATCTCTGAATCAAAAGTAATTCTTTTTTGCCACTTAAGGGATAATTCTGCGAGTCATCCTTCTCTAGGGTGTCTCGTTATGGTATCATGTCAACTCAAATCCTCGCTACGTTGACAACCATTCACCTCCCTCTTAGGTGTGGAATTCTTGTCTACCTAGTGAACCCTCGCCATCTGTTCCACTCCCTCCCTCTAGATGTGTGCTTCGTGTCTCGGCTCGAGAGATGTTGCTATGTCTCATTCCGTGAGTTGATCCTGAGTTGTTCGATCTTCAAGAAGATCGATCCTTCCAGAGTTTGCTTTTCCTCCCGTTGTCATGTTGGCTGGAGTTCCCAGAGCAAGACGACGAGAGAAGGATGGTGATTGAATCAACGCCTTTATGAAGTTCAACCTGGATCGTGAAGATTATGTTAGTTTGTGTCCCCCCTTCATCTTACCCTACACTTGAATATCGGGACGAGATTCTTGTTTAGTGGGGGTGAGTTGTCACAGCCCTAGCTCAGCCCCTGTTGTCTTTGCTTGATCTTCATGTCATCATATGTCTAAATTCGAATGAAATTTGAATTGAGGAATTTTCAAAGCCTCGGAAATCTTATAAAAAATGATCAACATTAAAATATTCTCAAAGAAGCCCAAGAAAATGTTCTTGTTAAACCTTGAAAAATATTGGCAAGGATAAAATTCAAACCAATATTTTTGGAGGCTTTAAAATATTTATTTTGGGCCTTTGAATTAAATCATTAACATATTTGAGTTGGACTTATTTCTGTTATATAAGAGATAAAGTTCAAATAATTTTTGTAAGTTGCATGTGGCCTTGGACTAGTTTCCTGAGCTCACATAAAAATGTATAGAAAGTTCTAAATGATTTGATGCTTCAAATCAAATCTAACAAACTACAGAAAATAGAAAACATAAAAGAAATGTTAGAGAGAGGAGAAAACCTTACCTAGCGCTTACCTCCTGTGCAGCCCACCTGGCGGCCCAGCCCACCCGCAGTAGCCAGTCTAGGGCTGCAAGAAAAGCTCGAGGCTCGTGAGCCGCTCGAGAACACTTGTTTTTTGCCTCGACTCGAGATCGACTCAAAAAGAAACGAGCTGAGTATGAACACTTTTTGTAGCTCGGTCCAGAAATGAGACGATCTTGAGCCAATACTGGCTCGCTCGATTTGAGCTCGATAGCTCGCTATTATATTATTATGTTAAATTATAATGCCAAACGGGAATAGGATAATTTATTGCCATATATGTCGTCCGGGATCATTCACCATTTTATTTACAAGCTTAATTAATTGCAGAGAAAATTTAGTCCTTGGTATGATACGTGATCGATGTGCGTTAAATAGTATGTTGTTTCTATCAAAAGTTCCCACAAATGCACCTTCGTTTTTCTTTTCTATCATCCATGAAGACCACCATCTATTGTTAGTTCGTCTAAGAGAAGGTGATCTCTCCAAGCATTATATATATTTCGTGAATCATTATCTTATGTCGGTAGTAGACATTCGGTCGTGAGAGAATAAGTCCATTTAAAAAAATTATCATCGTTCTGATGGAATATTTTTTGTGCTTTTTTATGTCATGTTGTGCCTTATCTAGTTGGAATAATAGTCGTAGGTTTATATTTTGTATCGTATCATTTAGCTCGAAACTAGCTTGAGATTGACTCGACATCGACTCAAGATCATTACAAGCTGAGCATGAGTCGTGTTCTACAGCTCGACTGTGAGCGTCACTTAGTTTGAGGTCGCTCGAATTTTAGTATGAGTTAAGCTGAGCCATGTCCAACTCGCTCGAACTCGACTCATTTGTAGCCCTAAGCCGGTCACCCCCAACCTCCCGCCAGGAGGATGAGGGGCGCGTGCTCGTCGCGCGCGTCCAGGCGCGAGGCCACCTCATTCTTCTGCCGACACACGAGAGGCTCCAGAAGCCACCACGCGCCACCCCGGTCCCTCTCGCCCGCCGCTCGTCCTCATTCCCTCCTCTGTCTCGCTCTCCTCCCCATAGCCGAGCGCTGCCGTCGCCACCGACGCCGTGCGCCGCGCCCACCGCCGTCCCTTGCCTCCCGGAGCTATCCAGAGCCTCCGCCACCTCTCGCTTCACCTCTGCACCGAAGGAAGGAAGCACGGAGGCCCCGAGCAGCCGCCATCATCTTTGTCCTCAAGCTTCGGCTCCAGCGCCCTTCTCCGCTGATTCGCCATCTCCGACGCGTCCTTGAGCCCGCTGACCTTCTCTACCGCATCCCTATGAGCTCCTACACCTCCTCCCGTGCTCGCCCTTCTGTTCCCGTCCTCTAACTGCAGCCTCGCCATGGCGGAGCACTTGCCGCCGCCGCACGAGCTCGTCGCCGACGAGGCTCCGGTGACCAAATGGTCCTGTGCGTGCCTCCGTTGGGTTCTTGAGCTCTCGTAGATCCCGTAGGTGCAAACCGCTGGTCCTCCCGCACGTCGTGTCGTCGATTCCATCGACACCCGAGCTCCGGCCGCCACCCAGCTCGTCGCCGCCGCCGTTGCACGCTGTCCCAGCACACACCGCAGCGACCATTAGATGCACTGCATCACAAGCTTTCGAATGCGCCCAGCCACACGTCCAGCCGACGCCGGAGTTGGCCGGACGGGCATCGCCGCCGCGCTTCGGTTATCGCCGGAGTTAATCGGGTGACGTGGTAGATTAGTTAGGGCTAATGACGCAGTTAGTTAACACCTAGTGACTCTGACAGTCGGGCCCCGCTGTCTAATTAAACTTGGTGTAGTTCCTGCTTAGGATTAACTAACCACAGTGGCCCCACGCGCCAGTTTTGACCGTGCTGACGTGGCCGTTGACTGGGCCCACCTGTCAGCGACACAAATGACAATGGGTCACTGACCAGTGGGCCCTGCTGGTCAGGTTTGACCTGGACGGCACCTGTTGACCTGCTGAGGTCAGGATGACGTAATGCTGACGCAGTAAATATTTTCTGGATTTTAAATAAATCAGAAATGATTTATTTATTTCAGAAAATATCCAAAACTTCTAAAAATCATAGAAAATTCAACCATAGCTCAGAATGAAAAGATTTATATATGAAAAATGATCAGAAAAATCCAATCTATCCATCCGTACTAGTTTCATGCATGTTTAAACAACTTAACCTTACTATTTAGATCAAAACATGATAATGCACTTTATAAGTTCTTAGTTTGAATTTGAATTTGAACCTTTGGTTCAAATCAACTCAAACTCTTTTGTTCTTAGCTGCATTAGCTCAAATCACAGCATATTGACATGTCATGATCATGCATCATATTGTGCATTGCATTGATTTTGTTCTTTCTCTGTTGCCGGTATTTGTTCCCTCTCGATAGACGTGTTCCGACGACGTGATTGATGACACCGATGAAGAGCTATACTATCTTCAGAAGTGCCAGGCAAGCAAAAACCCCTTGGTCATTCTGATACAATCCCACTCTCACGCTCCTGCTCTCTTTTACTGCATTAGAACAACAACGATTCAACTGTTACATGCTGCGGTAGTTGAACCCCTTTTTACTCTGCATGACCTATCATTGCCACACTAAATAGATGAAACCCACTAGCATGAGTAGGAGTTGTTTGAGCCCTGATGTGCCTACTCATTCATGCTTGTTTGTCATGCCTGCTACTGCTTAGAGTTGAGTCAGGTCTGATTCATCGAGGATGACTTGGAGGTGTGTGAACATGTATTACTGTTGAGAGCTAAGTGTGTGAACACGATTTGGTAAAGGTATCGATGAGAGGCCATGTAGGAGTACATGGTGGGTTGTTTCCTCGAAGCCGTCCTTAAGAACTGAGTTCTGTGTTTGTGATCCATGATCAACTACTACCACACATTGGGATCCTTAATTGACTCTCTCGGCTTCTTAACCACCCTTGTCCTACGTCCATGAGTTGCAAGTAGTTTCTGGTGTTTGTAGTATGCTGGAGGCCATGCGCAGCACTGACCCGAGGGATGGGCTGTGAGGTGGTAGGCACGTGGCCGGGCATGCCGGGCGCCCTTTGGTGTCTCGGAACCCTGTACACATCGTTCAGGGCCGTATGTGGAAACCTCGGCCGGACTCCCTGCGGATGGAACCTGAATAGGCGCTAAACCTGGACTAGAAACTTGAGTGTTTAGGTAGGCCGTGGCCGACACCCTCGCTGGGCTTCCGCTTGAAGGTTGCCGAGTACATGTCGTGTAAACAGCAATAAGTGGTGAGAGCGTGTGTGAAGAAGTATACCCCTGCAAGGTTAACATCATCTATTCGAATAGCCGTGTCCGCGGTAAAGGACTTCTGGGTTGCCTCTACAGTTCATAGACAAGTGAAAGTGGATACTCTAAAATGCACAAGATAAGCGTGAGTTCTATGGATGGCGTTCTCGTAGGGAGACGGGAGCGGATCCATAGTGGTGTACTGATATGGTGAATATGTGGACTCGTCTGCGCCACCTCAAAAGAGTTACTTGTAGTCATAGTTTAGGATAGCCACTGAGTCAAAGCTGGCTTGCTGCAGTCAAACTCCACCAGCCCCATTGTTGATACTGATGCATATGTAGCTAGTTCTGATGTAAGTCTTCCTGGCTACATTTGTACTCGCGTTTGCCTATTTCATGGTTTGCAGAGAGACATCAGTCTCACTAGTAGTTCCATGTGTACTTCAACGTTTATCTTGATACCTCAGCTACGATCTTGTGCCCTCGACAGGATTTGGTAGATAGTCAGGCTTCTCAGCCTTTTTCATTTGTAGATGTCTGTACTCAGACATGTTAAGCTTCCGCGTGTGCTTTGACTTGTATGCTCTGAATGTTTGGTCATGAGACCCATGTTTGTAATATCTCGCTCCTCGGAGCCTATTGAATAAATACTTTGAGTCGTAGAATTTTGTTTTGATGCCATGTTGTATTTGCACATATCGAGCATATTGTGTGTATGATTGAAATGCTTGGTATGTGTGGGATCCGACAACCTAGTTGTTTATCCTTCATAGCCTCTCTTATGGGGAAATGTAGTCTTGTGCTTCCATGAGCCATAGTAGTCTACTACAGCCCGGTTCATCGGAGTCCTGCTAGCCCAGCACTACTGCTCCGGAACACTTGACTGGCCGGCATGTGATTCACTTCGTTCCTGTGTTTGTCCCTTCCGGGAAATGTCACGTGGTGACATCCGGAGTCCTGCCTAGCCTGCTATAGCCCGGTTCACCGGAGTCCTGTTAGCCCAGTGCTATAGCCCGGATTCGCACGCTGCTGACCGACATGCTCGATGTTGATTCATGTATGTCTATCCGGATTCGCACGCTAGCCCACTTTGGGTTCACGACTAGTCATGTCGGCCCAGGTTCCTTGTCATATGGATGCTAGCGACACTATCATTTACGTGAGCCAAAAGGCACAAACGGTCCCAGGCCATGGTAAGGCGACGCCCGTGGGGATACCGTGCGTGGGGCCACAAAGTAGTATGAGGTGTTACCGGCTAGATCGATGTGACTTGGAATCGGGGTCCTGACAGAGGGACTTCTTGGCAGCTTCTTTATTCTTGCGTGGGCGCCGGACGCGGTGGGTCGCGCCGTGGGGCCGCGCGCCTTGGCGCCAAGACTCCGTCTTGGGGCAGCGGCGGTGGAGGCACTCCATGGGCTATGCCGCCCGCGGTTGGCGGAGGGTGAGGCAGTGAGAGGGACGGCATAGGGGAGCCCCCTGCGGCGCTGACAAGCTCGGCGATGCGGTCAAGTCAGTCCTCGTAGAGGTCGTCGACGGGCGGTAGCGCAGGAGCTCGCATGCCATGGACAGCACAGCCTGCGTGTCCACGGGGGCGCGACGAGCGTGGGACGACGAACCGGCCGGGGTCATTGATGGAGTGGCGGTGCGGCCGTCCCGCTGCACAGAGGGGTGCAACGAGGATGCTTACTGCTCGTTCCCCGTCGGGCCGGTGGCGGCGTTAGCGGCAGGCAACAGAGAACGACGGGGTGGCCCGCTGATGGGAGCCGTCTGAGCAACGCGGGCGGCGAGGGCAGCCCGGCGCTCAGCGCATGCTCGGCGAGTGTCCGCCATGGAGATGATGAAGCAACGGGACACGGAGCGACGGAAGGAGAGCTTCGGCGCACCCCTACCTGGCACGCCAAATATCGGATCTTGGGTTCCGGCAAAACCCTCAAGGTTCGAACACTGGGGTGTGCACGAAGATCTCCCCCTACCGATCCACGCCCTAACCTCGCTACAATCTCAAATGCTAGCTCGACAAACTCGCAACACAAGGGACACAAGATTTATACTGGTCTGGGCCACCATTGTGGTGTAATACCCTACTCCAGTGTGGTGGTGGTGGTGGATTGCCTCTTGGGCTAAGGATGAACAGTACAAAGGGAAGAACAGCCTCCTGAGGCGAGGTGTTCTTGTGCTCTGTGTACTTGTGCGGGTGAGGATTGTTGTAGATGAGATGAGATGCCTCTTGATGTGTTCTCTCCTACTATGGTGGCCTGTCCTATTTATAGAGGCCTTGGTCCTCTCCCCAAATATTGAGCGGGAAGGGAGCAAACAACGGCCAATTTGAAAGGGTACAACTACTACAAGCTATCCTGACAATAGCAGTCTTCGCCTACAAAAGGCTCTAATGGTGACACCGTCTTGGGCTCCACGGTGACCTTAGTCTTGCCGTCCTGCTGGTCTTGGTCTCGTTGCACCGATATGGAAACCTTTGCTTGACGCCTTGGTACTCCTCGCCTGCGCTTGCCTCCTTAGCACCAAAGAGGAAACAGGGACACTATGCGTGCTGGCGCCCGCCTGGTCTCGGTCGTCATGGCTCATGTCACTGGAACCTCACGAGGTTTGCCTTGCCTCGATGTCTCCTCCCCTCGCGAGCTAGTCTGGTGAGACCGCTCCCGAGGAGGTCTTGCGTCGTCCGCCTCGCGAGGCTTGGCCCCTCGCGAGGGTCTTGAAAGCTTGTTGGTGAAGATGAGCCATACGGGCCCGCTCGCAGAGCCGCACCGTGGGCCGCAGACAGGCAAGTTTGGGGACCCCCGGTCCCAGAACGCCGACAGCGTGCGTGCATCTGTTTGACTAGACGGGACGAGCGTGAGAAGTCCATCACGTAGGCTTGATGGGACGTCTGCGAGCAGTCCGCCGCGCAGGCTCCACAGGACATGTGCATCCCGTCCACCTCGCAGGCTCGACGGGACACGTGCGAGCAGCAAGGCCGCCCATGCTCACTGGGAAGCGAGCTCTTTGACCTCATGCACTAACCGCTGCCCGCCTCGCTCACAACTTCTCCATTAATGGGTTAACTAAAGCACCTGAATGGAGGGTGTTTGCTTGTGATCCCATGGCAACATTTACTTTGTTCGTGTTTTCAAATCATATTCAGCCCTAGCTTATATTCCGACATAGGGCAACCGATAATATGACCACAGATAAAATGGGAACGGATAATACGATGACAAATTTACAATGGCGCAGATAATAATTGTCTTCCATATTTCGGATAATTGAAAATGCCACATGCGGCAAAGCCCGGAAGACACGGGGGCAAGAGAAGAAGGAAATTGCACACAACGATCTGGGTCGCTACTGTCTCTACTCGTTGATGGATCTTCCGGCGACGACATCCTCCCGCTCCTTCTGCAAGTCCTCACGACTTTGCTTGAAAGCAGCCACGGATTCCTCCACCTCTTGCTCGCGCTCAATCCGGAGCTTCCTCAAGCAACCCATCATTTCCTCAACGACCGCTTTCAGCGTCATCCCCGAGGCACTGCTCTGCTCATGCATCATCTTCAAGCCGGCGGCCTCCTCCTCCTTCTCGGCGAGCAACTTGAGGACCTTCGCATTGTCACCCATGAGTTTCTCGACGAGGCCGGTCGCCTTGTCAACCGAGGCATCACTGATCTTGAGCAGCTTCATAAAGCCGTCGACCAGCTCCTGCTACATAGTGACGCTAGTGAGAATGTCATCGTCGCCAGCGAAGGACTTCGGGAACGCCGGCTCTTCACAATGGCCAACACCGCGAATCCGCTTGTGAGATCCGGGGTGGCGCGTCGGGACATCTCTGCTACGGCTGCGGCTTCACGGTGGGACCTCTCTAGTGCTTCTGCGGCCTTGGTCTTTGCTGCCTGGTTATATGTCCACCCTAAACTCCTCCTACCGGTCATGGCAGAACGACTTGACAGGAAAGACCAGTATTGTGGGTGATGAGGACAGGAACTGTGAAGTAATTTTCGAGTGGGTAGTTTTTATAGCCCGGTGCTAAGTGTGAACACATATTAGTTTGACAGGTGTGAACAGATTTGCAATTACTTAACGCATTGTAATCTGCAATGTGACGAGAAACAAGGTCAAAATTTATTGATGGCAGAAGGTTGACCACGTGGTTGCTCACCCTTGAGTCGGCTGTTTGCCACGTATCACACACATCTTGTTAAGTTGAACCGTTTCTGTTGTGTTTGCTAATCGAAAACAGTTCATCCGAGTGAACCGTGTGCCCTATATCACACACACCTTGATCTGGCTAACCGTTTCTATTGAACTCCCTAATAACAAAAAGTTCATCGGAGTGAACTGTATGCCGTATATCGCACACACATTGATATGGCTGCATGTTTCTGTTGTTCTGCCTCATTGCAAACAGTTCGAATGGGTTAACTGTGTGCCCTGAATCACACACACAACTAAAATCTGAACTGTGTTTGATGGCTCCGCCATCGCAAAGGTTTTGCACCTTTTTTGACGGGTTTTTTACATCCCCATTTGTGATTAATGCATCACACACAGTTTCGTCAAAGGGTCTCTGATCGTAGTGTCGCGTTAGCAGCACCCTGAAGTAGTGAATAAACACCTTTTGAAGATTTTGTGGAAATCTTCAGAATCAACAAGGGAAGTAAAATCAAATTTTAATTACCCTTGACGAAGAACACGACGAACTGGGAGTTGAAGTGGAGAAGTTCGTCCATTCAGATCTTCCACGCCCTAAATTGGCGGCGGAAGACAGCTACGACGGCGGCGGAGTACGACGGCGACGAGGTCGAGGCAGTGAAACTCTTCGTCACCGGTGACGATAGAGAGTAGCGGCGGCGCTAGGTCAGAGAGCTCGAGCAAGGGGAGTGAGATCGAGCGGAGTAAATGAGGTCTGAGGAGGGCGAGGGGTATTTATAGCCGAGGTGAAAAACCGCCCGTCCGAAGAAATTGGACGAACATGCCCCTGACCCTTTTCATCCTAGCGCCATGTGTCACCCACGTACTGAGAGGTGGAGACCGTGTTAGATCGTGGGTGATTAGTTTAATCCGTCATGGGATGCAGAACAACTTGAGTGGCAAAAGCCAAAAAAATCAGATAAGAAAATTTTAACGTTTCGTTTGCAAATTCTTCAGCTGACAAGGACACAGTGAAGATTTTGAACATGTTTCAAATAGAACACACATGCAGAATTTGTGAACAGATTGAGTTGAGTTTAGCACAGAGGGGGAATAGGGTCCGATCACACTCACTTAGTCAAAAAAGTCAACTTGAAGAATTAGCAATCAGTGAATGTTGTAGATGACTTCAAAACTCAAATATATATAGTCAATGAAGAACACCGACGGAAAGAGTGAAGACAATGCAAAGTTGAGGAATTTGAACATTTTGAGGAATTAGCAATAAGTGAATGTTGTAGATGACTTCAAAACTCAAATTTTGAAGATTTTCAACTTTTGTTGGTGGCGTGACCGACCGTATAAGAATGATGATTTCAGACGCCGCGTACAATTGTCGTAGGGCTCTGAGAATCAATTTCTTCACTAATTTATTCACACTTAGAGGGTTACTCTTCATTGATTGATGAAAAATGTTACTTCGTGTGTTGCACCACTACTAGGGAAAACCATATACACAAAATCTTAGCAGTAGCGCGGTTTAAAAACAGATGCTACTGCTAATTAGCATTAGCGAGCTTCAGAATACCGCGCTACTAATAGCACGGTAGCAGTAGCGGTCTAGGTGAAACAAGAGCTACTACTATAATTGCAACGGCGTTGCCCCCAGGCTAGATATAGTAGTAGCGCCCTTCCGTGGACGCGCTACAGCTAAAGTACTTAGTAGCAACGTTTTTCTTCAAAACACGCTACTGCTAAGTACTGCACCTAATTAAGTTTAGTCCCATACTGCTAAGCGAACAAGGTGTTTACCAGCTTAAATATGTTACTTCTCAAACTATCTCGAGCACTTGGTCTTCATTGAACTATATGTGTAGGATTTGTGGCTGCAATATGAATTTTCACCAGTGCCTATACACGTACTGTGAGGATTCATGTTGACTATTTAGATTCTACACAAAAAGATGAATGATGACCAATGTATATTTTTGAAGATTTTACATGCTTAGACTTAGCAGTAGCGTTTTTTAGGGCAAAGCGCTACTAATATTATAAAACAGAAAGGAATAGCTGTAGTGCGTTTCACTTGACACGCTATAGCTAACTTAGCTATAGCACGTTCCGGCAAAACGCGCTGCAACTAGTTTGACTTAACCCCCGGCCGCGCGGGCTCAAAATTTCGCTAAGTCCTTCCCCTCCACTTCCCCTCTCCCCCAACTGCTCCATTGCCGTGTCGCCTGCAAGACCTCGACCACAGCCGCCACTGTCGCCGCCTCAACCTCACCACACCGCCACCGCCACAGACACCCTCGATGCCGCCCCGACCTCGGCCTTGCGCCCCCTCCAGGCCTGAGCCCGACCCGCCCTCGACGCCGCCTGCCCTCCTCGCTGCAGTCACCGTAAGGCTCTGCCTCTCCTCTCCCCTCCCTTCCTCTCTCTCTGCTAGGGCAATTCTTATATGTGTTGATGCTGTGTTGATGTTCATATGAACCCTAGATTTGATTAGGGCTGTAGGCATTTTTTAGCATTTAGGAAAAATGATTAGCAATTTTTTTAGGAAATTAGCTAGCGCAAATTTTTATGAAAATGCCTAAACAGTAATTTCATTCAAAAAACAAAAAACAGAATTTGTTTTTAAACTTAGTTAAACTAATTGTTGCTATGTAAACAAAAAACAAGATTGGTGTTATATGATATATGTCACTGATGTTCATTTGCATATTCCATTATTAAAGTGGTTCGATTGTGTCCAAGTGGCTTTGTTGTTTCCAAGGAGTGAATTCGAGTGGCCTATGTTTTGCCGGAATGTTGATTCATTTCCATTTCGGCAAATTTCAGGTTCTCGATTTGTCCACTTTTTAGTAAAAGTCATGCCGAAATTTTCCGTGAATTTCGGCATGACTTGTGCTACAAACTAGGACATATTGAGTGCCTGGGATTTGCCGCACCGGGAAGGAGTCAACATTCCTACAAATTATAGGCCTTTTTATGTCATTATTCATTTTATTAGGTATATAATTAATTCACTAGATTTAATCGTAAGAACTAGTTGAATTAATAGAACTAGTTGAACATGTCACATTTGTTGTTTTTTTAGTTAAAGCAATTTTTCCCGCATCGAAGTCCGGGACTGGGCTCTCCGGGGTGGTACTGGGATGCGCTACCTACCGGGGTGCGGTTGGTGAGGAGCCAGCTTGTCATTGACCTGAACCTTCTTTGGTGGCGGTCGCATCACTACTAGAAATACCACTACTAATGGCACACCTAATATGGCCATTAATGGCGCATCAGAGGTGCACCATTGACAGCACGCCATTAGTAATTTTTACTAATGGCGCACCACCTGGTGCGCCATTAGTATCTGGTATACTAATGGCGCACCACCTGGTGCGCCATTAGTATATGCAAGGGTGCGCCATTAGTATGCCTCCTAGGGGGCATGTATACCAGTGCTTTGGCATACTAATGGCGCACCACCCCGGATGCGCCATTAGTAATCGCAGATACTAATGGCGCACTTCCCGTGATGCGCCATTAGTATGCATCGTCATACTAATGGCGCCTTTCATGTGATGCGCCATTAGTATGAATATTAGGTTTTTTATTTTTTATTTTCTGTTTTTGCACAGGTTACAAAATGTATAATTTGACAAAATATAGACAGCACACATCAACAATAGGTTCATCAAATACAATAGAAGATTAGTCCTTGAATACAATTCATCATATTAGTCTCCTAATACAATTCATCATATTAGTCTCCGAATTGAAAAGACCGAACAAAGATAGAACATTATATTACAAGTCTCGAGACCGCGAGTAGCGAGTTTATCTTCGCATTACAAGTCGATATCGATCATCTAAACTACCATCACATAGAAGAGAGCTGCGGTCATCACGATGAGCATCATCACGATGAAACTCGTCTTCATCCGGTTCCTCCAACGCCCCCTCCCTCTCCCGCTAGATAGCGGGCGATCTAGATTCGCCTCGGCCCTAGTGGTGTACCCTTTGTAACTGTTACCGCTGAATCGGTGAACCTGTCTCCGACACTCCTCCCACATCGAGACTCCGGAACCTTACCCTTGTACACGACATACGTCGGCATCGCTATGCACTAGCCAAACGTAAACGTTAGTACCAATTCACGCACAATACATAAGCAATATATAAGTATGCAACAGAACGATCGGAAGAGAAAAGCAAGACATTAATAGCATCGATTACATCTAAGTTGAACGACTCTCAAACCAAAGAGACATACTACAAGTTCATTAAAGTTTAATTACAACATGACCCAATCGATGTTTCAGAACTAGACAACTCGACTCAAGGGACGGGCGTGGATGAAGCCGCCGTCTATCGTGGGAGTCATGAAAGAACGGGCGTTGTCATCCTGCATTTGTAGCATTGTGTCGATGTCACCGTTGGACGGTTGATTTCGAGGTAGAACTGCCCCGAGGTACGGCGGACATCTTGATGGATGATTTCCGCAAACTCCGATTTGGATGCAAAAGAATTCTTGTCGGAGGTCCGCGTCCTGGATTGCCGACACGCCGCGCCCAATCTTGAGTTTACTCGGTAGCGAAGTTGATGATGGTCCCGTCGATCGCCGCATGTGATGGATGGCGTAGTAGGCACCCTTCTGACCGCCAGGCGGCTGCTTGACGCAGCAGAACGTCGTATTGTGGGAGAACACGTGCTTGCCGTACTTACGAATAGGCCTGGTGAAGGTGCCTCCAGATTTGGCGTAGCCGGGGAGAACATCATCAAGAACCTTCTTGACATTTGTGTAGTCTACGTTCGACTGACGGTCCGGGTCGAAATACGTGGCCATGGAATATTTAGGGCTTAGGAGGATGAGCGTGCAACGTGTGTCACTGCAGAAAACACGGAATGTTAAAAGAAAAACGATCGAAATGTAAGAATTCATATGTTACGGGCGGTTGAGGGAGGACTTACTCGGAAAGTAAGGCACGAGGAAGTTATCCTTATCTTGGTTTGCGAATGACGCCTTGAGGTAAGAACTCGCGACTTGCGGTCCCCGCCGCTGCCCAAGATCTTGGCACGCATGTAGAAGGGGTCGACTATCACGATGTCCGGGGTCTTGTCGCGAATGATCCGCATCTCCATACTCAGCGAAAATAGCCGAACGAAGGTGTAGTGCAGCGGATGAAGGTTCAACATAGCGTGGATGTCATCAAAACGCAGGACGATCGTCGCGCCGATGGAGTTATCCACAAAGCCCTTGCCCTCGGCACCTTGGCCGCGAAACCGGTATGCCACATCCTTCTCCCCGAGACGCCGCTTCTCCAAAGAAAGAACACATCATGCAGACTCCGATAGCACCGGTTGCAGCATTGAGCATATTTGTCGGTAGCATCGCCCTACCCGCCACATGCACCCTCCTCGAGATATCCTGCGGTGAAGGTGGCCCGTCCCGAGCACGGATCGTACTCGGTGCGGTTGGCTCGCACCCTTCTTAGTCTTTCTTTTGCGTGCCTTCTTCTTCTCCTGTAATGGGACCGAGTTTTGCTCACAGACCGCCTTCTTGAGTGTGTTGGGGCTGATAATATTTACGCACCTCGCCTATCTCGAGGCTCGGTGAAGTCGGCAGCTGGAGGCGCCTCTGAGAGCTGAACGCCGACGCGCCGCTGTTGCAACTTGGCTTCTCCGCTGTGCGAGCTAGATCGCACACGTCTTTTGTTGGGTTTGGTTCTTGAGAAGGAGGCCCCATGAAGTCGCCATCGCACCCATGCTCGGCAAAGTCTTGATCGACGCTGCCAAATGTATCATAGTCGTCGTCGTCGTCATTCGATCCTGTGCCATATGCATGTTTGGATCCAGTGGCATAGGGATGTCCGCACCGTTCGGCGGTCTTGCCATGGGGCCGACTTGGCGCCGCACGATCGGGCGGTGTTGTCTTTGGGGTGGTGTCCCCGCCCCAAACGAATCGGCTCTTCGCCAAAGCAGGGCCAGCTCAGCAAGCGCCGAGGGTCATCACGTCATCATCGCGGCCCCGACGGGTCGATCTGGAGGTAACAAGTCGTCGCAGCTGGCAGCACCGAACCAGTTGAACCCTAAACAAGTTGGGTGGCATCCGGGTACCGTGGAACAAGGGTTGCCGGTTGAACGATTTTGCCCTTGGCGACATCGACCAACTCGTTGTTCACGAAGTGGAGGAGAGTGCACGGAACGTCGGCGGCGCCTCGCGAAAACATGTAGGGCGTCGAGGATGCCCATCAAAGGCAAGGAGATGAAGTCCTCGGCGAGAGAGGCTTAATTAGTTACCGTGATGATGGCGTCGAGCTCGGCTAATGTAGAGGCACCCAACAACGGCGCGTGCGATTGACGGAGGGGCCGCTTGCTGCAGAGGTGCCGGCGGCGACACCCGGTGCATTAAGCTCCGTGCGGCGTCGGAGACACCAATGCCGCCTCGCTGGAGGCACCAATGGCCCCGCCATCGCATTATGCGAAGTTGCTGGCCGTGAAGCTAGGAATCGGGCGCGCCCCGCTGGCGCCCGCAATCCACGACTCAACCCCGAGATCAAGGTAGGCACAAGGGCGGTGATCGCCGCCCGAGTCGTTGTTCCACTTGCTCTTGGACAATCTCCGAATCCGCGCCACCGTGCCTTGAGTTCTTGAACCTCTCGCGCTGGCTTTCCGAGCTGGTCTTTTTCTCCTTCCGCACACCAGCGGTATAGTATGACCCCATTTTGTCGACAAGCCTTTGCCGCCACACGACCAGCCGACGTCGGCTTCTCGAGCTTATCCTTGTTCTTCATTACATTCAACCCCTATTTAGAGTGGTGTCCCAAGGGTTGCTCTGAGTCGACCCAGCGCTCTCGCTTTCGATCGCTGCGGAAGGAATGTGAACCATTTAGAAATTCGCTTCATTAATTAGAATGCAACCATATGGAGCTAATTACGCGGGGTGTATTCCTTACCGAACAAGCTCAAGCTGCCTGGTCTTCGGATCCGTGGTAAGCTCCTTTGTTTTCGGTCCTTCTTGTACCGGCCCCGACAAAGTTCCTGGTCTGCTTGTCACCGCCAGATGTATCGAAGAGGGCGGTAGGCCTTGCTCGGCACGGTCCGCCTCCTCCTTGTCCCATATAGGCTCCGCCACTCAGAACCGCCGGGACCGAGTGTGTGTTCCCCTATGTTCAGCTCCGCATTTGTTTCCCCACTCACTTGATTGGGAGCTTGCGGTGCTCGAGCAATTGATCTTGAAGTCGTTGTAGTCATCTTCGTGATCGAAGGATTTTTCTCCTTGATCTTCTCATAACTCTCACCTTTCTCGATCATTCTCTTCACATTGCTTTTCCAAGTAGACAGGGCCTTGCTCATCTTCGTGAGGGCAGCATTGTTCACTTTATTCCCTTTGAGGCTTGTGTTTTCAAATTCAGCGGGAACTTGTATCGCTCGTGCAGCTTCGTGAAGAGGAGGTTGCAAAATTCCCTCGGTCGGGATGCCTCGTGTTCTCGGTGTTGATCGAGACGGTGCTCCGGACAATGCACCCGAGCTGAAGCGAGTACCCTTGACTATTCGTTCGGGCGCCGTTGGATTCCGTTGGAGTCCACTTCAAGAACTTCCTCCTTGAGGGTGCGGAGCATGATCGGGCGCCGTCCTTCCGTTGCCTCTTCGGTGGCTGCCATCCGTCGCGGCGCCGCCATCATCGATGGTGGCATCCTCGGCGGCACCATCGGTGGTGGCATCGGTGTGGTCATCCTCGGCGGCACCATCCGTGGTCTCGGGATCGGTGGGGAAGGCGGCGGCCTCATACAAGTGAGGTTGTTCCTCCATCTCCGGGACAGCTCCTGTAATGCCTTGCCGCCTCAACCCCGGCCTCATCGTTGTGGGCCATGTTTCTCTCTAAATAGAAACAAAGTTTGGTCAAAAGTTGGTTATTGTCAAGGAACAAGATCATGGTCTCATCATTTAGGGTTTGTCGACACCGAGGCATCCTAAAATCTAAGCTTTTATCATTGAGGGTTTTTCACGCCAAGGCACCCTAAAAGCCTAACTTTTCATCATTTCGGTTTTTATCGACACCGAGGCACCCTAAAAGCCATGCATTAGTCACAAGTGCGCCGGGCACTTGATCCTACTTAATTAACTACTAAGATACCCGGCCCATGCATTAGTCACAAGTACCCCATATGTCCTATTTTAGCAAAGTCATGCTAAAATTCACGGAAAATTTCAGCATGACCTTTGCTGAAAATAGGACATATGGAGTACCAATTTGCCGGAACGGAAGTTAATCGACATTCCGCAAACTCAAGGGCCTCTCGGGTACCTGCAATATCATCACGACACGATGGTCGGAGACAAAACCCAGCAAACTAGCAAAATCATCACAAATTGTTTTCTCATTAAAGATGATCATCATCTTTACAAGTCTTTCTCAATGTGATCACAAGTAATTCAGAGGCATCACAAGTAATTCAGAGCATCACAAGGCATTAGTAGTTCAGACATGAACAAGTTTTACAAAGCACATCAATTTGTGTGCCTAACTGAATTAACTGAATTTTCAAGAACGAATAAACTGAATTTTCAAAACTGCAAGAAGCCAATTAAAAAATCCCTTCTTCTTGTCTCCTCTCACTATCTCTCACACATGTACACATGGCAAACCACAAAGGGTGTGTCAAGAAATTACTAAACTAATAATCCAACCACTAAAGCACAAAGGGTGTGTCAAGAAATGTTGCAATTAAAACAACAGCTTGTCACTAACAAAGATTGGGCACACCACGTTAGCATGGAATTGACATTATTTATTGCACTGAATATGTCAAAAGGAGGGTATATAACAAACTTAAATTTTCAAAATATCCATGGACCAGGTTCAACTACTCAACTTAACGGCTTTACGGACTTTCTTTTACATGATTAAAGATAGGCGAAGCAAGAGTATATAAAAACAGCACATTTCGGATTAGATGAGTGACACCATCAGTCCGTTGCAAACTTGGATAAAAATTATGACAATCCTTGGAATCGCAGGACAATATTACGAAGAAAGAGTTTAACAGGCTAGCATCATTACTACAACTCCGTAAATCTAATAGTGATCAAATGAGACTGTTAGCTCCTAATGAAATATGTTGTAAAGTGACAGCCATAAGATTGATTGAACATGGCTGAGAAAGGAGTAGTACTCTGCCTTTCCATACAGCCTAGATAAGCAATATACCGAATGTCATGTCATGTCAAACAGCAATATTATTTACATGGTCTCAAACTTGTGGTAAAAGATTATATCGATATCTGACAATGATGTTTTCAGCAATCGACTGTTGTCGAACAAATAACCTAAATTGCATTTGGTGGGTTTGTCCAGGTCACACACATACACACACACACGAACTGGAGGTAGAAGAAGAGACGCACACTTTGGGCACCACACGACTTGTGCCTTTTCTTGAATTTCTTCTTACACAAACAGAACTGAATTACACAAACAGAACTGAATTAAAATATGCACTATTAATTCAGTTGTTCTAATCAAAAGAAGTACCCACTCGACCAATTAAAATATTTCATCTTTCTAATGAACCACACCCAACATCGCACTAACAAAATCCCACCTACTTTCACCCTTACGTATGTGCTCGTATGTGCACATCAACCAAAGGAGAATGGTCTAGTGGTTAATGAGGAAAGATGATAGTAGTATGGTCTAGTGATTAATTAGTGCCATACTAATTAACGGGGCTTTTATTTCTCAAAATATATAATTTTGATGAGGAGCCTTCTAAACCGAAGGAGGGAAATGCTTGTCCAAACAACCTATCAAGGGCCTACATTTTATGCGCATCAAGACTGAGCGAATATGTTGGGCCATGCAATGCACGACTAGTATTAGTTCTCTCGACCATTCGAAAGTCGTGGAACAAGAACTTAATTATATATCAGCATCCAGAGGAACGAAAGAATTCCGCATCTAACTAGCTTTATGCGAGAAAGAAAGAGAGGACATGACTAGGCTAGATGCTTTGGAAAACCTATGCTCAAATTTATCGGTGGACTCCACACTTTGCAAAAACATTTAAACTAAACCATATCTGGGTTTTGGACAAAGGTTTTGCAGTTCAGGATTTACAAAATTCATGGAAAATCAGGGTTTAGGAACATTGTGAAATTTAACCTACAGATAAATTCCTCAAAAATATGACTATTAATTTGTGATCTACTACTCGAATATTGGTGTCACATTGGCAAGCAATAAATCAGATATGTTCTTGACACGGCACAATCTATTTAATATTGTTTTAGAAAAAATCTTTTAAATATTAATTTGTGGTTTTGTGCTCTGCTAAAGAAAAATAAAGCACAATATCACATCGAGTACTACTGAGAACAAATGAAAACAAAGAGATAGGCAGAGCTAGATGTGTTCGATGGTGAAGTTGTATTTCCTAAGACAATGGAGTGATCATCGGTGTCGAGGGAGGCGGGTCGAGGGAGGCGGGTCGACGGTGGTGAAGTAAGTACCTTGGGCGGGTCGAGGGAGGCGGGTCGACGGTGGTGTGGACGGGGCGGGGTCGAGGTGGGGCAGCGGCGCTGGCGGGGTCGAGGCGGCGCTGGGCGGCGGGGGGCAGCGTCCGGGCGGCGGGTCGGGCGGCGTCCGGGCGGCGTCGGGCGGCGGGTCGGGCGGCGTCGGGCGGCGGCCCGGGAGGGTCGGGGCGGCGTCCGGGCGGCGGGTCGGGCGGGTGGAGGTGGCGCGGCGCAAGGCGTCAGGCGGCGTCCGGGCGGCGAAGAGGGCGAGGGAGGGAGAGGGCGAGGGAGAGGGCGAGGGAGGCAGCGGCGGCGGCGGGCGGGGCGAGAGGGAAAGAATCAAGCGAGGGGATCGGGCGAAGGGGATCGGGCGAATGGGGATCGGGCGAAGGGGGCCACAATACTAATGGCGCACCTCACATGGTGCGCCATTAGCATGTCCACACTAATGGCGCACCTCACCGTGGTGCGCCATTAGTATTTTTATTTCCACAAAAGCCAAAAGGTTATCTACTACGGTAACCTATCCATGTCAAGCCCACTCTACTAGCTCGACTGTCAGCCTCCAGCTCTCACACCAGAGGTCCCGGGTTCGACTCCTGTGCTCCACAAATTTTTTTAGCATTTAAAAGCTATTTGATACTTATTTATGTTTAAATATGTTCAAACTTGTTTAAATAATAACAGTAATATTTTTTATAAGACAGAGCATTTAAAAAGCTGTTTGATACTTATTTTTTTATAAGACGGTGCTGGGTGCGGGGGTCGTGGCGGCGGTTGAGTAGGGGAATCGAGGTGCGGGGGTTGTGGCGGCCGTGGACTAGGGGGTGCTCGGGCGAGGGGGCCGGATCTGGCGAGGTGGGACAGCGATCGAGATGGAGGGGATCGAGGTGGGCTCCACAAATTTTTTTAGCATTTAAAAAGCTGTTTGATACTTATTTGTGTTTAAAATGTTCAAACTTGTTTAAATAATAACAGTAATATTTTTTATAAGACAGTAGCATTTAAAAAGCTGTTTGATACTTATTTTTATAAGACAAGAGCATTTTTTTATAAGACTGTAGCATTTTTTATAAGACAGTAGCATTTAAAAGCCATTTTAAAAGATGGAGGGGAATCGAGGGTGCGGGGGTCGGCGGCGGCCGTGGACTGGGGGTGCTCGGCGGGGGGCCGGATCTGGCGAGGTGGGATAGCGATCGAGATGGAGGGGATCGAGATCGAGTGTCCATGAAATTTAAAAATATTCATGATAGTTCAAAAGTACCCATGAAATACAATCGAGAAATGAAGGCTACGATTTAAATACAATCGATCTTAGCTAGCTATCTGTTCACAATCTTCTTGCCCTTCTTTTTCGCAAATGGAGTTCTTCCGTGGAACGGACGCCCTTAGGTAGGGTGGTCCTGCTTCTTCTTGTGGTGTATGCTGCTACTTCATCATCGTCGTCATGTTCGATCCTCGGTCGCCGTGCTTGTCGAAGTCTTGCTCATTGGCTACTCCATCCATTCCGATGATCTTCCTTTTGCCTCTCCTCACGACAACACGACCGGGCTTTGGCGGGTCGGTAATGAAGAAGCATTGGTCCACTTGGGAAGCCAGTACCCATGGCTCATTTTTCGGTGACGCTTTGCGCCATGGGTCTTGATTTGGCTTCGGTATAACCATGGTGGTGAAATACGGTCTTCTTTTATGACGTTCTTGGCCCATCTCGACACGGAACATCGAGACCTTCTCTCCAAGATAGCTCAGCTCCCAGATCTCCTCGATCCTTCCGTAGTATCTGTCCTTGTCGTTACCGTGTAGGATTCCATCGTTACCCGGAGTTCGATAACCATCGCTCTTCATGTCCTTGGCCTCGTGTAGAATGTGTAGCCGTTGATATCGTGCGCCTCATAGGTCATCGAGGTTGTGCTCGGCGCCTGTGACAAGGCGAATATGAGTTGTTCTTCCGCGGAAGAATCCTCATGTAAAGGGTAGGACGAAGCTTATGCTTGAACCAACGCGTGAAACATGAGTTGTGCTCTTTGAGTGTATCTCCGTCCGTCCTCTGTTGGCCTCGGTCATTGTACGCCTTTTTAATAAAGGTTTTGTGCTCTACCACCCAAGGATCGACCACGCCTATGTGTTGTAGCGCGACTAGGTTTGCTCTTTAAAAGTCGGCGAGTCGACCCTCGAAGTCGACATGCATTTCGCGGCGACCCTCACGGTGACCCCATCCAGCGAGCCTGCCGAGGTGCTGCTGACGGGCAGACCAACGGGTTCTCGATGCCTAGATAATTCGTGCAGGGAGATGCATTCTTGGTCGAAAGCCCCGCTATGCTTCCTTCGGGACGTGACATGTTGCGAACGTATCCTTTGATGACACCATTCATCCTTTCGAACGGCATCATGCTGTGCAGGAACGTCGGCCCGAGTTGGATGATATCCTCCACTATATGGACCAGCAGATGCACCATAACGTCAAGAATGCGGGCGGAAGTACATCTCAAGCTCGCATAGTATCACCACGATCTCTTCCTGTAGCCTTCGAGTTGCCTCACGCCAATCGACTTCCGAGATGACGTCAAGAAGTTGCATAGGCCAAATAGCGTTTCACGGACGTGCGCGCCCATGATCCCAATGGATTGCAATCGGAAGTATTTGCGCATCAAGACGTGATGTCGTGAGACTTCATCCCGCTGAACTTCGTTCACTGGGTCTAGGTATCTGCTTATCTTCCCAGCAGAATCAGAAGGAAGTTTTACTCCTAGGAGGCAGGTGAAAACTGCTCGATCTCCTCCCGACTTAGAGTGAAGCACGCGGGAGGGTAGTCATTTCGGTCTTCTTGGCCTTTTGCCTTTGCGACGACTTTACGTGTCCTGCTTCATCATCATCATCATCATCATCATCATCATCATCATCATCATCATCATCATCATATATAGCGTGAAGCTCCCGCCGATGCCCATTGATTTCAAGTCTGCCCTTTCTTTCGCCCATCTTTGGTCCTCTCGGCATGTTGAGCAGGGTACCAAGCAGACTCGCACACGCTCTTCGTGATATGCATGACATCAAGGTTGTGAGGCACACGGTGGATCTTCCAAGACGGCAAGTCCCGAAAACAGACCTCGCTTTCCATACCTTCAGCAGCGGCTCTGCGCCTTCGCTTCTTTCCCGCTCTGGCGCCTTTTGCTTCTTTCCGCAAGGGCAGTCTTTCCAATTTTCCAACAGCTTGTCTATTTCCTCGCCGCTCCTCGTACGGGCGCTGGGTTCGGTTTCACCATCGAACAGATCCTTGCGCTTCTCCACGGGTCATCGTCGCGAAGCCACCTTCGATGTCCCATGAACACGGTTTTCAAGACCCGGATCTCTATCTAGCTGGCGATACGTTGTGTCATCCATGCACCTTACGCATCCAGAAAATCCGTGGACTACCTGCCCCGCGACATATCCGTAAATCGAGATAGTCGTGCACCGTCCGTGAGCAAAGGCGGCTCTCATAGGGAAATATTCTTTCTCTGCGGCGCCCCACGTATTGGCTGGCGTTTTCCACAGCGTGTCAAGCTCCTCTTCAGCAGCCCCAGATACAGATTGATGTCGCTCCTAGTTGTTTCGCCCTTCAATTAGCATACTCATGTGAATGTACTTCCTCTTCATGCACAACCAGGGGAAGGTTGTACATCCACACAAACACAGGCCAGGTGCTATGTGTGCTTCTCGCTGCCAAACGGATTGACTCCATCGGTGCTCGCGCCCAAAGACGATGTTCCTTGGATCGCTCCCAAATTCCGAGTCTTGAAGTTCAACGCTTGCCACCGCTCGCATCCTTAGGGTGACTCAGCATCTTGTCTTTTTTATCTATCTCCGGATCATTTGCGTCATCTTCCCGCTTCTTCTCCTCCCTATCCGTGTGCCAACGCAGGAGCTTTGCTACCTTAGGGTCCGCGAAATAGCGCTGCAGACGAGGAGTGATCGGAAAGTACCACACCACTTTTCGAGGAGCTTTCTTCCTCTTCTTGTATCGAGTGACGCCAAGACACCGGACATATGGTAGACTCCGCGTGCTCGTCCCGATAAATGATGCAATTGTTCATGCACACATGGTATTTCACGTGCGGTAAATCCAGAGGACACACGATTTTCTTCGCCTCCAAACTGGTCGGGCACTTGTTCCCCTTGGGAAGACGTTCGTGCGTAATGACATGTTCTCGTCGAAGCATCGCCGGTCATTTTGTGTTTTACCTTCATCTCCGTGGCCATGAGCGTTACTTTCAGCGGGTATCCTCGGCCTGCATCCTTCATACAATGGAGTAACCGCGTCTAACTCAAGTTGATCCATCTTGGCTTTCTCTCGGCGGTAGCTCTTGCGTTATCCGTCCGCTTGAGAAGCAGCTCTTGAATATGAGGGTCCTGCACCCAGCCCATCGATGGTCCAGCGTCGTCGCGCTCCGCCGCATCATCATCTTCATGATCATGCCCGTCGCCTGCTCCGGCATCTTCCTCATCATCATGTCCTGCATCTTCTACATGATGATCGTATGTACAACATCACGCCGTGATCATCTCCTCGGGATTCTTAGTCTTCTCGCCCGCCGAGCCGCGGTGGTTGTCTTGCTGCCCTTCCTCATTTCTTGCCCGCCCGCATGGACGACTTCGTAGTCATCTTCATCACCTTGCCACCGATAGCCATCCATGAAACCACGCAACAGCAGGTGGTCCCGCACCTGCCGGAATCCGGGTCCGCAATAAGGCTCTTCACTTGCATCTTCGACACGGACATCTTATCTCCGCCTCGTTCTTTTGAAGCATCTCGCCTTCATGGACCTCAAAACCTATTCACGATGCCTTCGGTCATCGTGCGGACTATGGTCGTCATGGGTAGAGCAAAACGATATTTTAGAACCAAGAAAAATTTGGCATGACTTTCCCTAAAAATAGGACCAAAAGGATGCTTAATGCCAAAATTCTCACTAAACGGAAATGAATCAACATTCCGCAAAATATTGGCAACTATCGCATTTCAAATACCGTACACCTCCAAACACAAACACATATGCAAACACCACAAACATATGCAACACCACGAACATACATAGATCTAGCTAGGCAGTAAAAAGTGCATGTGCACATTGTTGTAAGGAGAACAACCTAAATATAGCTTCCCCCCTTACTTACCTATTAAAACAAGGTAATTTAACCACTTAATTTGAATGAATCTATGGTGGAAATGAGGTGAAAAAGAGGAGGCACCCGAGACAAGGAGGAGGTGGAGAGAATGAAGTGGGGAGAAAGTGAGTGTGTGGGTAGGAGAGGCTGTCCCAAATATCTTGTTGCTGCCCACTTACTAATGGCGCACCTCTTGCATGGTGCGCCATTAGTAGTTACCACTACTAATGGCGCACCTAAGCAGGATGCGCCATTAGTATGTTTGGACAAAGCACTAGTTCAAAAAAAGTTTCTATACTAATGGCGCACAGGCAGGATGCGCCATTAGTATGTTTGGACAAAGCGCACTAGTTCAAAAAAAGTTTATATACTAATGGCGCACTACACACAGTGCGCCATTAGTAGTTACAACTACTAATGGCGACTTGGGCAGGATGCGCCATTAGTATGTTTGGACAAAGCGCACTAGTTTAAAAAAAAAAATTTGGTACTAATGGCGCACCCAAAGCATGGTGCGCCATTAGTAGTTTAGACTCTAATGGCGCAACGGATGGTGGTGCGCCATTAGTATATACTAATGGCGCACCATCTTTCCGGTGCGCCATTAGTGTCATTTCCATCTATAGCCCTTTTCCTAGTAGTGCATGGGCCAGTGATGGTCCAGAGGCTCGAGGACCCCGCGGAGGTGGTGCGTCACCGTGTCAGTGAGGAGGACGCGTACGTCCGTCTCTACTTGTTTGCGTTGGAGCATAGTTTCTTTTTTCCAATACCTGGCAGGTTCACCAGGGATCTCACTGGAGCTATGATCCTGTGATGATTCCTTCTCTTTGGATGTCCACCGCCCGCGCCGATACCCATCGTGTGCTAGGGTTTAGTTGTATTAGTGACGTTATATGTATGATACTATTCGGGATGTATTAGTGATAATATTCGACGATGTACGGACGCATGAGATGATTTACTTTTACTGATTGAATGCATGCTAATTTGAATACTTATTTATTTTACGATTTGGTTTTGCTTATTGAATTCTCATGTCAATATGAGTCCTATAAGATATTTTGAGTATCCTGGTAGTTGTCTTCAATCGATTTTCAATTAATGTTTCAACTATGAACATAGGAAATGTCTGAAAACGAAAAGGATTTCGGTATTTGCAAATACTGCGAAGACGAGCGTGGCCTATGCGACGGAATCTTCCTAGATGATGATAGGCGCTTCAGATCAAGTCAAGCGTGAACTTCAAGTGGATACAAGAAGTCACAACGACAAGTCTTTTTTCGTAATTAAGCATGACATCTGCTTCATTTGCTTCAACTAATAATTTAATTTTTTTTACTATTCTACTAGTGTATCCCCTGCCATGCAAGAGTTTTTGTCTTGGATAAGACAGGTATCAGTCGTACTATTGAGGTAAAGAAATTTTACTTGAAGACTGAGCATGGTTTTATATTCCACGCAAAATTATGCAACGCAGACGACTACACCTATTTTGGATGCAAAACTTGGCGAGCACTATGCAAGACTTATGCATTTGAACCTGATATGGTTATCACCTTTGATATTTGTCCGTAAGATGATATTGAAGGTAATATCGACATCTTGGTCGATGTGCAGACGCCTCTAGTTATACCATTATGTGAGTTTCTCAACCATATTTATGTCTTTGATATTGTTTATTCAAAAATAGTTCACAACTAATTTATATTGTCATCTTATTTCCATTCAAGCAAACATGTCCAGCGCTTGGTAGACAAGACCTACTACTGTCCCGGGGCTAAACTAAACTGCAAGGAGCTTGTCATTATGTTTCATGGCTTGAGGATCTTGATACTATGAAGACAAATTTTCTTCCTGCACTTAGAAATGTTAGTACTGAAAACGTGCGACCAATAGTGCTCGTAATGAACTACAGTCACATCTATTTAGGAAAGATGGTAAGATTTTTACTATTTGTCCTCAGTGCATCTTTTGCATACATTATTTTTTAAGCTAACCTTCATTGCTAAGTATGTTACTATACGATGTTCTTCAACAGGGACTCCCGATGAATGTTGTGCCTCATGTGATCGAGACTAAAGGTATCATGAGTATTGTTAGCTTACGGCCAAGATATCCTACAATGCACTAGTGTGCATTCAGGATTTCTAACAGCGAGGAATGCTTAATAGTGAAAGACTGGACCAAATTTGTGATGGAGGAGCGCAGAGAAGTACTAGGGGCAGCAATCAGAAGCGCGGCCCGCGATTAGGAGACAGGTTCATCTGTATGCTCCAACTTGATGAAGGAGGAGAGCTACACATGTTTTATGATATTTTACCTGAGGGAGAGCAGCAGGAGTGATTAGCTAGCTAGAAATGAGTTTGAAGATGATGATGTGCTACACTATATGACTATGATGATTAAATAGCTAGTGTTGGTGGTAATGACTATGATGATTATTATTAGCTAGTGTTGGTCGTGATTAGATAGCTACCGCATCTAGTGTTGCTGGTGAATAGCTAGTGTTGGTACATTAGATCACCCGATAAAAGCAGTATCAAGAGAAAACTCACCAATGCATGTACAAGTTCATGGAAATTTAGTGGTCACGCATGCATTCATTGTAATTAATGCATCGGTAAACAAAACTTCTTGAAAAAACAAGCGTACTAATTACTTGTGCAAACTACAAAATTAATTGCACCACTCACCATCTACCTTGGTTGGAGATATTTTGAAATTGAGCCATAAACTGGAAAGGAGGGAGTAGTAACATAGCCTAGGGTAGCTTGCTGCACCACGGACTCCAAGGAAATTGCTGTAGTACTACTCCTATGTACCACTATACTACTCCTACTACTAAAAGACATATATTTCAAACAATATGATAATCTCTGTAACCAAGGTAGGGATGAGGAGTAAACGGAGGGAGTAGTAAACTTTTCTCCTCATCCTGTGAGCCACCGCGCGTGTGGGCGAGGGAGCGGGCGTAGGCGTAGTAAGAAAGCTTCGCCTCGTCTTGCGACTCTACAAGCAACGGCGCTCATGGGCGGGGGAGACGGCTTACTAAGCAAGCTTCTCCTTTTTCTGCGAGTTGTTGGGACACATCAAAAGTAATACATACAGAGCATCTCTAGTGTATAGAGCCTTGTCTCTAAGGTAGGCCCCACATGGTTTGTCTCTTATCAAATAAAAAACCACAATATATAGAGAGTCTAACCAGCCTAAAATATGGGCCCTAGCAGAAATTTAAAAAGTATTGATTAACAACGCATTTGTCCAATCAGTACTATTTCTCTTGTATTCCAACTTTCTTATGTTTCCTAAGGCTGACAATTGGGACCAGATGGATTGTTACATTGTTAGAGGTAGCCTCTGAGGTTAGACGCGATGCTAGCCAATTTTTTGTTAGAGGCAGTTCATGCAATGTATAGAGGCCTGCCTCTAAGAGGAGAGAGGGCTTAGAGGAAACAAAAAGCATACATTGTGGATGCCCTAAGTTCCTACTTTCCAGTCTATATGACTCAATTTAAAATCCACAATGTATCCATAATAGATGTTGAGTGGTGGAATAAGTTTGTTACTTCCATAGTTCGCAAAAGTACTGAGCATGTGAGATGGTGAACGGTGGGAGTACGATATCATTAGTACTACAGTTCTTTTGGAAGGATTGTAGTAGTCCCTCCCATTCACATGTTCACATTTCAAGCTTCAATAAAAATGTGCACACAAGGATTAAGAGAAACCTCGGCCATGCATGTACTCCCTCAAACCTTATAGGGTATAAAATGCGTTTTGGAGGCTAACTTTGACCACATGTTAGAGCAATAATATGACATCCAATTTACACAAATCTTACCATCAAATACATACGTGGTCATTATACTGCTAACACATGCATGTGTTGCAATTGGTACATAGATACAGTAGTAAACACTTACTATCTAGTAGTACTAGTAGTACTCTACACTACTACTACTATGAGGCCATCCAACTGTGTCCCGGGCTCCCAGCAGAAGACCGCGGACACCGATTATTCATTCATATTTAAATATGTTTTCACATAGCAAAATATCTCTATCTCTACTCTTATAAAACACTGAGATGGGGACGATGGTGTGCCTGCCATCTTGTAATATAGACCGTTCGATCTATATCTGATGGATAGAAAGCAAACTATGACAATTTTACAAAAGATACCCGCACCTCTCTCCACATTTACAGATATGGCCTTTGCCTCGTTCATCCTTATCTTCCACAACCTCATTGCTGAGCAATTAAAAAAGGATGTCTCTGGAACAATTTGGCATGGTGGCCGCTGCCGGCGCCGTGCATCCCCATGCCTCCGCCTAGTCCGACCACCAGTGATGATCACGCCCCACTACTCCTCATATTATCTCTCATCTTTCTTGAGATATCATTTTTTCGATAAAATTCTCGAGATACCATTTTATCGATAAAATTCTCTAGATATCATTAGTTATTACACATGGGATTATTCCTGCATGGGTCAATCACAACAGGTGTTTTGTGAAAAAATGCATCTTGACGTTCCGTGCAATGCACGGGCATCTTGCTAGTCCATGAAAACAACACATGGCAAAATTTCACGTCGAACGAGGGATTTGAATGTGCTGGGAGGGTGGGGATGGGAGGGGATGTTTGGGTCTTTCCCCGGGTAGCGAAAATATTGGCGACCCTTTTGTCCACCCATGCCTTTGCCACCGATGAATGAGGAAGATCTCGGGTGCTCATGCATCCTCCGATGCGCGCGTTGGAGACGAGATCGCACGAGTTGTGCTTTTTTTCCACCACGTCGCCCAAGCCGATCGGAGACCGACCAGCGACCCGCAAATTACTCCATCCAACCATAGCCGCACACATTCTGACAGCAACTCAACTAACCAGACGAAATTTATGCAAACACAACAATATTTCATATAAACAATGACGAAATTCATATAAAATACCGGATTTTCATACAAACATGACGGACTTCATTACATTCAAATCAACTAAGCGGTGCTAGTCTGAAAAAAACAGGTATACTAATACCCAGCCTAAATGGTCGCCCGCTAATCCACTTGTCTTTCTTATGTTCGGCAGCACGATCACCGGACTGCCGGGAGCCCTGGAGGTATATGCTTCAGTGCAAAGGACGTGTCGCTTCCCCACTGCTCAACTGACATCGTCGGCTGGTGCCTAATATGGAGGTGGAGGAGGGCTTCTCCACTTCCTTGGAGCCCATGCGGGGTCGACGAAGGTCCTCATAACAAAAGTATCCGGCAAGACACCTGTTGTGTACGTTGGCGTCGCCTCGGTGGTGGCCTTCATGGGCCCCAAGTAGCGGCGGCCTCCCATGTTCTACTTCTCGATGATGGCGGCGGACGCGGAGGCGCTGGCCACCGACTCGTCACTCTCCATGCACCCGGCTTCTATCTCTGCTTGCATGGCGCGGCTACAGGCATGGGAGTCTCGGCCACAGAAACGGGAGACGCGTTCGCAGACATGGGAGGTGTGGTACGAGGCGGCGGCATGCACGGCAGTGACGACGCCCGTGCTCCCCGCCGTGCCGGTGTGGAGCAGCTCACCGCTCCTCGTCCAGCTGGCCTGGAGTGGCGAGTTGTTCCACCGCGCACCGGCTTGGGGCGGAAAATGGCTCTGTCGGGCGAGGGGAGGGAGGTGGATTAGTGAGCTTCATAGCTCGTATCCGGCGAGCTCGGTGGGCCACCTAGCCGGCTTGGATGCCGGATAACTACGCTTCATAAGCCATTGTAAGAGTGGACAAAATGGTGAAGGAGGAGAGAGGGGAGCGGCAGAGGTGTGCGATTCTTGGCCGGCGTCTAGCCTCATTTAAATAGGAGATTAAATAGATGGCGGACGGGGGGAGCTCGGCCGGCGTTGCGTTTAATGTCGAGCCGGTAATGAAAGGACGTGTGTATGAATGCGGCAAGGAGGCGTGTTCAGCCGGGCGTGCAGCGAGTGGCGCCCTCGACTCTGACGTACGACACCGCGCCGTTCTTCCACTGACATGCGGTATCGTTGGATACTTGTCCTGCATGTCAGTGACCCAACGCAGGCAGCGCACGGCGGAGGAGCTTTCCGTGGGCCAGGGCGGTCAGAAGCGGGCATTTCATAAACCAATGATTGTTCATTGACCGTGGCGTCATCTATTTCATGTAGATAAGCCTAGTATATAATGTAAGAGTATTTTAAAATTTCCATATATACGTTGATAGCCCATTTGATACGTTGTGATTCATAAAACCGTTGCAAACATCAATGTTCTGCTCATCACAGATAAGATTTATTAATACCCGTAACGATCCATGTCCTTAACAAAGGGTGCATGCACATGTAGGATGAGCGTGTGTCTTGCATCGTGTGCTGTGTGCATGCAGGCGTGCGAGTGTTGCGTGTGTGCATGTGTATGTTTCAGTGTTGCATGCATGTGTGCATGCATGTGTGTGTTTGTGATTTCATGTGTACGTGTCATGTTGCACGCATGCATGCGTGCGTGTGTTCGTGAGTGCATGTGTACGTGTCGGTGTTGCACGCCTGCATGTGTGCGTGTGTTCGTGCGAGTGTTGCATGCGTGCATGTGTACGTGTGGGGTGAGGCTACATGTCAGTTGTCGGGGGGATGAACCCCGGGCAGGCAACGAAACCTGGATCCTCAAAATCATCACGACCGACATCGCTGCTCAATCCGGCCCGCACTTGGCCCGGTTCGTCCACCCAGCCACGTCCCTCAACCCAGCCGAACTCTTCGACCCGGCTAAGACAACAACCCGGCCCTGACGGCTGGCGCAAGCCGGCAGAGCCCGGCGAACCAAGGCTTCCCCAGCAAGCCAGATCTCCCGTGGCGTGTTTCTCAACCCAACCACGGGTCAGCTCCTGTCCCATCCAAGGAGTGCGATGGGACAAGTCTCCATCAAGGGGATGAGCATGGCCAGAGTAACCCACCCACTCTAACCGACAGGAGCATGGAAATAGTGCCACACCTACCCCGCTGACCAAGGCCGGCGTGGCTAGGGCACACTCATCATCACTGATGACACCAGCTGACAGCGACCAGGCGGTACGCCACGGTAGGTGAGTCGACCCGACCACTCCATGACGGCCGACAGGACGAAGAACAGTGCCTCCTGGCACATGGGGCCCGCGCCCGGAGAACCCAGCGAGCCCTGACACCCGGCGGGTCCCAGCACCGGCTTCCCGGACGATGACAACCCAGCCCCACGGCCTTGCCACTTTACCATTGAAACCCTGGGGGGTTAACCTATAAAACCCCCCAGGAACCCTCATGTACACAGGCACGCATACAACACACCACACACCCACACGAGCAGTAGAACTCACACCAGGAAGGGGAGCAGCCTAAGCCTTGGCTTGTCTTCCTCCTTCCTCCAAACAGCTCTAGGAGCAACTCTCTACTAATACATATAAACCACACTCAGGAGGACTAGGGGTGTTATCTCTCCGGAGAGCCCCGCACCTGGGTATGTCTTGCGTCCCTCGCACGCTAATGCACACCTCGCCTCTGGAGCCCACCGGTGCCATTGAGCCCACTCCTCTCTTTAGCCATCCTTTGGCATCTGCCTTGCGCCCACCACGACAGCTGGTGCCCACCGTGGGGTGATACGTCCATTTTGCATCATGCTTTTATATCGATATTTATTGCATTATGGGCTGTTATTACACGTTATGTCACAATACTTATGCCTATTCTCTCTTATTTTACAAGGTTTACATAAGGAGGGAGAATGCCGGCAGCTGGAATTCTGGGCTGGAAAAGGAGCAAATATTAGAGACCTATTCTGCACAACTCCAAAAGTCCTGAAACTCCACGGAATATCTTACAATAAATAATAAAAAATCCTCGCCAAAGATGAAGACCAGGGGCCCACACCATGTCCACGAGGGTGGGGGGCGCGCCCTACCCCCTGGGGGCGCCCCCTACCTCGTGGGCCCCCTGGTGGCCCTCCGATGCCCATCTTCTGCTATATGAGGTCTTTCGTCGAAAAAAAAAATCAGAAGCAACCTTTCGGGACGAAACTCCGCCGCCACGAGGCGGAACCTTGGCGGAACCAATCTAGGGCTCGCGAGCTGTTCCGCTGGGACACTTCCCTCAGGGGGAAATCATCGTCATGATCATCACCAACGCTCCTCTCATCGGGAGAGGGCAGTCTCCATCAACATCTTCTGTGGGGACCCCGACTCATAAGTCGTGATCACCGAATGCACGTGTACAGTGATCCCAGAGATCAATGCTCACTGAACACACAGAAGCTGAATAACAAGAGGCTTACATCCATACATACCATATTACACAAGTAGGACCATTATGGTCAAGTCTTTAGTATAACATTGCAGCGGAAATCTTAAATCCGATAACTTGGACCCATGCCATCTGCCTTAACCCTACAGTGCATTCTCGACCGGAAGCGCCCTAGCTCGCATGTTCGCCACAAGTATTCTTCATCATATCCTGTTCTTTCATGCCCGCCAATAAAATAACCAAGGGCAAGCCAATGAGTACTTTGAATGTACTACAAGCAACCCATGTTTTGGTTCCATATAACAATGCATGATATAGGTAAATTTTTGCGAAAGCTAGTTTTGAGTGCAATAATATGTTCAACAACTTGTAAGACATGCATCAGGAGAATTCAAGTAACCATGAGGACAGGTTACAGATATCAACATAGATAGAGTGGGCACCAACCCAACTCAATCATGTCAAGTCCTTTGACTTGACCCAAGTAGATCTTCCCACTTATCCAAACACACACACTGGTTTGTAAACATGTGGACGTAGCCCAAGAGCGCTTACCCAACTGTCCTTGACCGTGGAAAGGGCTATTCGAATAGTTTGACACTCTGCAGAGGTTGCACACTTTACCCACAAGATCCGGGAACTTCCGTGTCATCCACGACCGCGATACCTCAAGTACCGGGGTAAGCACCGATCACTACCTTTCCTAGACGACACTAACAAGGAGTCCACTCGTTGTTCCAGATCCTCACGATGTACATCATACGAGACTCACTCGAGATCGTAACATCCGAGAGGGGACACAACGGTGTATCCGGTGCCTCAGAAGACAGTCATGGCCGCCCTACAGCACGACCCGTCCCGAGAGAGAGCACCAACTCTCCCCCGTTACTAGTAATGCGGGCTCCAAGCTAGTACCGGCCTAGGTAATCAACAATGCCCTTTCCCATATAAGGGTAGAGTGGTTGCGCATGTAAGGTTGGAATAACGGTCGCAACTTAAACCAATCCGTTTTGAAAACAACACACACACTTGCCTCGGTACACCACTTCGTCATCAAGTGGTTACCCATCTCATCATCTCCCTCGGGCATAGGTGGCACCCGACGGGGTTTTCAAAAAGTCCTTTGAAAATACTTTATCTCCTTCACCATGCATATACCCGTCCCTTTTTGCGTAGCATCTGCTTTAGCATCCTATCTACTCCCGCCGGCATAACCCTCATAAGAAGGTAGGGTCATGCACAATGCAAGTATCAACGAGGAAGTACGGTGGCAAACCATCAAAGTGGTTACCACCTCATCATGATTCCGTTGCAACAACAATATGGTGATATATGACATGCATAAAAAGGGTTTCATAGACATGGCCAAAGGGCTGCTTGCCTGGTTCATCAGAGTCTTCGAGTCTTCTGGTCCTTCTCCAAGTATTCCGTCTACTTCGTCAACTAACATCGGAAACAAACACAATAAGCAACACAACAAGGCAAACATAGAAGTGCTATAAAAATATGAATTTGTCTTTTCTAGGATACCTTTGGTCATATGAGGAATGACCAAAGTGGTTTCATTGGGATTTGATTACTGGATATCTCTGAACAATTCAACATGATGGAATCAAGGGATTTGTGCATTTACAAGAAGTGCACAACAATATTATTTTGAAAAATGAGAAAAGGCACCCATTGAACATAGAATGATTTTAGAAGCATCTAGGAGTTGGTTTCACTGGATTTGGAGTTCAAATGAATATTCTATGGATTTGCAAAGTTGACAAACATGAAGAAATGGCTCATTATTTTGTGGGGTACAGAAAGTATTCAGAAAAATGTTCATAAACTAAGTTATGAACTTAGAAACATCTAGGAATTTGAATCATGGCATTTGGATCAATTTTGAGCTCTCTGTGATTTTCTAAAGTTCATCACAGAAATGGAAAATTGGGTTTTGTGAAATATGTGTGAAAGAAAGTATTCTAGAAAAATTTGCATGGTACTCCTCGAGGTAGGTAATGATTTATGGGATCACTAGGAATTTGAGTCAACAAATTTGGAGTTAAAATGAATTGATTATCGATTTTAGAAGTTCAGAATAAAAGCAAAAGGAAAAGTTTAGGCTTATACCTAAAAGACGCACTGGGCGTGAGATAGCTAGTGGGCCGGCCCAGCGGCTCAGCAACGTGCGGGAAAGGGCCACGTCAAAGGCGTAATCCATGCTGGGCGTGTCTTTCGCGGGGGAAGCGGCAGAGGCAGAAGCCGTCTTCACTTAATCCTCAAGGGCCCGGCGCTGACTTCGCCGACGCAGGAGGCCCGCCACACACAGCCGCGGTCGTCTTCAACCTCGAAGCGGTGGCGCGGCCGACGACTCCGGCGATGATTGCCGGCGACCGACCACCTCCCACGGCGCCGCACACCGTGTACTCGGGTGCCAAGACGATCCATCCGCCGGTGGCACGATCGCCGAGGAGTACGGGGTCGAGCAGGGTGTTGGTCGCGGCGGACGAGGCCGACGGTGACGGGGGGGCACGGCACTACGGCCACCGGGAGGAGTAACCGGAGTGCAGGGGAGATTCGGGCGGTCGGTGGAGATGCATTGAGACGCATAGGTGGAGGGGACGGGGCTCGGGCATCGCGAATTTAGCCTGGTGCCAACGGCGGCTCTCCGGCCATGGGGGCTATGGAGGGCACAAGGAGGGGAGCGGCTTGTTTTAGGGGGTCTCTGGGAGGGAGAGAGAGCGAAGGAGGTCCATAGGGGCCTGGAGGCGGCTTTATATAGCCGCCCGTGGCTCACTGTGGTCCAGTCTTGCCAGGCTGAGGCTGTTGCCGTTGCTGCAGGTCACGGGGGCTCAAGTGGGCGTGTCTGGGGTTCTCGTGGGGTTGGTCTAGGGCGAGGGGAGAGAATAGAGATAGCGGGGAAGGGCCAGAGCTCCGCGCGTGTGGGCTCGCCCATTGGGGCTCTCGGGCGGCTCTGGCGCGCGTGCGAGGGGGCAGCAGGAGGGAGATGGGGGAGGGGGACCAGGCCTTGGCGTGTCGCGGACGCCGAGGCGCATCGACTGGCGCGCTTGGGCGGCCTGAGGTGGACGGGAGTGCGGCGGCAAGGCTCGGCCGCCATCAGAAGCTCAGAGCAGGCTTTTGCCGGCATGAGCGCTGTTTTGGCGGCTCACCGTGTCCACTTGCGTCTGGAGTGTGCTGGGTGATGGGTTAAAGCCTGTGGTGACGTTGGAGAGCTAGCAAAGTCAAAGAAAGAGAGAGGGAGAGCAGAAAGAGAGGGAAAGTTGCTGGACAAAGATGAAAAATGAGGTTCTCACCCCCAAATACTTGAGCTGAAGCCATCCAACTTTCGCCAGTGGTAGAGGGGTTCTAGGACATGATGTAGTAGGAATTGTGGCTCAAGGAGAATCCATCTGGTGCCCCAAATGTTCATCACAAAATTATGGCAGAAGGTGTTTGATGGTAGTTTGGTCAAGCAAATGGATCCCACTTGACATGAGAATCAACAGGATCAAATGGAATATATAATTGAGGATGATCACCAAGTTTGATCTCATTTGAAGAAGGTTGCCAATGTAACTTTGGCAAACCCTAGAAATTAGCAGAAATGAACTTGTGTAGATCTAGTTGAGCAAATTACTTCTCCTTGATGCACCACTTGGTGTAGTGGCCTCATTTGGTCGTGTGAATATGCTCACCAAGGTTGGGGTCAAGGAGAGAAAGTTGGTAGTACAAAGTTGTTCAAATTAGATTCTGGTCAGAGAGGGTTTTGGGGCACTTTGATCAATATAACATTTTATCCAACTTGTGCCATTTGGTCTAGATGAATTATTAGACCATTTTAGCATGTTCACAAGATTTGAGAGCATTTGGACATGTTTGGCAATGTAAAGTTGCTCAAACTTCAAAATTGATAGAAATGGTTTTGAGGGGATTTCATGGGGTTATACTATTCTCCATGACATGATATTTATCAATATCATCCAACATGTCATATGTGACATGCTAGAATTTTCTTGGAATTTTTGGAGAATATTTCCTTTGTAAATATTTCAAAAGCTTGGAATATCTAGAAAGGGTATTTGAGGGGTTTGACCAATATTTTGAACATGACCATGTGTTGAAACTCTTATATATGGACAATATATGTCCACTGAGTTTCCCTAGGTTTTTGTCAAATATTTTGAAACAATAAAATAATTTTTCCTATTAAAGACCATTTCTGGCCTTAAGAAAAGCTTTTAAATAAAATAGGAAAATAACTTTTAAAATTATATTTTTGTGGTTTCGGGTATCCTATATCTAATAGGAGTCAAATATATTTTTGAAAGATTTTTACTGCCCTTAATTAAGTACTTGCAAAGCAAACCTCAATTCAGGGGTTTTGAAAACTAATTTTGAAAATACTATTTGGCCAAATTATTTTGTAAGAAATGATTTTTATGTCCTATACACATGGCATGATCATTGGGAAAGGTTTTTGGATCAAGGAGAAGGAGTATAGGAGTTGGAGGATTTATTTGATTTTTAGAGCACTTGCAAACATCAGACAAAAACCAATCAAGGCAAGGTCCAAATCACTCAAAAGTTTTTGTCAAACCACATTTTATCATGATTGTTAGCTTAAGTGTAGTGGCATGAAAATCAGGGTGTTATAGACCTAGGTAGAATCCCTGGTGTATCTTGTCTTGCCGGTCTTCAGTTGATGAGAGAGATGAGAGAGAAAAGTAGCATAGAGGAGGGGGATGCCTAAAGGGGGTTCTATAGTCCAGGTGCAAACAACAAGTGCCAAAAAGGGCCAAACACAAACAACAAAATAAGGCAGGTGATATAGTCGTGTACTTGTTGCCTAGGGCAAAAGGGCAACTGATATCAAAACACAAACAAATAAATGCAAGCAACACACAATCATGGTTCTATTCGAACCATCATACGGACTCGATCACGCATAGGGGGTACACGACTCATCCTACCCTAGGGTTCTCGGACTAAGTAGTCGTGCTTTACTTAGTGCCTCGTGCGCCTCCTGGTTTTCCTCGTGTGTTGCTACGCCTCTTGTAGTTGTTCGATGAAACAATCCTGGTTGAGCTCAAGATTCTTCAACAACTTTTCTTTGTTGGAGTGATGGGGTGAAGGTGGCTCCTCGTGAATCGGCATTGACTTGGTCTTCTATTGTCTTCTGAATCACGACGATCCCTTTTTGTCTTCTAAGCCGTCGATGGTACCAGGTAGGCAATGCTTTATGCAATAACATTATCAAGGCATAATAGTGGTCCAACCCGTCAGACACATTGTTGACAATATCGTCACCGAGAGCGGGGGATGAAGAGAACCGTTTTCCTGCTCACTATAGTGAGGCGGACCAAATGGCTAGGTTCTCGTCCACCGGTGGTTGCCGATACAACAATGGTAAGGACATGGTTGCTCTATTAGCGATGTATATCATGATCTTGCATTTCCTATGCCCTGATCATCATAGCCTAAGGTCGCATCATCTTGGGGCAGTGTCAAGGGTGTCACCATCTTCTGGGTCTTCATTTCCTCATTCCTTGAGGATGTATCTTCTATTGGTATCGTCTTGTTGTGGTGTCGCCAATCTTGTGCTCGGAAGATGTAGGCGAATGTCTGACAAGGCATCCTCCTTCTAGATTATCCACAAGGATTACAAGGAATTCAGTGGTCAGGGGCATAAGGGTTCTAGAGACCAAAAGTTTTGAAGGGGAAGAGATCAATAAGGAAAGTATACCATAGTTTTCGAAAAACTGAGAAGGGAAGAGAAGTACAGACAGTTTGAAAACTGGTAATAGTTTTGACAATAGTTTTACCCTAACTAACGACCATGCTAACTAAGGCTTCCTACAGTCAGGATGGCTCTGATACCAGCTCTGTGGGGACCCCGACTCATAAGTAGTGATCACCGAATGCACGTGTACAGTGATCCCAGAGATCAATGCTCACTGAACACACAGAAGCTGAATAACAAGAGGCTTACATACATACATACTGTATTACACAAGTAGGACCATTATGGTCAAGTCTTTAGTATAACATTGCAGCGGAAATCTTCGTCGATAACTTGGATCCATGCCATCTACCTTAACCCTACAGGCATTCTGACTGGGAAGGGTCCTAGCTCGCATGTTCGTCACCGAAGTATTCTTCATCATATCCTGTTCTTTCATGCCTGGCCAATAAAATAACCAGTGGCAAGCCAATGAGTACTTTGAATGTACTCGCAAGCAACCCATGTTTTGGTTCAAGATATAACAATGCATGATATAGGTAAATTTTTGCAGAAGCTAGTTTTGAGTGCAATAATATGTTCAACAACTTGTAAGACATGCATCAGGAGAATTCAAGTAACCATAAGGACAGGTTACAGATATCAACATAGATAGAGTGGGCACCAACCCAACTCAATCATGTCAAGTCCTTTGACTTGACCCAAGTAGATCTTCCCACTTATCCAAACACACACACTGGTTTGTAAACATGTGGACGTAGCCCAAGAGCGGTTACCCAACTGTCCTTGACCGTGGACACGGCTATTCAATAGTTTGACACTCTGCAGAGGTTGCACACTTTACCCACAAGATCCGGGAACTTCCGTGTCATCCACGACCATGATACCTCAAGTACCCGGGTAAGCACCGATCACTACCTTTCCTAGACGACACTAACAAGGAGTCCACTCGTTGTTCCAGATCCTCACGATGTACATCATACGAGACTCACTCGTGATCGTAACATCCGAGAGGGACACAACGGTGTATCCGGTGCCTCAGAAGACAGTCATGGCCGCCCTACACGCACGACCCGCCCCAAGAGAGAGCACCAACTCTCCCCGCCACTAGTAATGCGGCTCCAAGCTAGTATCGGCCTAGGTAATCAACAATGCCCTATCCCATATAAGGGTAGAGTGGTTGCGCATGTAAGGTTGGAATAATGGTCGCAACTTAAACCAATCCATTTTGAAAACAACACACGCACTTGCCTCGGTACACCACTTCGTCATCAAGTGGTTACCCATCTCATCATCTCCCTCGGGCATAGGTGGCACCCGACGGGGTTTTCGAAAAGTCCTTTGAAAATACTTTATCTCCTTCACCATGCATATACCCGTCCCTTTTATGTAGCATCTACTTTAGCATCCTATCTATTTCCACCGCATAACCCTCATAAGAAGGTAGGGTCATGCATAATGCAAGTATCAACGAGGAAGTACGGTGGCAAACCATCAAGTGGTTACCACCTCATCATGATTCCGCTGCAACAACAATATGGTGCTATATGACATGCATAAAAGGGTTCATAGACATGGTCAAACGGTTGCTTGCCTCGGTTCATCGAGTCTTCGAGTCTTCCGTCCTTCTCCAAGTATTCCGCCTACTTCGTCAACTAACGCCGAAACAAACACAATAAGCAACACAACAAGGCAAACATAGAAGTGCTCTAAAATATGAATTTGACTTTTCTAGGATACCTTTGGTCATATGAGGAATGACCAAAGTGGTTTCATTGGGATTTGATTACTGGATATCTCTGAACATTTCAACATGATGGAATCAAGGGATTTGTGGATTTACAAGAAGTGCACAACAATATTATTTTGAAAATGAGAAAAGGCACCCATTGAACAAAGAATGATTTTAGAAACATCTAGGAGTTGTTTTCACTGGATTTGGAGTTCAAATGAATATTCTATGGATTTGCAAAGTTGACAAACATGAAGAAATGGCTCATTATTTTGTTGGGTACAAAAAGTATTAAGAAAAATGTTCATAAACTAAGTTATGAACTTAGAAACATCTAGGAATTTTAATCATGGCATTTGGATCAATTTTGAGCTCTCTGTGATTTTCTAAAGTTCATCACAGAAATGGAAAATTGGGTTTTGTGAAATATGTGTGAAAGAAAGTATTCTGGAAAAATGTGCATGGTACTCCTGGAGGTAGGTAATGATTTATGGGGTCTAGGAATTTGAATCAACAAATTTGGAGTTAATGAATTGATTATCGATTTTAGAAGTTCAGAATAAAAGGAAAAGGAAAAGTTTAGGCTTATACCTAAAAGACGCACTGGGCGTGAGATAGCTAGTGGGCCGGCCCAGCGGCTCAGCAGTGTGCGGGAAAGGGCCACGTCAAAGGCGTAATCCTTGCTGGGTGTGTCTTTGGCGGGGGAAGCGGCAGAGGCAGAAGCCGTCTTCACTTAAACCCTGCGGGCCCGGGCGCCGACTCACCGATGTGCGGGCCCGCCAAGACACAGCCGTGGTCGCCTCTGCAACCTCGAAGCGGTCGGGCGCGCCGACGACTCGGGGATGATTGCCGGCGACCCGACCACCTCCCACGGCGCCGCACAGTGTGTACTGGGTGCCAAGACACATCCATCCGCCGGTGACACGATCACCGAGGAGTACGGGGTCGAGCAGGGCGTTGGTCGCGGCGGACGAGGCCGACGGTGACGGGGGGCACGGCACTATGGCCACCGGGAGTAGCAACCGGAGTGCAGGGGAGATTCGGGGGTTCGGTGGAGATGCATTGAGACGCATAGGTGGAGGGGACGGGGCTCCGGCCTTACGAATTTAGCCCGGTGCCAACGGCGGCTCTCCGGCCATGGGGGCTATGGAGGGCACAAGGAGTGAGTGGCTTGTTTTAGGGGGTCTCTGGGAGGGAGAGAGAGCGAAGGAGGTCCATAGGGGGCCTGGGGCGGCTTTATATAGCCAGCCCGTGGCTCACCATGGTCCAGTGCGCCGGCGAGGCTGTTGCCGTTGCTGCAGGTCACAGGGGCTCAAGTGGGCGTGTCTGGGGTGCTCGTGGGGTTGGTCTAGGGCAAGGGGAGAGAATAGAGATAGCGGGGAAGGGCCAAAGCTCCGCGCGTGTGGGCTCGCCCATTGGGGCTCTCGGGCGGCTCTGGCGCGCGTGCGAGGGGGCAGCAAGAGGGAGAAGGGGGAGGGGGACCAGGCCTGTCGGTGTACTAGAGTAGGGGTACCCCTAGCACCCCGAACTCGTGCACAGGCAGTTGCAGCACCCCGCGGCAGGGCTGGCCTGATGACCGCCAAGATCCTCAGCGGCTCCTTTGGAGCCATTCAAAGAACAAAGTAATCATGGCCCCGTCAAGAGGAGCTTGCCGGGAAGGCCACTCAGGGCACGAAGGAAACAAGGCCCCGGCAAGAGGACCTTGCCGGGAAGGCTGGTGGCGATAAGCTCCAGCGACAAGAACCATGCAGCGGCAAGGTGCTGCGCCAGCGACAAGTAATCTCTCTTCATCTCGCTCCAGCTCATCCGTAGCGTGTCACCAGGGCTCTCCCAAGCTGCGCATGTCGACGGGCTGTGCAGCCAGCGAGGAGCAGCGATAAGCGGCTGACGAGCTACCATCGTGGCAAGCAGAGCGCGCCAGCGGTCCTGTTACTGCTTGTTCGAGGCGGTTGAGGCAGGCATTATGACTCTTGTCCCTTGCCGTCGAGTTAGGTATAGATCAGCATACCTTTGTACAAAGCGGTGTACCAACCTCTGTTTTACTATCTTACCCTTGTCTATTTTGCCACATGTAGTGACCCCTTGTCCCTATAAAGGAGGCCCAAGTGCAGCGTAGAAAGGGTTCGGTTAAACTCGGCTTAGTTCATTCTACTCATACGAGACCACGCACAAGCTAGGTTTTGTAGCTCCATTGCTCCCTAGCAAGAGCAGAATACAATCAACAAAGCAGCGGTAGGAGTATTATCTCTGGGAGAGCTCCAGAAGCTGGGTAAATCTGCTTCGTGTGCATTGCTTGATCCGCTCTTACGTGCAATCTCCGCCCCCTCCGAACCACAAGGACCTAGGTCCCATAGGTGTTCAGGGACACGATCAGCTTCCCGACATCTTTGGCGGTGTTACATGGACCTGGGTCCCTTGTGGTTCGGAGGCGGAGATTGCCTGAAGAAGCGGATCGAGCGATCCTACGAGCAGATTTACCCGGCTGGAGCTCTCGGGAGAGATAATACTCCTCTTTGCTGCTTTGTGGATTGTATTCATTTCTTGCTAGGGAGCAATGGGAGCTACAAAACCTAGCTTGTGCATGGTCTCGTATGAGTAGAATGAACTAAGCGGGAGCCGAACTGAACCCTTTCTACATTGCACTTGTGCCTCCTTTTATAGGGACAAGGGTCACATATGGCAAAATAGACAAAGGTAAGATAAAACAGAGGTTGGTACACGCTTTGTCCGATGTGCGATGATCTATACCTAACTCGTGACGAGCAGGGACAAGTCATAAATGCCCGTCTCGGTCTTGAACGTGTAACGAGGATCGTCAGTCGCCTCCGTTTGCCCGCGATGGTACTCGTCGGCGCCGCTTATCGCTGCTCCCGCTGGCTGCACAACCCGTGACGATGCTGAGGAGAGCCCGTGGTGACACGTTAGCGGATGGTGGGCGGAGATGAAGAGATCACTTGCATGGCGAGCACCTTGCCAGCAAGCTTCTTGTCGCTCAGAGCTTATGGCTCACCAAGCCTTCCGGCAAGCTCCTCTTGCGGGCCTTATTTCGCCGTGCGAGTGGCCTTCTGGCAAGCTCCTCTTGCAGGGGCCTTGATTAATTGTTCTTTGAATGGCTCCAAAGGAGCCGCTTGAGATCTTAGCGGTCATCAATCCAGCCTGTGCCAGTTACTGTGCCCGCACATACCGCGAGTTACGTGCTGGGGTACCTACTCTAGTACACAGGGAGCCCCGGGCAGGCCACAAGCGCGCCAAGCTCTGTTGGGCCAGGCCCAAAAGCGATCTGCGAGCAGCAGCGTGGTCTTGATTACGCCGTTACCGCCTTGGACCCTGCGCCTCCCACGAGCGTCACGCACGGGCGTGGCGTGGTGGGGAGATCGTGGGGCTTTCTTTAATGGGAAAAAATCGGGCAGCCGTCCCTCTCCCTTTATAAGCGGGGGAACAGGCGGGGCCCCTGCCCTGTTTGTCACATGAAAACCCGTCGCTTCCCCCTTTCTTCCTCGAGCCCAAAGAGAAGCGGCGCTCCGCCCCTCAGTGCCACCGGTGCCTGCTTGCCGTCGACCTCCTCCACCACCTCTCCCCATGGCTCCGAAGGCCGACAAGGGAAAAGCGTGAAATCGGCCGGCGCAGCGGCTCATGGCTGCGGAAGGCAGGCCCTCTTGACCCCACTGCAGCGGGGAAGGAGCTGCAGGAGTTGTACTATCTCTTACAGTCGCGGAGACCGGGCGCACCAGCCAGCGAGAGTCATCTCCGCCGCCACCTCGAGAAAGGTTTCCATCGGGTACCCCTTTTTGCGCTTTTCTTCCTCTGCGGGCTCTGCCCGCCTTTTCTAATTCTTACGTGATGTCATGAACACATATGGCCTCCGCCTCCTTGATTTCACCCCCAGCCGTCCTCACCTTGGCGTTTCGCACACCTCTCTGAGAACTTTGTTGGGTCCACCCAAGCGTCGCACTCTTCGCCATTACTTCATGCCCGTGTAGAGAGAGGCAGCTTGCGGGGGATTGCATGGGTCTCTAGGACCGGCAAGAAGAGCGTATCTTGGCGGAGAGTTCGCGTAGCAAGTGGGAGGAGTGGAGAGCTGGCGGTGTTGGATCTTGGGAGGCCACAGCCTTTCACCGCCTGCATGAACTCCCGTAGTCTTGGCGGCAATGGTGAGATAACTTGGCGCGGAAGGCGACAAGTTGAAGATTGCCGTGACTAGGATCTTGCGTCTCCGGCAAGCAGGGCTTACCGTGGAGCGGTTGGTAGCGGACTTCCTTCGCGCGCGCATTCGCCCTGCAGGAGAGGAGGAGGCCTGCTTGGGAATTCCAAAATCGGCCCGGACATCATGAGGCTGCGCCGGGTCTGAACTGGAATTTTACTACCTTGGAGCTGGGCGACATGCTACGGGAGTTGTTCAAGCTCGATCGGATCACCCAGTGGTGCATGTTGCCGAGGAGTCGTGCCTTGTGCAACAACTCGTCGCTTGACAGCATCCGTAGCGATGATGCCGTTGTCACGATTCCCATGGAATCGTTCAACAGCGAGAACCCGCCGGCGAAATCGTGCAGCGATTCTTCGACAACTTGGTGGAGATGCCGATCCGCGCCGGCGAGCGAGGCGGCTCACCGCGACACCACCGATCGGGGAGATGGCGCGCGCCGCCCTAAGGTTGGAGGCGGCAGAAGCTACGCCGCCCGGCGTGTTGGAGTTTACCGTCGAGGCGGAAACAGCCCGGCGGCAAGCCTTGCCGACCGAGAAGAGCTTGTCGGTGAGGAGGAACAGGCCGAGCAGGCGTCGATCCGGAAGAAGCCGGCGGTGGCGCTTCCCTCCGCCGTCAAGCAACTTGCCGCGGAAGGCCAGCGGCCCCGCAAGAGGCGCCTCCGCAAAGAGCGGGAGAAGTGGCGGAAGGCGGCGAGCGGCCCAGCAACCGCCTCGTCGCCCGGCAGCGCTCCACAGCGCGGCAAATACTGTTGCCGGGGCGCCTCCTGCCACAACAATGGGGCGGGGTCTTACAGGTCGCGGCCCCTGCATCCGCCAAGCGTCCAGGAATCTTCTCCTCCAATTAAATGTAGCGGGCCGGAATTTGATCTCTCCACCCTCAGCTCAGGAAGAAGAGGAAGAGTAAGATCTTGTCGGCTGCTACTTGCAACACTTCAATTTATTGCTTTATTTTGTGTCGGTGGCTTCATTCTGAACCTTCTCCTTCTTGGGACACTAGCTCGGAGGGCGTCGAAGGGCCAAGACCCGGTGGTTGTCGTCTCGAGATGATTCCCTATGGCGGACAGAGGCGCGTCACAGGACTCCCTTGCCGGACCCGGCAACCCTTCATGAGCAGCCCAGCCTGACCCCAGTAAGTGTTTTGGTTTACTTCTTGTGGTTAGGTGTGCTTGGGTGCTTCTCCGTCAACGATATCTGGTTTGTTGAATCATGTAGGAGTAGAGCAGCCACATCGAGGAAGCTGCCGGAGGTCCTCCCGACGTTCTGCTTGCTTCAACTTCATGCAAGGAGAACTCTCCATGAGGGCGCTCTCCGGCAAGGAGCCTCTCGACAAGGAGAGCTTCCCCGACAAGGGCAGCATAGCGACCCTCGGTTGTGGAGACCTCGACAGCAGATCCCATTGCAGGTAATTTTCTTGTTTGAAAATCTCCCTTGGATTCTCTTTTCTTCTGTTCTTCTTCTTCGTACATTTGCTTGACTTGTTCTTTCTTTTTCGACCATCAGATCCAACATGCAGAATCCGATGGGGCGAGGCTACTGGCGAGGAGGGCCTTCGCGGCAACAATGTCGGCGCCCGCCAATATGGAGGAGGAGGCCGGCGCCCGATGGGTCCTTGCCGGAGGCCGCCAAGGCTCTTTGGCGCTTGAGGAGGCTGAGGAGGATCCAGCGATCGCCTTGGCAGCCACGAGGCGGGAGGCGCCAGGCGCTGCACAGACCACCAATCCTCCGCCACCGATGCCGCACCGGACTCGAAAACCCCAGCCAGGCGCCTACACGAAGGCGGCGAGGTGTATTTATCAAGCTCCATGGGCATCAAGCTCCGAGGCACCGGCGAAGGAGACCTTGGCGGAACTGCTTGCCTCCGCCGGGCTGTCATTGGTCGATGCTCAGTAGAAGCGGCGAGCACGAGGAGGCGCGGTTGCTCTGAGGTTGCTATCGCTCTCTAGCGCGACAAAGCCAAGGTTTGGAGTCGAGGCGCTTGTCGTGAGGAGGAATCGACTTGGAGAAAGCGTCTTTGAAAAGCTCAGCATGCCAACAAAACTCTCGAGATATAAGCGGGCGCAGCGGAGCAACTTGATGAAGGCGCCTGACCTTCATTTGGAGAAGAGGCGAGGTCGAGGAACAGCGAGGCTTGCGGCGAAAGCTCTCCAGCGAGAAGGTGGTGGCGCAGCGGAAGATCAACCTCGGCAGCTATGAGGAAGATCTCGCCGTCTTGTAACAAGCAGATTAGCCCAGCCCTTGGAGGCAAAGGATGCTTTGCTTGCGGCTCAGGAGCCGCCAGAAGGCTGGAGCGATGGTGGCTCAGTGGAGTCCACCCTCCAGGAAAAGCGACGAGGAGGTCACGGGTTGAAGCAGGCGTGAGAAGGGCCTACACCCTCGGTGAGTTGCTTGAGGCGCCTACGAGAAGATCAAGGAGATCGGCGCGCCAAGGACTCAAAGCGGATCTGGAGCTGAAGCGACCACCTTGGCGGAGGCGTTGGAAGGCGCCAAGGGCGGGAAGTGGGCCTGCTGGAAAGATCAAGTCCAGCGAGGAACTGGCAGCCGAATCTTGTGGCTGCCCAGAATAATCTCGAGGAGGCAGTATAATGCTGCTGGGCCGAAGGTCTTGTGGACACACGCCGCATGGCATCCATAATGAGTGATGGGTGGGGATGGTGGATCTTGGGTACTCCACAAGCGAGAACCTCAACCCAGCGTCAAGCTCAACCTCATTCTTCAAGGCGTCTTGAAGGGTCTCAGTGGCTCGGGAGGAGATCCCAAAAGCAGCTTGGCGGAGTCAGCGCCAAGTTTGCAGAGGCCTCTCGAGAAGGTCTTGATGAAGGTGGCCTTCCCGCCCAACCCAGGCGTCGATTTCACCAAATTCCTCAAGTCCACCTCCATCTGCTGCGTTAGGCGCTCAAAACCCTTATCGCACCCATTGTGGACGGGTGGCCGGAGTCAAGAGGCTCGATGGCGACCGCGTGGACTAGGCATGAGGCTTATCTTTCTCTTGTCGCTGTAGATCATGTTTAGGCGAAAATCTATTAAATCAGCGACAAGTTATCATGTAATATACACTATCTTAAGGCAATCGAATGCAATGTTATTTCCTTTACTCGATTTCTTCCCTTGTATGCTTATGCCCCTCGCTTTTAGGAACTTGTCGGTGCGAACACCTTTGCCGGCGCTGAGTGCGGAACTGGCAGCCTGGGCGATGCATCTCCGACAAGCAACCTTATCATAACTAGTTGCAGCACACTTAAGTTGTTGGCGGACTTGAAACAAAGTAAGAGGCGCCAAGCTGATCATGATCGGTTCCTCCAGCGCACAGTTTTCCATACAAAGTACTATCGTTCGAGGAAGATAACTTAAAAATTTAAGGCGGTCGTTTAAACTTAGCAACAACTTCTCGTTGTCCATTTCCGGCAAGGCGATGGTTCCCTCGGCAACAGGCGTACACCATATCTTCTCCTCCCCCGGTTAACTTGCGTGGATGAACCTTCCTCTTGTTTGAGAAGAAAGAAGAAAATAAAGTTATGGAGCCTAGTGGCTCGTTATAAACTTACGGATGTGGATCTGCACAAAATGTTAGAGTACACATGCATACAAGATTATGAAAGCATGTATTGACAGGTTATGCGCAACACATAAACTTCTCTTGATGCTGCAAGTCTGCGCCGGCTTTGTACAAAGGATTACATGCAACAGGCAAGACTTGTACAAAAGGTGGTTGCGGAGCAGGTTCCGGCAACTGCGCGCCTATCGGTTAAAACTTGCGAAGATGCTCTATATTGCGGAATTGCTCACGGGCGCCGTCTTGGTCTCAAAGCGGACAGCGCCGGGCCTAGTATTTCGTTTCACCCGATAAGGGCCTTCCCTTGGCGTCAACTTGTTGGAATTCTTGGCGGATTGAGCAGCGCCCGAAGAACAAGGTCGCCTTCCTCGAAGCTTCGGCATGGACTTTGCGGCTTTGGTAGCGGCGCAAAGCTTCTTTGATAACGAGCAGCTCGTCTGCAGCCTGAAGGCGATCTTCCTCGAGGCGCGCGTCATCTTGTCGGCTGCTCTTGCTCAAGCTCATCATAGCGAGCACTTCGAGGTGACCCGTATCTGAGTTTAGTGGGAGAAACTGCCTGCTGCTCCATAGACTAGAGTGAAAAGGTGTACGGCGATTGGCTCGATTTGGCGTCGTCTGATCGACCAAGAACTACCGGCAGCTCCTCAATCCAGTTTCTTCCGCGCCGCCTTTGCCGAAAGTTCTGGTCTTGAGTCCATGACACTTCGGCGTTTGCTCTCTCTGCCTTGACCGTTGCTTCTTGGATGAGCAACGAAAGCAAAAGCAGATCTTAGGCGTAAGATCTTGGGTGTCTTTGCATGAAGGTGCGGCTGCGTGGTTGTGTGCCGTTATCGGTGATGATCCGGTTAGGTATCCCAAAGCGGCAAACAATTGACTTGAAGAACTTATTTGCTTGTTGTCTTGTCACCTTCCTCCTTGGTTCCACTTCCGGCCACTTTGTGAACTTGTCGATTACAGCGTACAAGTACTCAAAGCCCCAACAGAATCGGGGAAGGGGCGAGGATGTCGAATCCCAGACCGAAGAAGGGCGAGGATAAAGGGATTGTCACGGAGAGCTTGGCTGGTTGATGTATCTGTTTGGAATGGGCCATGCACGCTTCACACTTGGTTACTTGTGCGATTGCATCTGGAGAAGCTTGAGCGGAAGAAACCTTGCGGAAAGCTTTGCGGCAAGTGCTCTTCTTGCCAATATGGTGACCACATATGCCTCCATGTATCTCTGCCAACAGATTCATCCATCTTCGGCAAATACACTTCTATTTCACACCGTTGAGTCTTCTTCTATCACGAGGATGTTGTCAACAAAGCTGATACATACTTGACTGCCGGGCTACTTTTCCGCTTCTTCTTGCTCTTGGGAAGTTCTCACATACTGAAGAAAATGAGCGATTTACTGTGCCCATCTTGGAGCACAGTGGCTCGACAACGAGACTAAAGGCTCGTCTACCGCTGCGGGAACATTAGCTTCCGCGGCGAAACTGCAGTTTGCGGGCTTGATGATCCCGGCAAGCTGCGGAGCAAAGCTTGTCGGGGCGTCTGCTTCAGCGAAACAAACC
>CM038679.1:233259919-233452057 GCA_021605205.1 Aegilops longissima | reverse complement strand
CAACTGCTCCTCCTCAGGTTCGCCGCTGCTGCTACTCGGAGCATCGACCAGCGACAGCCCGGCGGAGGCAAGCAGTTCCGTCGAAGGTCTCCCCTTCGGCCGATGCCCTGGAGCTTGATGCCCATGGGAGCTTGATAAAGACACCCTCGCCGGCCTTCAGGTAGGCGCCGGGCTGGGGCTCTTCGGAGTCTGGTGCGGCATCGGTGGCGGGAGGATCGGCGGTCGGTGCAGCGCCTGGCGCTCCTGCGGCCTCAGGGCCGCCGGGCGATCGCCGGATCCTCCTCAGCCTCTGCAAGGCCAAGAGCCTTGGCGGCCTCTCGGCCGGACCCATCGGCGCCGGCCTCCTCCTCCATATTGGCGGCGTCGACATTGTTGCCGCGAGCGTCCTCCTCGCCGGCAGCCTCAGTCTCCATCGGATCTTCGGCGGTTGGATCTGATGGTCAGAAAAAGAAAGAACAAGTCAAGCAAATGTACGAAGAAGAAGAACAGAAGAAAAGAGAATCCAAGGGAGATTTTCAAACAAGAAAATTACCTGCAATGGGATCTATTGCCGCGGTCTCCACAACCGGAGGGTCGTTGGCGCCGGCCCTTGTCGGGGAAGCTCCCTTGTCTGAGAGGCCTCCCTTGCGGAGAGCGCCCCTTGGCGGAGAGTTCTCCTTGGCGGCGAGGTTGAAGCAAGCAGAACGCCGGGGAGTGACCTCCGCTGCTTCTGATGTGGCTGCTCTGCTCCTACATGATTCAACAAACCAGATATCGATGACGGAGAAGCACCCAAGCACACCTAACCACGAGAAGTAAACCAAAACACTTACGCTGGGGGCTATCTTGGGGCTGCTTTCTGTTGAAGGGTTGCGGGTCCGGCAAGGAGTCCCAGACGTGCCCTCTGCCGCCATTGGGGAATCATCTCGAGACGACAACCACCGGGTCTTGGCCCTCTTGACGCCTCTCGACCTAGTGTCCTGAAGAAGGAGAAGGTTCAGAATGAAGCCAGTCAGATACAAAATAAAGCAATAAATTGAAGTGTTGCAAGTAGCAGCGACAAGATCTTACTCTTCCTCTTCTTCGTCGGAGCTGAGGGCGGAGAGATCAAATTCCGCTCCGGCGCGACGAATTGGAGGAGAAGATACCCTCGGACGCTTGGCGGATGCAGGGGCCGCGACTCCAGAAGACCCCGCTCCCATTGCTGTGGCGGTAGGAGGCGCTCCCGCGGCAACAGTATTTGCCGCGGTGGAGCGCGTCGGGCGATGAGGCGGCTGCTGGGCCGTCTGCCGCCCCGCCACTTCTCCTGTCTTGCGGAGGCGTCTCCTTGGCGGGGCCGCGGGCTCCTCCTGCGGCAAGCTGCTTGACGGCGGAGGGGAAGCGCCACCGGCCGGCTCTTCCGGATCGACGTCAGGCTCGGCCTGTTCCTCCTCACCGACAAGCTCTTCTCGGTCGGCAAGGCTTGCCGCCTCGGCTGTTTCCGCCTCCTCGACGGTAAACCCAAACACGCCGGTGGCGGCAGCTTCTGCCGCCTCCTCCAACTCTTAGGCGTCGCGCGCCATCTCCTGATCGGTGGTGTCGCGGGTGAGCCGTCTCGCTTTCGTCGGCGCGGATCGGCACCTCCACCAAGTTGTCGAAGAACTGCTGCACGACGTCGTCGGCGGGCTCTGCCAAGTTGGAGCGATTCCATGGGAATCGCTGGCAACCATCATCATCGCTGGATGCTGTCAGCGACGAGTTGTTGCACAAGGGCACGACTCCCCTCGGCAACATGCACCACTCGGGGTGATCCGCATCGGGCTTGAACAACTCCCGCAGCATGCCGTCCAGCTCCAAGGTAGTAAAATTCTAGTTCAGACCCGGGCGCAGCCTCATGATGTCCGCCGCATTTTGGAATTCCCAAGCAAGCCTCCTCCTCTCCTGCAAGGGTGCAATGCGGTGGCGAAGGAAGTCCGCGCCAACTGCTCCTACGGTAAGCCCTGCTTGCCGGAGACGCAAGATCCTAGTCACGGCAATCTTCAACTTGTCGTCTTCCGGCGCCAAGTTACTCCAGTCATTGCCGCGCACTATGGGAGTTTGGCGCAGGGCGGTGAAAGGCTGTGGCTCCTCCTCTAAGATCCAACACCAGTCAGCTCTCCACTCCTCCCACTTGCTACGCAACTCTCCGTCAAGATACGCTTCCTTCTTGCCGATCCTAGAGACCCATGCAATCCCCCCGGCAAGCGGCTCTCCTCTCTCTACACGGGGCATGAAGTAATGGCGGAAGAGTGCGACGTTTGGGTGGACCCCAACAAAGTTCTCGCAGAGGTGTGCGAAAACGGCCAAGGTGAGGACGGCGTTGGGGGTGAAATCAAGGAGGCGGAGGCCATATGTGTTCATGACATCACAGAAGAATTCAGAAAAGGGCGGGCAGAGCCCGCAGTGGAAGAAAAGCGCGAAAAAGGGGTACCCGATGGAAACCTTCTCGGAGGTGGCGGCGGAGATGACTCTCGTGCGCGGGTGCGCCCGGGTCTCCGTCGACCAGAAGAGATAGTACAGCTCCCGCAGCTCCTTCCTGTCAAGCAGGGGGTCGAAGAGGGCCCGCTCCTTCCGCAGCGCCGCGAGCCGCTGCGCCTCGGCCGATTTCACGCCTTTTCCCTTGTCGGCCTTCGGAGCCATGGGGAGAGGTGGTGGAGGAGGTCGACGGCGCAGTGGCACCGGTGGCAATGGAGGGGCGGAGCGTCCGCTCTCTTTGGGCTCGAGAAGAAAGGGGAAGCGAGGGGTTTTCGATGTGACAGCGAGGGCAAGTGGGCGTCTGCCCTGTTCCCCCTTATAAAGGGAGAGGGACGGCGTTCGATTTTTTCCCATTAAAGAAAGCCCCGATCTCCCCACGGCGCCACGTCCGGTGCGTGGCGTTCGTGGGGCGTGGTGGGTCCAAGCGAGTAACGGCGTAATCAAGACCATGCGTGCCCGTGCACTGTTTTGGGCCTGGCCCAACAGAGCTTTGCGCCGTGTGTGGCCCAGGCCCGGGGGCTCCTGTCGGTGTACTAGAGTAGGGGTACCCCTAGCACCCCGAACTCGTGCACAGGCAGTTGCAGCACCCCGCGGCAGGTCTGGCCTGATGACCGCCAAGATCCTCAGCGGCTCCTTTGGAGCCATTCAAAGAACAAAGTAATCAAGGTCCCGGCAAGAGGAGCTTGCCGGGAAGGCCACTCAGGGCACGAAGGAAACAAGGCCCCAGCAAGAGGAGCCTGCCGGGAAGGCTTGGTGAGCGATAAACTCCCGAGCGCGACAAGAACCATGCCGCGGCAAGTGATCTCTCTTCATCTCCGCTCCAGCTCATCCGCCAACGTGTCACCACGGGGCTCTCCCAAGCACGCGTGTCGACGGGCTGTGCAGCCAGCGGGGAGCAGCGATAAGCGGCGCTGACGAGCTACCATCGTGGCAAACGGAGGCGCACTTGACGGTCCCTGTTACACTGTTCACGCGACTGAGACGGGCATTTATGACTCTTGTCCCTTGCCGTCAGAGTTAGGTATAGATCATTGTACCTTTGTACAAAGCGGTGTACCAACCTCTGTTTTACTATCTTACCCTTGTCTATTTTGCCACATGTGGTGACCCCTTGTCCCTATAAAAGGAGGCCCAAGTGCAGCGTGAAAGGGTTCGGTTAGGCCCGCTTAGTTCATTCTACTCATACGAGACCACGCATAAGCTAGGTTTTGTAGCTCCCATTGCTCCCTAGCAAGAACAGAATACAATTCACAAAGCAGCAGTAGGAGTATTATCTCTCCAGAGAGCTCCGAAGCTGGGTAAATCTGCTCGTGTGCATCGCTTCGATCCGCTCTTCGTGCAATCTCCGCCCCCCCCCTCCGAACCACAAGGGACCCAGGTCCCATAGGTGTTCGCGGGACACGATCAGCTTCCCCGACAAGGCCTTGGCGTGTCGCGGACGCCGAGGCGCATCGACTGGCGCGCTTGGGCGGCCCGAGGTGGACGGGAGTGCGGCGGCAAGGCTCGGCCGCCACTGTAGCGCGCTCCAGAGCAGGCTTTTGGCCGGCATGAGCATGTTTCGCGTGCTCTGCCGTGTCCACTTGCGTCTGGAGTGTGCTGGGTGATGGGCTAAAGCCTGGGGTGACGTTGGAGAGCTAGCAAAGTCAAAGAAAGAGAGAGGGAGAGCAGAAAGAGAGAGAAAGTTGCTGGAAAAAGATTGTCGGTGTACTAGAGTAGGGGTACCCTAGTATCCCGAACTCGTGCACGGGCAGTTGCAGCACCCCGTGGCAGGGCTGGCCTTGTGACGCCAAGATCCTCAGCGGCTCCTTTTGGAGCCAATCAAGAACAAAGTACTCAAGGCCCCGGCAAGAGGAGCTTGCCGGGAAGGCCACTCAAGGCACAAAGGAAACAAGGCCCCGGCAAGAGGAGCTTGCAGGGAAGGCTTGGTGAGCGATAAGCTCCCGAGCGCGACAAAGATTCAGCAGCGGCAAGATGCTTGCCGCGGCGAGCAACCTCTCTTCATCTCCGCTCCAGCTCATCCGCCAACGATGTCGCCGTGGGGCTATTCGAACGCAGCGTGTCAAGGAGCTGTGCAGCCAGCGGGGAGCAGCGATAAGCGGCACCGACAAGCCACCATCGTGGCAAAAGGAGGCGCGCTTGAAGGTCCCTATTGCCTTCGTTGAGCGACAGGGACGGACATTTATTACTCTTGTCCCTTGCCGTCGAGTTAGGTATAGATCATTGTACCTTTGTACAAGCGGTGTACCAACCACTGTTTTCCTGTTTTACCCTAGTCTACTTGCCACTGTGGTGACCCCTTGTGCCTATAAAAGGAGGCCCAAGGGCAGCGTAAAAGGGTTCGCTGCTTGATTCAGTTCATTCGACTCATTCGAAACCACACTCACTCAGGCTAGGTTTTGTAGCTCCCATTGCTCCCTAGCAACAATACAATCAACCAAGCAGCAGTAGGAGTATTATCTCTCCGGAGAGCTCTGAAGTTGAGTAAATCTGCTCGTGTGCATCGCCTCGATCCGCTCTTTGTGCAATCTCCGCCCCCCTCCGAACCACAAGGGACTCGGTCCCATAGGTGTTCGTGGGTCACGATCAGCTTCCCCGACATCTTTGGCGCGTCTGGTAGGGGTCGTCGAGGCTGTGTGAACCTGATCCGGCGTTCACACGAGCAACTTCTTCATCATCTTCGTCAACATGCCACCGAAGAAGAAGGCTTCGGCGGCAGCAGAGCCGTCCGCGTCAAACCCACCACCACCGGAGCTGACGAGTGGTGGGGAAGACGCTGGCGGAGGAACGAGCGTCGCCGAGAGAGCCCACGACGCCGCCAGGTCCAAGGACAAGGCGGCGCAGGCTTCGGTGTCCGAATCCGCACCTCGTCCATCTCAGGAGGCACGGGACCGACAGCATATGGTGCTCGTAGCGCCATACGCTCGTTGGATCAAGGCCAAGCTGGAGGATCCCGAGGCCCTCGAGACCCGCATGCACGCCAAATGCGGTGCGAAGCGAATCACGATCGCTTAGGCGGGATGCTGCTCCTCTAACTTGGTTAGAAGTTCGAGCACATCCGTTCCTCGCGCCGTCGCCTTTGCCACCCACCACTCCAGCGGAAGCCTTGGCGAGCTCAATTGCTTCTAGACTACCCTCCAACGGCCGACAAGGTCGACGAGTGGAGGGCCACCATCCAGAGTCTCATCGGCTTTGCCAACGGCGACGTCCCACGGCAATCAACTGCGTCCTTGCCGTGGCGAGACGACAAGGCACGAGCCAGTGGCGACGAGACCTGCGAGGGTGACACTACCATGCACTCCCCTTCCCGAAGGCCAAGATCACCAGCTCCTCGGATCCACCTCGACAGCGACTCAACCGCGTCGTCGGATCCACGAGCTCACCGTGATCAGCGCCAAGTTCTTAAGGAACGGCAACAAGAAGACGCTCGAACCCGCATCGAGCGCCGAAGAGAAGCGCGGCGTCAATCTGATCAGCGTTGGGCCTGCTGTTGACATGCATGCGCCGAAGAACGGTGACTTGCCGTGCGCGGTAGGTTGCCCTGCGTTCACCCGTGAGCTGCGGCAAGTCGATGGCCCGACAAGAAAAACTTCAAGCCAGATGTGCGAAGAAAAGTATGATGGCGAGGCGCATCCATCGAGTTCCTCAAAGATCTACACCATCACGGTGCAGGCTGCGGGGGGACGAGACGACAAGATCCTCGCCAACTACTTCCCGCTGTTGCTCAAGCCAAATGTCAGATCTTGGCTCATGCACTTGCCGGACAGTTCCATATCTTCTTGGGCAGATTTATGCCATCAGTTTGTCGGTGCCTTCACAGGAGGCCACAAGCCTCATGGCCAAGAGAGTGACCTTCACCTACTCGCCCAGAAGGAAGGAGAGTCCCTGCGCAAGTTCATTCAGAGATTCAGCCGTGTGCACTACAACATCCCAGACGTCCACCCTGTCGTGGTGATCAGCGCGTTTCATCAGAACGTGCGGAACCGCAGGATGAGGGAGGAGATGGCGATGTGCAAAGTCAAGGACGTCAGTGAACTGTATGCCTTGGCCGACAAGTGTGCACGGGCTGAAGAAGGAAGAAGACTCCCAGGGGAGAATGTTGGAGCAGAATCTGACAGTGAGGAGACCGCCCCGGCAAAGAAGAGTCGGCGGTGGAACAACAGAAAGAAGAAGAGCAAAGAGGTACTAGTCGTCGAGCAGTCTGGCGATGGAAGTGGCGCCAAGAAGGCTAAGGATGGTGGCTCCGGCAAGGAAGTTGCCACTGACACCAACCGCCAAGCTGTGGCGGCCGCCGACAAGCAGGACGACTCCGGCAAACAGTACTGTAAAATTCACCGCACCAAGGGCCATGACCTCCAGAGCTGCAAGAAAGTTGAGCAGCTCGTTGAACTACAGAAGGCTGAGTACGAGCGACGAGACAAGGAGAAGGCCCAGGAAGGTGCAGGGGCAGCTGGCAAGAAGAGACCCGGCCGGGGAGGACGCCGCGGCAAGGCCAAGCAGCGGCAAGGAGACAGACCTCCCAGCGGCGCGACAAGGATGAAGACGACGGCGAAGCGAAGACATGGAAGACGATGAAGCTGATGAGCAGGAGTTTGAAGGCAACAGAGGTTCTCTGCGTGAGCGGTGGTGCTTCTCGCATACCTCACACCGCCAACTCAAGCAATGGATGCGGAGGTCAATGCAGCAGAACCATCCATGGAGTCACGTAGACCTCTCAAGTGGTCCAAGACGCCCATCGTCTTTGACATCGAGGACCACCCTGATCGCATAATCTGCGGTCGGTGCCTTGCCGATGTTGGTCTCACCAACCATCCGCAACCTCAAGGTCACTAAGATGTTGGTTGACGGCGGGGCCGGCCTGAACCTGATCTCCTCTGCGGTGCTCGGAAGCTTCAAATCCACGACAATGAGCTCAAGAGACGGCACTTTCAAGGAATCAACCCGGGAAGGAGCAAGCCAAAAGGGAAGATCACATTGCCAGTAACATTTGGCAGTGAGCTAAACTTCAGGACTGAGAGGGTCACGGCAATGGGATACTTGGCCGTCCAGCACTCGCCAAGTTCATGGCAGCCTCTCATTACGCCTACAACTTACTCAAGATGCCCGGCCCGATGAGCGTCATTTCTGTCCATGGCGACAAGAAGGATGCGCTTATCTGCGCCGACAAGATTTACCGGGATGCAGCAGCTGCGACAGATAACAAACCACTTGCCGCTGAAGCTCCCGGGGGGAAGAACAAGACCACCTTGTCCGGCAAGAGCTCTGATGCCCACTCCGGCAAGCGCACCTCTTCGGAGTGCTGCGCTACCATCGAGGACGCACCATCGAGCTCCACCGGCAAGTGCAAGAAGATGATGGCGGCTCCGCCGAAGACCAAGAAGGTGCCCGCCAAGGAGGACGGCACTGGTGGTACCTTCACCATTAGTGCCACGCTTGACCCTAAATAGGAAGGCGAGCTCGTTGCTTTCCTGCGGGCGAACGTCGATGTGTTTGCATGGCAACCATCTGACATCCCCGGTGTTCCCAGGAAAGTAATTGAGCACCACCTAGCTGTCTGTCCTCATGCGTGGCCCGTCAAGCAAAAAGTTAGGAAGCAGGCAGTGGAGCGCCAAGGATTCATAGCAGAAGAGATCAAGAAGTTGGAAGCAGCAGGCCTTGTTAGAGGAGTACTCCATCCCACGTGGTTGGCCAATCCGGTAGTTGTACGAAAGGCAAATGGGAAATGGAGACTTTGTATTGACTTCACGGATGTTAATAAAGCTTGTCCCAAAGACCCATTTCCCTTGCCGCATATCGACCAGATTGTTGACTCCATAGCTAGATGTGATCTGCTTTCATTTCTTGATGCATATTCAGGATATCATCAGATCTTCATGGCAGAAGAGGATGAAGAGAAAACCGCATTCATTACACCATGTGGCACTTATTGTTTCATACGGATGCCTTTTGGTTTGAAGAATGTTGGTTCAACGTTTGCAAGAGTGGTCCACAATGCTTTTGATCCCCAAATACACAGAAATGTAGAAGCCTACATGGATGACATAGTGGTCAAGAGCAAGGACAAAACAACTCTGGTTCAAGATTTGGATGAAACTTTTGCAAATCTGCGCAAGATCAACCTCAAGCTCAATCCCGAGAAGTGCGTGTTTGGAGTCCCTTCCGGCAAGCTTCTCGGATTCTTCGTGTCTCAGAGGGGAATTGAAGCCAACCCCAACAAGATCAAGGCCATTGAGCAGATTGAAGCACCAAAGCGCGTCAAGGATGTAAGAAGGCTTGCCGGTTGCGTGGCTGCTCTCAGCAGGTTTATCTCTAAGTCAGCTGAGCGCGCCCTGCCATTTTTCAAGATTTTGAAAAAGGCAGGTCCAATGAAATGGACTCCCAAAGCGGAGGCTGCGCTGCAGGACTTAAAGAGGTACCTATCCTCCACTCCAATACTTGTCGCACCTAGGCCGCAAGAGAAGTTGCTGCTATACATAGCGGCAACCAATCAAGTGGTTAGTGCTGCGTTAGTAGCGGAGAGGAGGCAGATGATGAGCCGAAGCGAGGCGGATGCATCTAGCGACAAGCGGGGCATCGCCGTCAAGCTCTGGTCCCGACAAGGACGGATCTGCGCGAGGATTGCGAGAATATGCAGAAAAGGATGGTGCAGCGCCCAGATCTACTTTGTCGATTCCCTTCGCAGGGGATAGGTCAAGGTACTGGTGTGCGAAGTTGCTTTTCGGCCTCCTCATGGCCTCGAGAAAGCTGCGCCATTACTTCCAAGCACATGAGATAACAGTTGTCACTCGCTTTCGCTGAAAAGGATATTGCAAAATCCGAAGCAACAGCAGGATTGTCGAGTGGGCCTTTGGAACTGTCAAGCTTTGGCCTCAAGTTTGAAAGCACTTCAACAATCCAAAGCGAGCATTGGCAGAGTTTATACCAGAATGGGCGCCAGCGCAAGATGAAGAAATTCGAGACGAGCATCCCGTCAAGGAAGCAGTAAAAAGTGGCTGATGTACTTTGATGGTGCTTTCTCGCTGCAAAGCGCCCGTGCGGCGTGCTGCTTATCGCACCCACCGGGAGCACCTCAAGTACATAGTCAAATGCACTTTCCCAAGGAGCAAGCAACAAATAATACTGCAGAGTATGAAGGTTTTCTTGCCGGACTCAGAATCGCAGTGGACCTTGGGATCAGGAAGCCTATTGTCAGGGGTGACTCACAGCTTGTCGTCCGCCAAGTAAACAAAGACTATCAGAGTCCGTTGATGGAAGCCTATGTTGATGAAGTGAGAAAGCTAGAAGACCACTTTGAAGGCCTGCAAATGGAGCATGTTCCAAGAGCCCAAAATGATATTGCCGATGGCCTGTCAAAGTGTGCTGCACTCAAGTTACCTGTGGAACCAGGAATTTTTGTGCTCAAGCTAACTCAACCAACTGTAACACCATCAACCGGACAGAGCAAGAAGAGAAGTTGGTTTCGGTGACTACTTTCGGCAGAGCTCCACAAGCCGCCGCCAAGAAGGTCCCCAAAATCAACGCAGATATCGCCGAGGAGCGATCTGCTCGACAAGACCTAGGGTTTGTTTCGTTGAAGCGAGACGCTCCGACAAGTTTTGCTCGGCAAGCTTGCCGGGATCATCAAGCTCGGCCGAGCCACAGTTTCTTGCCGTAGAAGCTGATGTTCCCTTGCGGCAGATGTGCCTTTAGTCCTTGTTGTCGAGCCGCAAGCTCCAACATGGGCACAACAGATCATCCATTTCCTTCAGACAGGAGAACTTCCCGAAGACCAAGAAGAAGCAGAAAGAGTAGCCCGGCAGTCAAGTATGTACCAGTTTGTTGACAACATCCTGTATAGAAGAAGACTCAATGGTGTGAAATTTAAGTGTATTTGCCGGGAAGATGGACAGAAGCTGTTGACAGAGATACACGGAGGCATATGTGGTCACCACATTGGCGCAAGAGCACTTGCCGGCAAAGCTTTCCGGCAAGGTTTCTTCTGGCCAGAAGCCCTCCAGGATGCAACTGCACAAGTAACCAAGTGTGAAGCGTGCGGTTCCATTCGAAGCGGATACACCAGCCAGCTCAAGCTCTCCGGCGATCCCTTTATCCTGGCCATTTTGATGCAGGGGCTCGACATCCTCGGCCCCTTCCCCGAGCTGTCGGGGCTTTGAGTACTTATGCGTCGCAATCGACAAGTTCACAAAGTGGCGGAAGTGGAAGCGATGAGGAAGGTGACAAGACAGTCGCGATCAAGTTCTTCAGTCAATTGTTTGCCGTTTGGAATACCTAATCGGATCATCACCGACAACGGCACCCAATTCACGAGTCGCACCTTCATGCGATCGTCCAAGATCTTGGCGCCAAGGTCTGCTTTATTCATTGCTCATCCAAGGAGCAGCGGTCAAGCGAGAGGGCAAGCGCTGAAGTGCTGCGGGGACTCAAGACAAGAACTTTTGACAGGCTGCGCAAGTGCGGAAGAAACTGGATTGAGGAGCTGCGGTGGTTCTTTGGTCGATCAGGATGGCGCCAAATCGAGCCATCGCCGACACCTTCGCTCTAGTCTATGGGCGGAAGCAGTTCTCCCACGGAACTTCGTATACGGATCGCCTCAGTACTCGCTTATGATGAGCTTGAGCAAGTGCAGCTGCGACAAGATGACGCTGCTCCTTGAGGAGGATCGTCTTGAGCTCTTGTCTTGAGCTGCTCGCTACCGACAAGCTTTGCGCCGCTATCATAGCCGCAAAGTTAATGCCAGAAGCTTCGAGGAAGGCGACCTTTTTCTTCGGCGCGTTCAATCCGCCAAGAATCCCAACAAGTTGACGCCAAAGTGGGAAGGCCCTTATCGGGTGAAAAGAGTCACTAGGCCTGGCGCTGTCTTCCTTGAGACCGAAGATGGCATTTCGGTGAGCAACTCCTGGAATATAGAGCATCTTCGCAAGTTTTACCCATAAGGCGCGGTCGCCGGAACCCGTTCCGGCAACCACCTTTTGTACAAGTCTTGCCGTTGTTGCATGTAATCCTTTGTACAAAGCCGGGCGCAGACCCCGTGCATCAGTAAAGCTTATGTGTTGCGCACAACTTGTCAAATGCATGCTTTCATAATCCTTTATGCATGTGTTATCTAACATATTGTGCAGCATCCACACCCGGTAAGCAATAACGAGCCACTAGGCTCCATAACATTATTTTCTCTTCTTTCTTCTCATAAGAAAAGAAGGTTCATCCGCCCACAAGTTAGCCGGGGGGGAAGGAGAAGATAATGGTGTGGGCCACCAAGTGTCGCTCGAGGAAATATCGCCTTGCCGGGAAGCAGACGACAGAAAAGCTAAGTTGCTAAGTTTAAGCAATCAGTTTTTAAATTTTTAAGTTATCTTCCTCGAACGATAGTACTTTGTATGGAAAACCTGTGCGCGGAGGAACCAACTCGTAGCTAGTCGCACCCTTATTTTGTTTCGAGTCCGCTCAACAACTTAAGTGCGCTGCAACTAGTTGCGACAAGGTTGCTTGTCGGAGGCAGCATCGCCAGCAGGCTGCTGACGTTCCGCACTCAGCGCTCGCGGCAAAGGTGCTCGCACCGACAAGTTCCCTGAAAGCGTAGGGCACAAACATAGAAGGGAAGAAATCAAGTAAAGGGAATAACATTGCAATCATTTGCCTAAGATAGAGTATATTACAAAAGTGACTTGTCGCAGATCTAATAAATTGTCCTAAACATGATCTGCAGCGACAAGGGAAAGATAAACTTGGCGGCCTAGTCCACGCGGTTGCCGTCAAGCCTCTTGACTCCGCTCACCCTGTCCACGATGGGTGCGACAAGGGCCTTGAGTGCTTCGATGTCAGCAGACGGCGGCAGGGACTTGAGGACGTTGGTGAAGTTGACGCCTGGATTGCGGAAGGCCACCTTCATCAGCACCTTCTGAAGGGCTCCGGCACAGACTTGGCGCGACTCGTCGGCCAGCTGCTTTGGGATCTCCTCCCGGAGCCGCTGGAGACCCGTCAAAACGCCCTTGAAGAACAGACTGAGCTTGGCGCTGGGTTGAAGGCGCTCGTCGGTGGAGTATCCGAGGTCCACCATCCCCAGCTCCATCAGCTCATTGTGGATGGCGGCGGCAGTATCCACAAGACCCTCCGTCCAGTGCATCACGCTGTCTCTGAGAGTATTCTGGGCGGTCACAGCATTCGCCAGCAGCTCCTCGTTGGCTTTGATCTTCTCCAACAGGCCCGCTTCTCGCTCCTTGGCGCCGTCCATCGTCTCCGTCAGGGTGGTCAGTATTAGCTCCAAATCTGCCTTGGAGTCCTTGGCGGCGTCGAGCTCTTTGATCTTCTCAGCAAAACGACCCTGCAACTCGCCAAGAGTGTAGGCGTCCTTCTCACGCTCGCGCTTCAGCCCGGTGACCTCCTCGCCGCTCTTCTGGAGGGTGGCCTCCAGCTGCGCCACCCTCGTTTCCAATTCCTTCTTGGCGGCCTCGGCAGCCGCGGCGGCGTCCTTTGCCTCCTGGAGTGCCCCGCCAATTGATTGCTCGCGCGCGGCAAGATCTTCCTCATAGCTGTCGAGGTTGATCTTCCGCTGCGCCAGCTCACCTTCTTGCGCAGAGAGCTTCTCGCCGGCGAGCCTTTGCTGCTCCTCGACCTCGGCCTTCTCCAAGATAAAGGCCGTGCGCTCTTCGGAGAGTTGCTCCCGCGCTTCTGCTATGTCCCGGAGAGTTTCCTTGTTGGCGCGCCGAAGCTCTTCTGCGCGTTTCTCCATGTCAGCTCCCGCCCTCGCGACAAGTGCTTCCCGCGACTCCAGCTTAGCCTGTCGGGCGCGGTAGAGCGACAACAACCTCTTCAGTAGCTGCTCCTCCTCAGGCTCGCCGCTGCTGCTGCTTGGAGCGTCAACCAGCGACAGCCCGGCGGAAGCGAGCAGTTCCGCGTCGAAGGTCTCCCCTTCGGCCGGTGCCCTGGAGCTTGACGCCCATGGGATCTTGATAAAGACACCGTCGCCGGCCTTCAGATAGGTGCCGGGATGGGGATCTTCGGAGCCTGGTGCAGCATCAGTGGCGGGGGGATCGGTGGTTGGCGTAACGCCTGGCGCTCCTGCGGCCTCGGGGCGTCGATGACGATCACCGACCCCTCCCCACCTCTCGCGCAAAGAGCTTTGGTGGCCTCCTCGCCGGCGGACTCGTCGGTGCCGGCCTCCTTCTCCATGTTGGCGGCGTCGTCATTGTTGCCGCGAGCGTCCTCCTCGCCGACAACTTCAGTCTCCATTGGCTCTCCGGCAGATGGATCTAATGATCAGAGAAAGAAAAGAACAAGTCAAGAAAATGTTCGAAAAGTAGAACAGAAGAAAAGGAACCCAAGGGAAATTTTCAGTCAAGAAGATTACCTGCAATGGGATCTGTAGCCGCAGTCTCCACCACCGGAGGGTCGTCGGCGCTGCCCCTTGTCGGAGAGGCCTCCCTTGCCGGAGAGCGCTCCCTTGGCGGAGATTTCTCCCTTGGCGGCGTGGTTGAAGCAGACAGGACCTCAGGAGTGACTTCCGGGACCTCCTGATGAGGCTGCTCTGCTCCTACACAAATCAACAAGAGAGAGCACCCAAGCACACCTAACCGTAAGAAGTAAACCAAGTACTTACGCTGGGGGCTGTGCTGGGGGCTGCTCTGATGAAGGGTTGCCGGGTCCGGCAACGGGGTCTCAGACGCGCCCCCTGTCGCCACAGGGGAATCGTCTTCGACGACAACCACCGGAGTCTTGGCTCTCTTGACGCCTCACAGCCAGCGTCCTGAAAAAAGGAAAGAGCTCAGAATAAAGCAAGTCAAATACAAGACAAAGCAGTAAATTGAAGAATTAGAAGTAGCAGCGACAAGATCTTACTCTTCCTCTTCTTCCTCGGAGCTGAGAGCGGAGAAGTCAAATTCGCTCGGTGCGACGAGCTGGAGGAGTAGGCTCCCTCGGGCGCTTGGCGGGTGCAGGGCCGTGGCTCGAAGGCCCGCTCCCGTTCTTGTGGCGGCATGAGGCGCTCAGCAGCAACAGTGCTTGCAGCGGTGGAGCGCGTCCGGGCGGCGAGGCGGCTGTTGGGCCGTCTGCCGCCCGCCACCTCTCCGGTCTTGCGGGCGTCTTCTTAAGGCGGGGCTGCGGGCTCCTCCCGCAAGCTACTTGACGGCGGAGGGGAGGCGCCCCCGGCAGGCTCGTTCGGCTCAGCGTCGGGCTCGGCCTGCTCCTCCTCATCGACGAACTCCTCTCGATCGGCAAGGCTTGCCGCCTCGGCTGCCTCTGCCTCCTCGACAGTGAACCCAAACACGCCGGCGGCTGCAGCTTCTGCCGCCTCCTCCAACCTTGTGGCATAGCGCGCCATCTCTTGCTCGGTGGTGTCGCGGGTGAGCCACTTCTGCTCGTCGGCACAGATCGGCACCTCTTCCAAGTTGTCGAAGAACTGCTGCACGACGTCGTCGGCGGGCTCCTGCCAAGTTGGAACGATTCCATGGGAATCGCACAACGGCATCGTCGCGCGAATGCGGTCAAGCGACGAGTTGTTGCACAAGGGAACGACTCCCCTCGGCAACATGAACCACTCGGGGTGATCTGCATCAGGCTTGAACAGCTCCCGCAGCATGGCATCTAGCTCCAAGACAGTAAAGTTCCAATTGAGTCCCGGACGCAGCCTCATGATGTCCGCCGCGTTTTGGAACTCCCAAGCAGGCCTCCCCCTCTCCTGCAAGGGCGCAATGCGGCGGCAAAGGAAGTCCGCGCCAACAGCTCCTACGATAAGCCCGGCATGCCTGAGGCGCAGGATCCGGGTCACGGCAATCTTCAACTTGGCATCCTCCGGCGCCAAGTTGCTCCAATCGTTGCCGCGCACTATGGGAGTTTGGCGCAGGGCAGTGAAAGGCTGTGGGTCCTCCTCTATAATCCAACACCAATTGGCTCTCCACTCCTCCCACTTGCTACGCAGCTCTCCGTCAAATTATGCTTCCTTCTTGCCGATCCTGGAGATCCATGCTATCCCTCCGGCAAGCGGCTCTCCTCTCTCTACGCGGGGCATGAAGTAATGGCGGAAAAGTGCTACATTTGGGTGGACCCCGACAAAGTTCTCGCAGAGGTGTGCGAAAACGGCCATGGTGAGGACGGCGTTGGGGGTGAAATCAAGGAGGCGGAGGCCATATGTGTTCATGACATCGCAAAAGAATTTGGAAAAGGGCGGGCAGAGCCCGCAGTGGAAGAAAAGCGCGAAGAAAGGGTACCCGACGGAAACCTTCTCGGATGTGGCGGCGGAGATCACCCTCGTGCGCGAGTGCGCCCGCGTCTCCGTCGACCAGAAGAGGTAATGCAGCTCTCGCATCTCCTTCGCATCGAGCAGGGGATCGAAGAGGGCCCACTCCTTCCGTAGCGCCGCGATTCGCTGCGCCTCAGCTGACTTCTCCCCTTTGCCCTTGTCGGCTTTCGGAGCCATGGCGGAGGTGGTGGAGGAATCCGACGGCGTTGGTGGCGCCGGTGGCAATGGGGAGGGGGCGGAGCGTCGGTCTCTTTGGACTCGAGAAGAAGGGGAGGAGCGGCGGTGGTTTTCGATGTGACAGCAATGGCAAGTGGGCGTCCGGCCCCTGTTCCCCCTGCTTATAAGGGGAGAGGGGGCGGCGTTCATTCCATTAAAGAAGGCCCCACGATCTCTCCCACGACGCCACGTCCGATGCGTGCCGTTAAGTGGGGGACGTGGTGGTCCGGCAAATAACTGCGCAATCCAGGCCGCAAGGTGCCGTTACCTTTTTGGGCCTGGCCCATGAGCTTCGGCGCCGTGTGTGGCCCAGCCGGGGCTCTGTCGGTGTACTAGAGTAGGGTACCTAGTATCCCGAACTCATGCATGGGCAGTTGCAGCACCCGTGGCAGGGGCTGGCCTGGTGACCGCTAAGATCTCGGCGGCTCCTTTTGGAGCCAATCAAGAACAAAGTACTCAAGGCCCCGGCAAGAGGAGCTTGCCGGGAAGGCCACTCAAGGCACAAAGGAAACAAGGCCCCGGCAAGAGGAGCTTGCCGGGAAGGCTTGGTGAGCGATAAGCTCCCGAGCGCGACAAGGATTCAGCCGCGGCAAGATGCTTGCCACGGCAGGCAACCTCTCTTCATCTCCGCTCCAGCTCATCCGCCAACGTGTCGCCGTGGGGCTATTCCAGGCACACGTGTCAAGGAGCTGTGCAGCCAGCGGGGAGCAGCGATAAGCGGCGCTGACAAGCCACCATCGTGGCAAACGGAGGCGCACTTGACGGTCCCTATTGCACTGTTCAGGCGACAGGGACGGACATTTATTACTCTTGTCCCTTGCCGTCAGAGTTAGGTATAGATCACTGTACACTGTACAAAGCGGTGTACCAACCACTATTTTTCCTGTTTTACCCTTGTCTACTTGCCACCTGTGGTGACCCCTTGTGCCTATAAAAGGAGGCCCAAGGGCAACGTAGAAAGGGTTCGTCTGTGGTTCAGTTCATTCGACTCATTCGAGACCACACTCACTCAGGCTAGGTTTTGTAGCTCCCATTGCTCCCTAGCAACAATACAATCAGCCAAGCAGCAGTAGGAGTATTATCTCTCCGGAGAGCTCCGAAGCTGGGTAAATCTGCTCGTGTGCATCGCCTCGATCCACTCTTTGTGCAATCTCCGCCCCCCTCCGAACCACAAGGGACTCGGTCCCATAGGTGTTCGTGGGTCACGATCAGCTTCCCCGACAAAGATGAAAAATGAGGTTCTCACCCCCAAATACTTGAGCTGAAGCCATCCAACTTTCGCCAGTGGTAGAGGGGTTCTAGGACATGATGTGGTAGGAATTGTGGCTCAAGGAGAATCCATCTGATGCCCCAAATGTTGATCACAAAATTATGGCAGAAGGTGTTTGATGGTAGGTTGGTCAAGCAAATGGATCCCACTTGACATGAGAATCAACAGGATCAAATGGAATATATAATTGAGGATGATCACCAAGTTTGATCTCATTTGAAGAAAGTTGCCAATGTAACTTTGGCAAACCCTAGAAATTAGCAGAAATGAACTTGTATAGATCTAGTTGAGCAAATCACTTCTCCTTGATGCACCAATTGGTGTAGTGGCCTCATTTGGTCATGTGAATATGCTCACCAAGGTTGGGGTCAAGGAGAGAAAGTTGGTAGTACAAAGTTGTTCAAATTAGATTTTTACTGCCCTTAATTAAGTACTTGCAGTGCAAACCTCAATTCAGGGGTTTTTGAAAAACTAATTTTTGAAAATACTATTTGGCCAAATTATTTTTGTAAGAAATTATTTTTATGTCCTATACACATGGCATGATCATTGGGAAAGGTTTTTGGATCAAGGAGAAGGAGTATAGGAGTTGGAGGATTTATTTGATTTTTAGAGCACTTGCAAACAGCAGACAAAAACCAATCAAGGCAAGGTCCAAATCACTCAAAAGTTTTTGTCAAACCACATTTTATCATGATTGTTAGCTTAAGTGTAGTGACATGAAAATCAGGGTGTGACATCTTCACCCGCACCATCTCCTCTCAAAACCCTAGTTCATCTCTTGTATCCAATTCTTGTCTCCAAGTCCGGGATTGGTACTAGTAGGTTGCTTGTAGTGTTGATTACTCCTTGTAGTTGATGCTAGTTGGTTTATTTGATGGAAGATCATATGTTCAGATCCTATATGAATATTAATACCCCTCTGATTATGAACATGAATATGCTTTGTGAGTAGTTACATTTGTTCCTGAGGACATGGGAGAAGTCTTGCTATTAGTAGTCATGTGAATTTGGTATTCATTCGATATTTTGATGAGATGTGTGTTGTCTAGCCTCTAGTGGTGTTATGTGAACATCGACTTCATAACACTTCACCATTATTTGGGCCTAGAGGAAGGCATTGGGAAGAAATAAGTAGATGATGGGTTGCTAGAGTGACAGAAGCTTAAACCCTAGTTTATGCGTTGCTTCGTAAGGGGCTGATTTGGATCCATATGTTTCATGCTATGGTTAGGTTTACCTTAATACTTTTGTTGTAGTTGCGGATGCTTGCAATAGAGGTTAATCATAAGTGGGATGTTTTTTCAAGTAAGAACAGCACCCAAGAACCGGTCCACCCACATATCAAATTATCAAAGTACCAAACGCGAATCATATGAACGTGATGAAAACTAGCTTGACGATATTCCCATGTGTCCTCGGGAGCGCTTTTCCTATTATAAGAGTTTGTCCAGGCTTGTCCTTTGCTACAAAAAGGATTGGGCCACCTTGCTGCACTTTATTTACTTTTGTTACTTGTTGCTCGTTACAAATTATCCTATCACAAAACTATCTGTTACCACTTATTTCAGAACTTGCAGAGAATACCTTGCTGAAAACAGCTTATCATTTCCTTCTGCTCCTCGTTGGGTTCGACACTCTTACTTATCGAAAGGACAATGGTAGATCCCCTATACTTGTGGGTCATCAAGACTCTTTTCTGGCGCCGTTGCCGGGGAGTGAAGCACCTTTGGTAGGTGGAATTTGTTAAGGAAAAATTTATATAGTGTGCTGAAATTTACTGTCACTTGTTACTATGGAAAGTAATCTTCTGAGGGGCTTGTTCGGGGTATCTTCACCCCGACCAGTAGAGCAAAGAGTTGCTCCTCAACCTAATGAACCTACTGAAAATGAATATGAAAATATTCTCTTTGAATTTCCTTCGGGTATGATGGAAAAACTGCTAGCTAATACTTTTGCAGGAGGTGGAACCAAGCAGCCTGATGAACACTTAATATGTGTGGATGACGTTTGTAGATTATTTAAGCTTGCAGGTATACATGATGTTTTCAAGAAGAAGGTCTTCCCTTTATCTTTGAAGGGAGATGCATTGACATGGTATAGGCTATGTGATGATACGAGATCATGGAACTACAGACGATTGAAATTGGAATTTCATCAGAAATCTTATCCTATGCATCTTGTTCATCGTGATCGCAATTATATATATAATTTTTGGCCTCGCGAAGGAGAAAGCATCCACAAGCTTGGGGGAGGCTTAAATCAATGTTATATTCATGCCCCAATCATGAGCTCTCGAGATAAATAATTATTCAAAGTTTTTATGCTCGGATTTCTCGTAATAATCAAACCATGATCGATACTTCTTGTGCTGGATCTTTTATGATGAAGACTATTGAATTCAGATGGAATTTATTGGATAGAATTAAATGCAACTCTGAAGATTAGGACCTCGACGAAGGTAAGGAGTCAGGTATGACACCTAAGTTTGATTGTGTTAAATCTTTTATGGATACCGATATTTTCCGTAAGTTTAGCACTAAATATGGACTTGACTCTGAGATAGTAGCTTCTTTCTGTGAATCTTTTGCTACTTATGTTGATCTCCCCAAGGAGAAGTGGTTTAAATATCATCCTCCCATAGAAGTAAAAGTAGCTGCACCTATTAAAGTTGAAGAAAAGACTGTCACTTATAATGATCCGATTGTTCCTACCACTTATGTTGAGAAACCACCTTTCCCTGTTAGAATAAAGGATCATGCTAAAGCTTCAACTGTGGTTTGTAAAAGCAATATTAGAACTTATACACCTCCTGAGCAAGTCAAAGTAGAACCTAATATTGCTATTGTTTAAGATCTCTTGTCTGATAATATTGATGGGCATGTTATTCAATTCTGCGGTGAAACTGCTAGAATTGCCAAACCTAGTGCTAAAGATAAACATAGACCTGTGGTAGGCGTGCCTGTTTTTTCTGTTAAAATAGGAGATCATTGTTATCATGGCTTATGTGATATGGGTGCTAGTGCTAGTGTTATACCTTATGACTTATATAAAGAAATTAAGCATGAAATTGCACCTGCTGAGTTAGAAGATATTGATGTTACAATTAAACTTGCCAATATAGATACTATATCTGCAATGGGAATTGTTAGAGATGTTGAAGTCTTGTGTGGGAAAACTAAATATCCTGCTGATTTTCTTGTTCTTAGCTCCCCACAAGATAGCTTTTGTCCCGTTATATTTGGTAGACCCTTCTTGAACACTGTTAATGCTAAGATAGACTGCAAAAAGAATGTTGTTACTATTGGCTTGGATGATATAATTCATGAGTTTAATTTCTCTAAGTTCAGTAAACAACACCGTGAAGAAGAATTGCCTAGTAAGGATGAAATTATTGGTCTTGCTTCTATTGCCGTACCTCCTAGTGATCCTCTAGAACATTATTTGCTAAACCATGAAAATGATATGGTTATGAATCAAAGAAGGGAAATAGATGAAGTATTCTTTAAACAGGAACCTATTCTGAAACATAATTTGCCTGTTGAAATCCTAGGGGATCCTCCTCCACCCAAGGGTGATCCCGTGTTTGAGCTTAAACCGTTGCCTGATAATCCTATTATTAGTGCTAACCTTTAAGAGCATGAAGAAGAGAAATTATTGAAAACTCTGAAGAAGCACTGTGCTACTATTGGATATACTCTTGATGATCTTAAGGGCATTAGTCCCACTCTATGTCAACATAAAATAAATTTGGAAGAAGATGCCAACCAGTTCGTGATCATCAACGAAGGCTGAATCCTAAGATGAAAGAAGTGGTAAGAAAAGAAATACTAAAGCTTCTGGAGGCAGGTATAATTTATCTCGTTGCTGATAGTCAGTGGGTAAGTCCTGTCCATTGTGTCCCTAAGAAGGGAGGTATTACTGTTGTTCCTAATGATAAAGATGAATTGATCACGCAAAGAATTATTACAGGTTATAGGATGGTAATTGATTTCCGCAAATTAAATAAAGCTACTAAGGAAGATCATTACCCCTTACCTTTTATCGACCAAATGCTAGAAATATTATGCAAACATACACACTATTGCATCCTAGATGGTTATTCTGGTTTCTCTCAAATACCTGTGTCGGCTAAAGATCAATCAAAGACTACTTTTACATGCCCTTTTGGTACTTTTTCTTATAGACGTATGCCTTTTGGTTTATGTAATGCACCTACTACCTTTCAAAGATGCATGATGGCTATATTCTCTGACTTTTGTGAAAAGATTTGTGAGGTTTTCATGGACGACTTTTCTGTCTATGGATCCTCTTTTGATGATTGCTTAAGCAATCTTTATCGAGTTTTGCAGAGATGTGAAGAAACTAATCTTGTCTTGAAGTGGGAAAAGTGCCACTTTATGGTTAATGAAGGTATTGTCTTGGGGAATAAAGTTTCTGAAAGAGGCATTGAAGTTGATAAAGCCAAGGTTGATGCTATTGAAAAGATGCCATGTCCCAAGGACATCAAAGGTATAAGAAGTTTCCTTGGTCACGCTGGATTTTATAGGAGGTTCATTAAGGACTTCTCAAAAATTTCTCGGCCTCTGACTAATTTATTACAAAAAGATATACCATTTGTCTTTGATGATGACCGTGTAGAAGCATTTGAAATACTTAAGAAAGCATTGATCTCTACACCTATTGTTCAGCCACCTGATTGGAATTTACCCTTTGAAATTATGTGTGATGCTAGTGATTATGCTGTAGGTGCTGTTCTAGGGCAAAGAGTTGATAAGAAATTAAATGTTATCCATTATGCTAGTAAGACTCTAGACAATGCTCAAAGAAACTATGCTACTACTGAAAAAGAATTTTTTAGCAGTTGTATTTGCATGTGATAAGTTCAGACCTTATATTGTTGATTCTAAAGTAACTATTCACACTGATCATGCTGCTCTTAAATATCTTATGGAGAAGAAAGATGCTAAACCTAGACTTATTAGATGGGTTCTCTTGCTACAAGAATTTGATTTGCATATTGTTGATAGAAAGGGAGCTGAGAACCCCGTTGCAGACAACTTGTCTAGGTTAGAAAATGTTCTTGATGACCCACTACTTATTGATGATAGCTTTCCCGATGAGCAACTAAATGTCATAAATACTTCTCGTAGTACTCCGTGGTATCCTGATTATGCTAATTACATTGTTGCTAAATTTATACCACCTAGTTTCACATACCAGCAAAAGAAAATGTTTTTCTATGATTTGAGGCATTACTTTTGGGATGACCCACATCTTTTTAAAGAAGGAGTAGATGGTGTTATTAGACGTTGTGTACCTGAGCAAGAACAGGAACAGATCCTACGCAAGTGTCACACCGAAGCTTATGGAGGACACCACGCTGGAGATAGAACTGCACATAAGGTATTGCAATCTGGTTTTTATTGGCCTACTCTCTTCAAGGATGCCCGTAAGTTTGTCTTGTCTTGTGATGAATGTCAAAGAATTGGTAATATTAGTAGACGTCAAGAAATGCCTATGAATTATTCACTTGTTATTGAACCATTTGATGTTTGGGGCTTTGATTATATGGGACCTTTTCCTGCCTCTAATGGATATACACATATTTTTGTTGCTGTTGATTACGTTACTAAGTGGGTAGAAGCTATTCCAACTAGTAGTGCTGATCATAACACTTCTATTAAAATGCTTAAAGAAGTTATTTTTCCGAGGTTTGGAGTCCCTAGATATTTAATGACTGATGGTGGTTCAGATTTTATTCATGGTGCTTTCCGAAAAATGCTTACTAAGTATGATGTTAATCATAGAATTGCATCCCCTTATCACCCACAGTCTAGTGGTCAAGTAGAATTGAGTAATAGAGAACTCAAATTAATTTTGCAAAAGACTGTCAATAGGTCTGGAAAGAATTGGTCCAAGAAACTAGATGATGCATTATGGGCTTATAGAACTGCATATAAAAATCCTATGGGTATGTCTCCATATAAAATGGTTTATGGAAAAGCATGTCACTTGCCTCTCGAACTAGAACATAAGGCATATTGGGCTATTAAAAAGCTCAACTGTGATTTTAAAGTTGCCGGTAAGAAGAGGTTATTTGATATTAGCTCACTTGATGAATGGAGAACCCAAGCTTTTGAAAATGCCAAGTTGTTTAAAGAAAAAGTTAAAAGATGGCAGGACAAAAGGATACAAAAGCGTGAGTTTAATGTAGGTGATTATGTATTGCTATACAACTTTCGTTTAAGATTTTTTGCAGGAAAGCTTCTCTCTAAATGGGAAGGACCCTATGTCATCGAGGAGGTCTATCGTTCCGGTGCCATAAAAATCAACAACTTCGAAGGCACAAATCCGAAGGTGGTAAATGGTCAAAGAATCAAACACTATATCTCAGGTAATCCTATAAATGTTGAAACCAATGTTATTGAAACTGTAACCCCGGAGGAATACATAAGGGACACTTTCCAGAACGTCTCATACTCCGAAAAGGAGTAGGTATGTGGTACGGTAAGTAAACCGACTCCAAAACAATTTTTAAGGCAATATTTCTCCGTTTTGGAATATTTAGAGAAATAGAAAAATAAGTAGCAGTCTGGGAAGGACACGAGGGCCCCACGAGGGTGGAGGGCACGCCCTACCCCCCTGGGCGCGCCCCCCTACCTCGTGGGCACCTCGTGTGCCTTCCGGACTCCGTTTTCTTGCACGATACGTACTTTGGTCGGTAAAAAATCATCATATATTCTCCCAAAGGTTTTGACTCCCGTATCACGCAAATATCCTCTGTTTTTGTTTCGAGATGTTGCTGCTGCAGATTAGAGCAAGATGTCTTCTCAAGAGTCAGCCGGGGAAAGCCCGGTATCTAATCCGGCACCGGAACCAAGGGCAAACAGCAAAGGTGACCCCTTTGGGCCAGCAACGGAGGAGGAGATGGAGGCTAACTTGATGAGAGTAGATGCCATGGAGGATCAAGAAGTCACTTCTCGCATCCGAGATGGGTTCGCGATGGGGGAACTACAGAGCTCAGCTATTCCAAACTCAGTTATCCCTTCCAATGTTAGATTTCTTTCTTATAAAAATATGAAGAGGAGTGTCACTTGTTCTCCCGCAGCTATGCAACACCCTTGGGTGCAAGGAGCCTTAGCAGTTACAGGAAAGCTTCACAAGGAAATAATGGACCTCAAGCAGCAAGTCAATAAGCTTGAGGAGGAGAATCGCATCCTAAAGGGCATCATCGCCAAGAATGTTTCACCAACCCCGAAGAAGGAGATATAATCACATGGGTATGGGCACTCCTCTTGGAAACTGCCAAGCTTGGGGGAGGTGCCCTGGTATCGTATCACAACCACATCTCCTATCTTTACCCTTTTTCTTAGTTTGATCCTATTAGTAGTATCTTGATCTAGTAGAATAAAGTTTATGGCATGATCTAGTTTTGAGTTTTGCTTTATGATCTCTCTATGTAATCGAGTCTGTGAGCTATATAACAAAGATTAGTGTTGAGTCAAGGGCTTGACTGTTTTGCCATGATCTTCAGTGAATAAAAGAAAAGAGAAAAAGAATAAAAAGAAATAAAGAGTTCATATTGATCTTATTGAAAGTAATGGCTTCACATAGAAAGAGTATGATGATTAAAAGTTGTTGGGAGTTGGCAAACATAGCTTTGCTCATCGTTGCAATTAATAGGAAGTAATAAGGAAAAAGAGGTTTCACATATAGATATACTATTATTGACATCTTTTATGATTGTGAACACTCATTAAAATATGACATGCTAAAGAGTTGGTGTTGGACAAGGAAGACAACATAATGGGTTATGTTTTCTTATATCTGAGATAAAGTATATTGTCATGGATCTACCGACATGTTGAGCTTGCCTTTCCCCATCATGCTAGCAAAATTCTCAACACCAAGTAGAGATACTACTTGTGCTTCCAAAACCCTTAAACCAGTTTTGCCATGAGAGTCCACCATATCTACCTATGGATTGAGTAAGATCCTTCAAGTAAGTTGTCATCGGTGCAAAGCAATAAAAATTGCTATAAATATGTATGATTGATTGGTGTGGGAGAAATAATCTTTATACGATCTTGTGATGTGGAAGTAATAAAAGCGACGGACTGCATAATCAAGGTTCATATCACTAGGCACAATATAAAGTGACGTTCTTTCGCATTAAGATTTTGTGCATCCAAACATAAAAGCGCATGGCAACCTCTGCTTCCCTCTGCGAAGGGTCTATCTTTTATTATTATCCTCTACCTTATGCAAGATTCATGGTGATCTTCACCTTTCCTTTTTACATTTTATCCTTTGGCAAACACAATGTGTTGGAAAGATGCTGATTGATATATCTAATTGGATGTAGGGGGCATGAGTTATTATTGTTGATATTACCCTTGAGGTAAAAGGTTGGGAGGCGAAACTATAAGCCCCTATTTTTCTCTGTGTCCGATTAAAACTCCGTAACCACAAGTATCGCATGAGTGTTAGCAATTATGAAGGACTAAATGATAGTTGAGTATGTGGACTTGCTATTAAGCTCTGACATAGACTCTTTCCGATGTTATGATAAATTGCAATTGCTTCAATGACTGAGATTATAGTTTGTTGATTCTCAATAAAGTTTATGATTCGTACTCTGCATTGTGAATAGATTATGACTTGAACATAAGAAATCATATGACAATATCTATATATGTTGTTGTTATGAGAATAATCATGACGCCTTCAAGTCCGTATTTTTATTTTTATCGACGCCTCTACCTCTAAACATGGGGACATATTTATCGTTATCGGCTTTAAGCTTGAGGACAAGCGAGGTCTAAGCTTGGGGAGTTGATCGTCCATTTTGCATCATGCTTTTATATCGATATTTATTGCATTATGGGCTGTTATTACACGTTATGTCACAATATTTATGCCTATTCTCTCTTATTTTACAAGGTTTACATAAGGAGGGAGAATGCCGATACTGGAATTCAGGCTGGAAAAGGAGCAAATATTAGAGACCTATTATGCACAACTCAAAAGTCCTGAAACTCCACGGAATATCTTACAATAAATAATAAAAAATCCTCGCCAAAGATGAAGGCCAGGGGGCCCACACCCTGTCCACGAGGGTGGGGGGCGCGCCCTACCCCCCTGGGCGTGCCCCCTACCTCGTGGGCCCCCTGGTGGCCCTCCGATGCCCATCTTCTGCTATATGAGGTCTTTTGTCGAGAAAAAAATCAGAAGCAACCTTTCGGGACGAAACTCCGCCGCCACGAGGCTGAACCAATCTAGGGCCCCAGCAGAGCTGTTCTGCCGGGGACACTTCCCTCCGGGAGGGGGAAATCATCGTCATGATCGTCACCAACGCTCCTCTCATCGGGAGAGGGCAATCTCCATCAACATCTTCACCAGCACCATCTCCTCTCAAAACCCTAGTTCATCTCTTGTATCCAATTCTTGTCTCCATGTCCGGGATTGGTACTATAGGTTGCTAGTAGTGTTGATTACTCCTTGTAGTTGATGCTAGTTGGTTTATTTGGTGGAAGATCATATGTTCAGATCCTATATGCATATTAATACCCCTCTAATTATGAACATGAATATGCTTTGTGAGTAGTTACGTTTGTTCCCGAGGACATGGGAGAAGTCTTGCTATTAGTAGTCATGTGGATTTGGTATTCGTTCGATATTTTGATGAGATGTATGTTGTCTAGCCTCTAGTGGTATTATGTGAACGTCGACTACATAACACTTCACCATTATTTGGGCCTAGAGGAAGGCATTGGGAAGTAATAAGTAGATGATGGGTTGCTAGAGTGACAGAAGCTTAAACCCTAGTTTATGCGTTGCTTCGTATGGGGCTGATTTGGATCCATATGTGTCATGCTATGGTTATGTTCACCTTAATACTTTTGTTGTAGTTGCGGATGCTTGCAATAGAGGTTAATCATAAGTGGGATGTTGGTTCAAGTAAGAACAGCACCCAAGCACCGGTTCACCCACATACCAAATTATCAAAGTACCGAACGCAAATCATATGAACGTGATGAAAACTAGCTTGACGATATTCCCATGTGTCCTCGGGAGCGCTTTTCCTATTATAAGAGTTTGTCAAGGCTTGTCCTTTGCTACAAAAAGGATTGGGCCACCTTGCTGCACTTCATTTACTTTTGTTACTTGTTGCTCGTTACAAATTATCCTATCACAAAACTATCTGTTACCACTTATTTCAGTACTTGCAGAGAATACCTTGCTGAAAACCGCTTATCATTTCCTTCTGCTCCTCGTTTGGTTCGACACTATTACTTATTGAAAGGACTACGATAGATCCCCTATACTTGTGGATCATCATGGGGCAGCTCGAGATCCCAGCCGGAGACATGTTCCAGACGGGGCTCCTCCCTGACCCCGATAAGACCGTCACACTGGCGGACGACATCATCGACGCGCTGCACATATCCGAAGCGCCTGCGGCCGACGGGTACCCCAGCGGGGTGCTTGACGTCTCCGACTCCCCCATTTCCCTCGGGGGCGACGCTTCCACCGGGACAATGGACTTCTGCGTCCGGGTGGATGTATTCACCACCGACACCGGCTCATCCTCGTCCGGTACTGCGAGGAAGGCTGTCGAAGCAAGGCTGCAGCGGGTCGCGCCAACGCCCAACCCGCTGCACGCCATGATGCAGAGCCTCCACATTCCCATCGCCACTGATGTCGTCGCCACTAACGCCGCCGAGACTCGTGCCCGGCTGGGAGAAGATCACTAGCGCCTGCTGGACCTGTTTGAAATGCTCGCTGCTACACAGTGTTGTCTGGACTCCGCTCAGCGGGAGCGCGACGCCGCCTACGGCTTCACGCCTAACGTCATCGAGCCAAGCGGGTCACCAGCGTGTGGGCCCGGGGCGGCGCCATCGGTTGCTCCCTCGGCGCAATACCGCCCGTCTACGAAACCCTCGTGAAGAATATGCGTGCCGCGCAGGCAGCCACAGTCGGCTTGGACCAGCTGCAGGGTAAGGAGCTAAAACACCGCCAACACACAGCAGGACTACCTCAACCGCCTCACCAAGCCTGTGAGATCCGTCTCGCGCCACACCGATGACCCCGAGCAGAACACGGCGACTTCGCGGCAAAGCTCATTCCGACCGTACGCGGACCCGGCACAACCGCGCCCCGGCTGCCGCCAGCTGTTTGGGCGATGAGCCGGCCTCAAATGATCGGCACTAGAATGATCCTCCCCCGCAACCCGGACGTCAACCGGCTTCACCCAACCTAGCCCCTGCAGCGTGATCGCTAGCCGGCTAGGCCCGTGCGCCATCGACGACACCGACGCTCGGCACCGCCTCAACCAGCTCGCCCTCTCCTTGGTGCTGGGGGAGAACAACGCGGTCAGGCCGGCTTGTTTCGCCCCACGCATCCGGGATGAGCCCTTCCACAAAGGGTTCATGCTTCCTCGTGACACAGCCAAGTACAACGGCACCGTCAAGCCAGAGGACTGGCTCATCGACTACACCACTGCCGTCAGCATCGCGGGCGACGATCGCTGGCTCGCTGTGTGCTACGCCCCGCTCATGCTCCAGGGCTTGGCCCACACGTTGTTGAACAGTCTGTCGGCTAGCAGCATCAACGCGTGGGTCGACTTCGAGCAGGCCTTCGTGCGCAACTTCACCGGCACCTACAAGTGGCTCGGCCGCCCCAACCAACTCGCCATGTGCGTGCAGGGGCTGACGGAGATCGGCCGCGAGTACCTCGCGCGCTGGACTGAACTCCGAAAGAGCTGCTAGGGCGTCCACGAGGTCTAGGCCATCCAGTACTTCGTCAGCGGTTGCCAGGATGGCACCCTCCTCAAGCACAAGCTCCTGCGCTCCGAGCCGGATTCAACGCACTGGCGCATGCACTTCGATGGCTACAAGATGCGCTCTGGCTTGGGAGCCGGCATCGTGCTGTCATCCCCGAAGGGCGGCCGGCTTCGCTACGTGCTCCAGATCCACTTCCCCGACTCCAACAACATTACCGAGTATGAAGCCCTTGCGCAAAGGAACTCGGCATCTGGTGCATCCTGTGCTACGGCGACTCAGACTGGTGGTGCACCAGTGCTCCGGTGAGTGGGACACCCGAGACGCCAACATTGCCAGCTACCATTTCCTCGTCCGGTAGCTCTCCAGCTTCTTCAACGGCTGCGAGTTCCTCCATGTCCCACGGGCAGAAAACGAAGCCGCCGACGCATTAGCCAAGATTGGCTTATCCCGCCAAGCCATCCTATCTGGCGTCTCCTTCGAGCACGTGCACAAGCCGTCCATCAAGCCGTCTCCGGACTCCGAGTCAATCTTCATCCTGGACGACCCGGCCGCGCCCCTGCTCGTCACGGACCTGGCAGTCGCAGGCACAAGCTCAGGGGCTCCCGCCTCCAAATCGGACCCGGAAGCTGCAGAACCCGGCTCGGGGACTGCCACGTCCAACCCAGCCGATGCCTACTCCGACCTGATCCCGGAAGCTGCAGAACCCGGCCCGGGGACTGCAGGACTCGGCCCGGAGGCTGCCGTGCTCAACCTGGCTACCGTCATCCCCAACCCGGGGGTTGTCGCCTCCGGCTCGGGGGCTAGAGCCCCAGAACCCGCCATCATGGCCGTCTTCGCCGTGGTGACGGCTCCATCATGGGCCTTGCCGATCTTAGAGTTCCTGGAGAATGGAGTCCTCCCCATGGACGAGACTGAGGCCCAACAAATCCAACGCCGGGCATCAGCCTACAACATCATCAACAACGAGCTCGTAAAATGCAGCACGACGGGCGTTTTTCAGCGCTGCGTCAAGCAGGACAAGGGCATAGAGATCCTCCTCGACATACACTAGGGCGAGTGCGGGCACCATGCCGCCTCAAGGTCCTGGTGGCCAAGGCTTTCCGCCATGGTTTCTACTGGCCTACGGCCCTCCAAGACGCCGAGTCACTTGTCCTTAAGTATGAGGGATGCCAGCGCTTTAGCAAACGCAGCCACCAGCCGGCTTCAGCACTGCGAACCATCTGGAACACCCGGCCCTTTGCGGTCATGGAACTCGATATGGTAGGGCCTTTCAAGACCACTCGAGGTGGTATGACGCAGTTGCTGGTGGCGGTGGACAAGTGCACCAAGTGGATTGAAGCACGACCAATCAAGAAACTGAACGGGCCAACGGCCGTCCGATTCATCAAGGATATCCTGGTGCGCTACGGTGTCCCGCACAGCATTATCACGGACAATGGCACCAACTTCGCCAAGGGCGTGCTCGTGTAGTATTGCTCCCTCTCCGGCATTTGCCTCGACTTGGCCTCCATGGCCCACCCTCAGTCTAATGGCTAGGTCGAGTGGGCCAACGGCCTCATCCTATCCGGCATCAAGCCACGGCTCGTCGAGCCACTCGTTCGCTCACTCGGCAACTGGCTTGACGAGCTGCCGAACGTCATCTGGAGTCTCCGAACAATGCCAAACCGGTCAACCGGGTTCACCCTGTTCTTCCTTGTCTATGGAGTAGAAGCCGTCATCCCAACCAACATCGAGTTCGACTCACCACAAGTTGTCATGTACACCGAAGCCGAACCAAAGGAAGCCCGCGAAGACGGCAATGGCCTACTAGAAGAAGCACGCCTGTTGGCGCTCAGCCGGTCTGCCATCTACCAGCAAGGCCTGAGGCACTACCACAGCATGAAGATCAAGCCGCTCACATTCCACGAGGGAGACCTCGTCCTCTGGCTTGTCTAGCAGCAAGCTGGTCAGCACAAGTTGGCCTCCCCATGTGTGGGCCCCTTCATCGTCAGCAAAGCCCTGTTTGACCGCAATGCCTACTACCTCATCGATGCTCGCAAGACGAACAAGCACAAGAGAGATACCGTCGGCGAAGAAACAACCCGACCATGGAATGCAGAAATCCTCCACCCGTTTTACAGTTAGGTGTGTGCACGTATGTATCACTAGCTTTTGTAACCACATGAAAAACTATGGGGTCCCCGAACGACACTCGGGGGATGCACTTTCCAGCCAAGTTATTGTGTTCCACACATTTGTGCAATTTTTCTTAAAAAAACCTCACCGTCGGGTTGACTCGCCCAACCTGGGGCTCGGGGGCTGGCCGGATGGGCCACCACCCGCAGCCTTCCTTAGCACATCTCGGCGCATTCAGGTTGCCGCGACCATCCACTTTGCACTACGCCACAGAACCGACTTCGGCTGTTGGCCGGCCAGAAACATGGGCCAAAGCACCAACACATTACGAAATACTAAGTTGGGTCTGCCGGATTGACCAAGGAGGCCCCGCCACCTTGACTTAGCGCACGACCGGCTGCTCTACAGCCGGCTTTGCTGGTTGCTGCCAGCTGGCCCAGTGGGTGTTTCGCTCGCTCTCAACGTTTGAAGAGCCTAAGTATCGCGCACTCCTTCGAAGGACCGAACTCCTTGTCACACACAAGAACCCCCGTTGTTCGACTCACGGGGGGGTGGGGGAGGCCCGAAGAGGAGCGCGAGCAAGAAAATGGTTCAAAAACACATAGCAAAGACGCAAATACTCACCAAATATTTACATCATGGATAAAACATGCCCGAGGCCAGAGTTCATTACATTACACCTAAACACCCCAGTGGGTGGGTGGACTTGCTACTTAACCAAAAATGTCGAAAGGATAAGACAGGGCGGCCTCAACCTCAGACAGCCCTAGTGTCGGGTCGCGCAGCTGCCGGCTCCCGCTCTGTGGCCTCTGGGTCCGTTGAGGCACTGGTGTCTTCCAGCCCGGTGTCCTCGTCCTTGTAAGGACCCGACTCCACGGAGCTTCCCTGCGGATCGTCCAGATGCAGGCCAATGTCCTCGGGAGGAATGACTCCGCCATCATCTGTTCGCTCCAGCTGGAACTCGTGGTGCATCGAGAACCCGGCGTTCCAGCCGGCCTCCGCCTGTAGATGGCGCTCCGTGCCAGCCCGCTGGCCCATCAGCTGGTCCAACTCCAGGTCCGGATACCAAGACATCACGAACCTAAGCGACATCTCGGCATCGGCATGAGCGGCGGAGACACGCCACCCGTGAAGCCGCGCCGACCCAGCTTCCAACCACGGCGCCAGCCGCGAAAATCTGTTTGGCGCGACGGCGCCAAGCCAGAGGGCCGCCATCATCCCCGTGCCAGCCTCGGAGACCCGCGCCATCTGCTCGCCCAAGACTTGCATACGAGCCTTGGCGGCAGTCATGATCTCCGAGAAGGTCCAGGCAATCTGTGGGTCAGTCCCGGCGCCCACAACCCCCTGCGGCTACCACTGGAAGCGAACGGCTTTCTCCTCCACCCTGTGCGTCTTCAGGAAGTGCCCTTTCAAAAAGAAGTGCAGGAAAAATCAGCGACAAAAAGAAAAAGAAGTCGGCTTCTCAACCCGGCAGAATCAAAAGAAAGCACTTACTCGCGAAGGTCTTGTCCAGGTGCTGCGCTATGAGCAACCTTGGCGACGGCCGCCTTCAGCTCGGCGTCCTTGGCAGTGGCCGCCTTCTCATGCTCCTTCTTGAGACGAAGGAGGTCCGCCTGGTGGGCCTCCGCCGCCGTGGCCGACGCCGCCTTCAAGCGTTCCACCTCGGCCTGGATTTGGCCTTTGTCGTCGGCCAGCTTGTCGCGCTGCTGGCCGGCTTCAGTAAGGGCTTGCTGGGCCTCCGCCGCCTTGGCCGCCTCCGCATTAAGGCGCTCCACCTCGGCTTGAAGAAGACTCTTGTCACCGGCCAGCTCCTCCTGCACCCGGCTGGATTTGGCAAGCACCCGCTGAGCCTTTGTCGCCTCCGCCCTCAGCTTCCCCACCTCGACCCGAAGCCGGCCGGCGTTGGCGACGACCCGGTCATACTGGTAGCTGGCTTGGATCATCCGAGTTCGCCAGGATGGCACCTCGGCTGCGGCGGCTGCACAACGAAGACTCAGAATCAGAACAAAATCGAGACTACTTTAAGATTCAACCCAACTACTAAGCAGTTGGCCCGAATCTCGGGGGCTACACCCGTTGGGTGCGCTAGCGCACCCCCACTAAGAGCACACAAGAACCTCACCTTCGGCAGCATGGAGCGCCTCCTCCTTGGCGGCGAGCTGCGCCTTGAGCTGCTGGTGCTTCTCCAGGAGCCGGTTGAAGACACCGACCCGGTAGGCATCCAGTTGCTGCGAAGAACGAGAATTAGCACGAGACAAGCATTTAAGATTCGACCCAACTACTATGTGGTTTGCCCGAATCTCGACGGGCTACACCCAGTGGGTGTGCTAGCTCGCGCCCACTAACTAGCGGCAATAAGAAAAGCAGAACATAAAAGGGAGAACTTACCATCACAGCGCGTTTCAGCTCCCGCGCCCACTCTGTTTCGTCCTGGGAGAAGGCCTGGACCTGCTCCGCACGTACGAGGAGGCGTTGGCTCACGGCAGCCATCCCTACCTGCTCCTGCGTTAGAGGCCCGAAGAAGACCTCGCTGGCCCAACCCAAGCTGACTGCGACCCGGTGGCCTGACGGCTTCCTGGCCTAATCACCAGGGCGTGCTCGCAGCTCGCCGCCCCTTCCACGGCCGACGTCCCCTTCGGCATGACGGCCGGAATCATCCGCGGTGCCCCACCCGTCGGTGCCAGAGGCGCACCTTCTAGCGTCACTTGCGGCGCCTCCTCCAGGGCAATATCGCCGCCTCCACCCTCCACCTCCGCCCGCTAGACCACGTCGGTCCGCGACGGGGAGTCATCCTTGATATCCACGACCTGTCGGTCGTCCACCTCCACCACCACCCGGCCCTCCTGTCCACGCTCCCCCTCTGATGGTGGCATGTAAACTGTCGCCCCCGGCTCCATGCCTACCAGCATCTCGGGCCATGCCGGCTCCCTGGCGGCCTGCCCCACGCTGACGCGGACTTGGCCCAGGCTTGGGCCGACGCCGCCTCCTACATCGCCTCTGCCCGGTTCCGGTCCTGCCAGGCCAGGCCGTTGGTGTCGGCCGGGTCAAGGCCGAGGTCCGGATCGGCCATCTCCTCATCCCAGTCGATGATGCTGGACCGGGTTCTCCCGAACACGGCACCACCGTTGGACGCATCCTTCGTTGCCCGTCAATGCCAGCGACAGCGACGACCTAAAAGCACAATGAAATGAGTGCGCGAGAAAAAAAAGAACCTCTTCGGTGGCTTATCAAACTCAACAAGAAAAAATAACCCAACCACCAGCGGGACGGTTGGTCCCGCCGGCGCCGCCTGTGGAACGTGGCGCCTCCTCTTGGTGGGCGGCTTGGTCCCAGCCGCCTGGTCCGCCACTCGCTTCGCGGCTTGCCTCGGAGGTGCCACATCCCCCTTTCCATGCGGCCGGCTAGACGATGGTGCCATGCAAGGCAAAGGCCACCCTTCCGCCCTCCTCGTATGAGCCGGCCCTGAACGCACTTAGCTTCTCGGAGAAGAACCTCGCTGCCACGCTCCTGATGAAGGCGGAGGGTAGCGACGAGAACAGGAAGACCGCGCTCCGGGTTGGCTCCGCCAAGCCAAAGGTCTCGGGTAGCACCTTCTATCCCTTCTTCATGAGAAGCATTGTCGCGGGGTTGGTTCCCCCCTTCTCTGATTTATTCTACCCCATCCTCACCCATTACAAGCTGCATGCCCTCCATCTTCATCCCAACTCTGTCCTCCTTCTGTCGATTTTCGCCTTCTAGTGTGAGGCATACGTCGGGGTGATGCCGTCTGTGGCGTTGCTGCGCCACTTCTATCTCCGGATCAAGGACGACCATAGCTCCGGGTGCGCCAACTTCGTTGTGGCCAACAAGACCAACGCGTTCTCGAAGGCCGAGAGCTTCAGGAGCAAGTGGGTCCTGATGGATGCCAAGTGCTCCCGCCCCCGGCTAGTGTTACCGACGGGGATGCCCACGTCTCACGACAAGTGGTTCCGCGTGAAGATCACCGACCCCCGGGCGGAGCGTGTGCTGGAGAAGATGACTGCCGATCTAAAGCCTGACGACCCAAGTGCGGCGAAGCTGACGGGGGCCATGATCGTCAAGGAATTCCTGCCGCAGCGTGTGGCTCCGCTCTAGGCGTGCTCGCGCCCCTTGTGGAAGCTTGGGGACAAGGATGACGACCTCCGCCTGCGTCCAGAGGCCTTGTCTGATGAGGAACTGGGCACGACTCTCCGCTCCCTAGTCGGGGACGACCAGGGGTACCCTCCGGACACCTTTGCTCCTTTGTACCACCGCCCCGACCGAGCGAAGGTTGCCGCTGCCATGCCTATCTTTGATGGGCGTGGGCTCATGCGGCTGGTGCCCTCTGAGGCCCCGGTGGTGACGGCTCCGGTGATGGTGTCCTCCGATGACTCTGACGGGGAGGAGGAGCAGGACTCGGAGGCGACCCCGGAGGGACTGGGAGACCTCCCCTCCTGTGCAAGGCCGATCTCCTCCGCGCCCTGCCTGATGATGACGACGCCGGCGACCACCCGGTGAGGGAGGTCCTGCCCCCTGCTGGGGTCACCACAAGGTCCAAGGTCACCCCATCAAAGAAGTCGCCGATTGTGATTCCGACGAAGAGCAGGTCGGCACTGGTCTCCCGGGGTGACGCTCCTACCCTGGCATCGTCTGGTGCTGCCGCTGGGCCGGCTGCTGCTTCTTGATCTGCTCCTAGAGCCTGTGTACCGGCGCCCCAGACCGAGAGGCCCTTGGGCTCCGCGCTCCTGAAGAGGCCACGGGACTACGCCACCGTGGATCAGTAAGCACTTCGCCCTGACTTTGTTCTTGCTCCCGCTTCCGTTGCTGCTTCCTGATGTTCTCCTCTTGCATTATCAGGCCGACGCAATCGGCGAAGAAGAGAGAGGGGGCGGACACATCCTTGCGATCCCAGCAGCCTGGCCTGGCCGCACCCCCTCCGACGCAGAAAGGCGGTGACGACACCCACCCTTCTCCCACTCGGTCGTCCTCGCAAGGCCCAGTGAACCATCCTCAGGAGAAGGCTATCTCCTCGGCCAAGTCGGCTCCAGAGGCGCCCATCCTCAGCTCACCCGTTGATGTGGCCAAGGTTCAGGAGCCCCTAGTTCCTCTTCCTGCCATCATCAGCTCGCAGGTCTTGGCGACAGTGCAGCCTCCTCCTCTGATCGAGCCGCTGGCTCGCGATCCTTCTGCTTCGCCCGATGCCTTGGAGGAGGCCCTTTCCGCACTGGCGCCGCTTCGGGGCGACCTTCAAGGCGCCGACCGCCGCCTGGTAGCGGGGCGCCTGGAGCTGATCTCGGGTTGGCTGCATTACGATGCATCCATCAGGGTGGCGTTGGGCCAGGCTGTGGCAGATTCCGAAGAGGACAAGTGGGCCGCTGACCGAGCCGCGGCCGCCCGCGAGGTGGCGCTGAAGGATGCCGAAGCCGCCCAGGGGAGCTGCCGGTCGATGGAGGCCGAGCTGGAGACCATGCGCAACGAGAGCACTGCCGAGGCTCGTAGTCGCAAGGCGGAGGAGGAGAAGATGAAGGCCCGAGAAGACACCGTCACCGGTCATGACGCCGAATTGGAGCAGTTGGCAAGAGCGTCGGCCGCAGATCACGGCCGCCTGGAGAAGCTGGTGCAGGAGGTGGAGGCAGAGAAGGCCCAGCTGGAAGCCAAAGAGAAGGTTCTGGCAGAGGATCGCGCGGCCTTCAATTCCCTTGAGGAGAGATCCCGCGAGGCGATGCGGGCACTCTACGAGAAGGGCTTGGAGAAGCCGCTGGCGACGGACAACGAAGGCCCCGCCCAGGTGGTTCCTTATCTTGTCGTGGCGCTCGAGGGTGTCGTCGACGGGATTGGCCCCATGGTGGAGGGGGAAGCCCGCACGCTTTCTTGTTCGGCTCTGACGTGCGTCTTCAGCCACATGCATCTTCGCAACCCTGACACCGACCTCGACGAGCTACTCGAGCCCGTGGAGGAGGTGCACTGCACAGCTGCTGCGCGGCCGTGGAGGGCCAGGTGGAAGCCCTGTTGAAGAAGTTCCTCGTTGTCGAACCTGCATCTCCAACCGATGGCCCTTCCGATCTTGTGACCAAGGCCAATGACACAACCGATGGTGACACTGCCGGCGGGAAGGCGCTCCCCGACGACGGCGCCCAAGGCTGAAGAAAAGGCTTGCTGGTGAAGAACGGCGCTCCTTCTCGCTTTAATTTCCTGTGAGCTTTTGTGTTTCATGAGATGTGCCTCGTGAAGGCGTTAAAACTCTGCTTGACGTTTGGGGGACAATATGTTGTGTAATAATTTATTTAGGTTCCGTGATTTCCTTCCCGTTTGCTTGATGTTCTACGTCGGCAGGGCCCGACCCCGCGCATACCTCAGCCGCCGTTGGGCCGTCCGGATCACTAGGACGGACCAAGGGCTGAGGGGCTACGTGGCCAGTTAAGCTCCTGAGTCACGATGCTCAAGAGTCGCCCTTGACGCACAAACGGCCTACGGGAAGGAGCCGCTAGAGTAGGTCTTAGCGTTCTACGTCGGCAGGGCCCGACCCCGCGCATACCTCAGCCACTGTTGGGCCGTCCGGATCACCATGATGGACCAAGGGGTGAGGGGCTACGTGGCCAGTTAGGCTCCTGAGTCGCGATTCTTAGGAGTCCCCCTTGACGCTCAAATAGACCTTCATACCTGTCCTCGCCGAGGTCCCGCTCGAAAGTGGTGCGCGACGACCAGGTCGGAGGGACCTGGCAGGTCCCAGAGCATAGCCCCCGTGCCTAGCCCCCTCACACGACTCTCCCAAGGGGAAAGCGTTGCGGTGAGGCTGGACACTGAGCCGGGTGGCTCCCTTTGGTTGGTATGGCCATGGGGCCGCTCTCAGTTGTTTATCACCAGCGCGGAGCGTAGCGCTTCTGCACTTGCATGGGCATAGACGCTCCTCGACCGTCTCGACTGCCAGCGCGGAGCATGGTGCTACCACTGGTGCGTGGGTGGGGGCTCCCTCTGAGAGGAGCCCTCGGGGCATGTACAGTCCCGCCCTGACACGAGGCTGGCACGTCAGGGCTAGACGAGGTGTGTCCGGGCACTCGTGAGCCAGTGCGGGACTCACGGGGCCCTACCTCAAGGCAGGTTCCGCCTGGTCTTGATTCTTGATAGCTTCAGTGGTCCTGCGATGTGGTTAGGCAACCTGCGCCGGACGAATTTCCTGATGCGATCCCATGAGAAGTCCAGACACCAACGACCCCAGGAGGTGACGTGAACGGGGCCGGGCCGCCAGACACAGCTCAGCCGTTGGCTATATCGATGCTGCAGGGACGGAAGCGAGCACATACGCCGTGCCAAGCCTACTCTTCCACGTAATCCTAAGGAAAGAAAACCGGTCCGCGGCTCCCATGGCAACGAGGGTGGTCGCGGGTGGGGAACCGAAGTACCAGATAAGCAGGTGATAACCATAGAATGACTCAAGCAAAGGGGCAGGTTAGCTTAGATAGATGCAAGAATGATACATGCCACTGGGACGGACCCATGCGGCCTGGGGAAGATGCAGCCCGAGGGGCGCTCCCAGCAGAGTAAGCTAAAGATGCAAAAGGATACACGTCGCGGGGACAGACCTATGCGACTTGGGGATAATGATGCCCGAGGGGCGCCCCAAACTGAACGAACTGGAAAGAGTCACCTCATAACGCTGCTGGAGTGATGTTGGAGTAGCCGGTGATGCATGCCGAAGAGTCGTTCTTCATGAGCCGCCAGGGTCCTGAGCCTCGGAAGGCTCCGCAGGCCCTGGTGGCTCCTGGAGAACCGTCGCGATCTCCTCCAGGATGGCGTTATGGCTGGCCTCCTGAGCAGCTAGGATGCTCCACAGATGGCACTGCTAGGTGACAGTCGCGTTCGGCAAGCCAAGTGGCATGCAGATGTAGCTGTGAGGTGGACCCTCGCATTTTCCAACGCGCAAAGGCCAGAAACGTCCTTGAGACGCGACCCTGTTGATCCCTGGAATGTCGACGTAGATGTGTAGCCCGCCTTCCTTGCCAGGATGGGGAGCTGCGCCAGGTGGTGGGCGGCGGTCGCCGCGTATGGTCCTTGCTTCTTGAAGCTCCTGGATTGCCTTGTTGATGAACTCCCAATCACTAGGAGCTCCACGCCTTGTGCCCTCTTGAGGGAAATGTGCGGCGAAGCACGCTTCCACGTGGTGCACGAGCGCCTCCCTCATGACATTATCTAGGTCTGAGGCCCTCCAGAAGAGAGCCCCTGAGCCCAGCCTGAGGAGGACGCTGGGTGCGCCTTCCTATGCGAGGGAGGCAGGTGCCCCAGCTATGGGCGCAGGTCCTGAGGTTGTGCCGCTGGAGACACCGCTCTCCTTAGGCACTCGGTGGAGTAGCTGCTTCTTCTTCGCCTCCGTCGCCTACGTCTTCTTCACCGAGCCAAGCAACACCGGAAGCCCCTAATCGCTGTCCCCAACATCTCCTTTCCTCCTAGGCTGCCAGAGATCCCCCTCGTTGCCCCGACCGCTCCGGTTCTTCTCCGAGCTCGCCGTTAGCACCATCGCGATCGCTGTGAGCCCCTCTTTCCCCCTCCCGCTAACCCCGTTGCTCCGTTCGACCTCTAGCTAGTGCCGCCTCCATGGCCAAGCTCCGCTGCCGCCTACCTTGTCGTGCGCCACCATTGCAACCTGCGCCCGTCGTTGCTGAGCATGACAACGAGTCCCTCGTGCTTCCAGGAGGCCGCCTATCCCTTTTTCTAGCTCGCCCGTGCCCCGTAGCACCGCTGCCCGCCTATGCCCAAGCGCCACCGCCGCCCACCTCGACGTCGGCCATGCTACAACCCTCCCCTGCAGCTGCCACTTTCACCACCCGACGCGCCTCTCTGTGGGCATTCAGAAGAGCCTAGCCGCGCTTCAAACGGCCACCGGAAACGGACGGCCGGAGTACCTCCACCATTGGCTATGGTCGCTGGTGGCTAACCGCCGACGTAACCAGCCATTAGGGCCTAAGCACCCTACTAACTACCACCTGGAGTCAATGACAGCCGGGTCCCACCGCCTAAATAACTGGCTACCTAAAATAGATTAAGATTAAATCTAATTGCAGTGGGCCCACATGTCAGCTTTGACGATGCTGACGTGTCCGTTGACCCGATCCCACCTGTATGTGACCCTAGGCAGCACTGGTTCACTGACCAGTGGGCCTCGCTAGTCAGGTTTGACCTAGACCACACCTGTTGACTTGCTGACGTCAGGCCGACGTCATGCTGACGTAGTAATGCTTTTCTGGAATTTTAAATAAATCATTAATGATTTATTTATTTCAGAAAAAGCTTTAAACTTCTAAAAATCATAGAGAATCAACCGTAACTCCGAATGAAATAAATTATATATGAAAAATGATAAGAAAAATCCAATCTATCCATCTGTACACTTATAATGCATGTTAGAACAACTTATGGCTGCTGTTTAGGACAACTCATATAAATGACATTTGAATATCCACATATGCAGTTTGAATTTGAATCTTTGATTCAAACCTACTCCATTTAACCTGTTGCTAGTTGCAATAGCTCAAATCACAACATATTTACATGTCATGATCATGCATCATATTTTGCATTGCATTGATTGTGTTCCTTCTCTGTTGCCGGTGGTTGTTCCCTCTCGATAGACGTGTTCCGGCGATGAGTTCGATGACACCGCTGAAGAGCTATACTATCTTCAGAAGTGCAAGGCAAGCAGAACTCCCTTGTTAATTTTGATACAATCCAACTCTCTAGCTTCTGCTCTCTTTTATTGCATTAGGACAACAACGCTTCAATCGTTACATGTTGCGGTAGTTGAACCCCTTTCTTCTGCATGACCTATCATTGCCACAGTAAATAGATGAAACCCACTAGCATGAGTAGGAGTTGTCTGAGCCCTGATGTGCCTACTCATTCATGCTTGTTGTCATGCCCGCTACTGCTTAGAGTTGAGTCAGGTCTGATTTATCAGGGATGAATCGGAAAGTTGTGAACATGTCCTACTGTTGAGAGCTAAGTGTGTGAACATGATTTGGTAAAGGTAGGGTGAGAGGCCATGTAGGAGTACATGGTGGGTTGTCTCATTGAAACCGTCCTCAGAAACTGAGTTCTGTGTTTGTGATCCATGAACAGCTACTACCTCACATTGGGTTCCGGTAACTCGGCCCCTCTCGGCTTATTAATCAACCTAATCTCTGTCGAGGAGCTGCAACTAGTTTCTGGTGTTTGTAGGTAGTGCTAGTAGTCTACCAAGTGGCACCCAGTACAGGTGGGCTTGGGACATACTAGGTGCAGTGGCACGGTGTACCAAGCATCGCCCGTTTGGTGGGCTTGGGAACCCTGCTCACATCGTTTGGGGCCGTGAGCGACACCGCGGCCGGATCTCCTTGCGGATGGAACCCAAATAGGCGATAAACCAGGACTAGAGACTTGCGTGGTTAGTCAGGTCGTGGCCGACACCCTCGACAGGCTTCCGCTTGAAGGTTGCCGAGATACATGACGTGTACATGGCGGTAAGTGGCGAGAGCGTGTGTGAAGAAGTACACCCCTGCAGGGTTAACATCATCTATTCGAATAGCCGTGTCCACGGTAAAGGACTTCTGGGTTGCCTGTACAGTTCATAGACAAGTGAAAGTGGATACTCTAAAATGCGCAAGATAAGCGTGAGTGCTATGGATGGCCTTCTCGTAGGTAGACGGGAGCAGATCCATAGTGGTGTATTGATATGGTGAATATGTGGACTCGTGTGCGCCACCTAAAAAGAGTTACTTGCAGTCGTAGTTCAAGGTAGCCACAGTCAAAGCTGGCCTGTTGCAGTTAAACTCAACCACCCCCGTTGTTGATACTGATGCATATGTAGGTAGCTCTGATGTAAGTCTTGCTGGGTACATTTGTACTCACGTTTGCTAAATTTATGTTTTGCGGAGAGACTTCAGTCTCGCTAGTAGTTCCGCGTGGACTTCAACGTTTAGCTTGTTACCTCAGCTACGATCTTGTGCCCTCGGCAGGGTCTTGTAGATAGTCAGGCTTCTTAGCCTTTTTCATTTGTAGTTGTCTGTACTCAAACAAGTTAAGCTTCTGCATGTGCTTGTTGCTTGTATGCTCTATATGTAGGGTCATGAGACCCATGTTTGTAATACTTGGCTCCTCGGTGCCTAATGAATAAATTCTTTGAGTTGTAGAGTTTTGTTGTGATGCCATGTTGTATCTACACATATCGAGCATATTGTGTGTATGATTTGAAATGCTTGGTATGTGTGGGATCCGACAACCTAGTTGTCTATCCTTGGTAGCCTCTCTTACCGGGAAATGTCTCCTAGTGCTTCCATTAAGCCATGGTAGCTTGCTACTGCTCCGGAACACTTAGGCTGGCTGGCATGTGTCCTTGTTTGTTCATGTGCCTGTCCCTTCGGGGAAATGTCACGCGGTGTCTACCAGAGTCCTGTTAGCCTACTACATCCCAGATTCTCCGAAGCCTAGCTGCTACAGCCCAGATTCACTCGCTGATGACTGACACGTTCGTTGCTGGGTCATGTATGCCTGTCCCTATAAGTTATTGCCACTTTGGGTTCTTTGTCATATAGATGCTAGCGACACTATCATATACGTGAGCCAAAAGGCGCAAATGGTCCCGGGCCAAGTAAGGTGGCACCCGTGGGAATACCGTGCGTGAGGACGCAAAGTGATATGATGTGTTACATGCTAGATCGGTGTGACTTAGGATCGGGGTCCTGACAGCTTTGGTATCAGAGCCTGACTGCTTGTAGGATTACCAAGCCAAACTGGTCGATGTTGACTCTAGAAATACTGTAGTTATATATAAGGGAATTGACTGTGGAAGGGAACGTAAGGCTCTTTTTACTCCTTTACCTTATGCCCTTCTGATCTGAGTCGTCCTCTTCTCTTCTACGGGGATTAAGAACTAGGCTTCTCATCTTTCTATCAGGTTCACGTGTTACTAATCTATAGACTTATAGGATTGTTGGTTTCAAGCCTCAGTTCAGTTCCTACTATTTCCGAGTGTTCATAGTTGATCTCGGAACCTTAATATTGTGATGTTGATTGGTTATGCCACCATTTTGCAGGATGTCTCAAATATTTTTGAGCATTTACAGCCGTCATGATGTCCGAGTTGTTCCAGATCTCTACATTATCTGATGCATTTGCAAATCCCTTCTTTCTGTTCCCGATGTTCCTTTGGGCCAGATTAAGCATACTAATCGGTGTGTTGAAGTACTTCATTGCCTCAACATATATGTTGGAGCTATTATTATGACCCTAGGTGTCTTAGAGAACCACCCAGTAATCTAGCTTTGATTTGTATTCCCAGTATGATGATTCTGGCCGTCATTCTCGAAAGCATCCCGTGATGCCATTTAGTAGTAGGTATTCTACTCCTGGGTTTTTGAACCCGAGATTCACTCTACTCATTCATGTTGATAGTGTTTGCTAGTTCCTTTAGGATATTAGTAACCTTTGCGGTAGTCCTCGAGGACGTGGTATTTCCTTCTTCCAAATACCATGAACTGCTTATGGCAGAAGTTCTTTTGAACCAAAATATCACAACCAGAGTGCTCTTGATGAGTTCTTCATTCTACATTGTGAATCTGCCAGCTTTACCTTTCTGCATGGTTTATCCGGAACAAATATGTTGAGGTTTGTTCGACATACTAATCTATGCATCCACATCTTGGAAAGTGATATGTTCCTTTGAGTTGTCCCTTCTTAGTTGTATTCTGACCCTCTTGTGTCAGTTGATGGTCAGGAGTAGTTGTGCATTCGTGTTACCGATGCCTATTATTCTTGTAGTCCGTCAAGCCATTCTATTCCGGAATTACTAGGAGCGGTGGCGGAGCTTCAGCCGAATATATGGGGGGGCCATGGAGTGAAGGAGGGGCAAACATAACTATATCAGCTGTTTTTAATGAAAAATAGGCCTAATAGAAAGGTACGTATGCAAGATTTTCTTGTGAGCTGGGGGGGCCATGGCCCAGGTTGGCCCCCATGTATCTCCGCCACTAACCCAGAGAAACAAACTCCAGTACCTCATCCATTTCGAGGATTGGGTGAAAGTAGTTGTATTCCACAGATCAAAATGCCAATCCAATTTTTGTTCTACTCTACCTTGGAGTATTTCCATCTTTATACCAAGAATGTCATGAGAATTGCACACCCTCTTATGAATTCTTAAATCAATGATACTTCTCTCCATCATTCTTCATTCCTCGGTATCTGTGTTGGTTACAAACAGAATGCCGATGAGTGAACTGTGATGTGTGAAATCAATACTCCTAGCAATCATGTCTTGGTAGTTAATGGAAGATAAATACATTCATAGCGTGTTGGTTACTGAACCATCATTCTAAGATTGATCATGCTACCTAGTCCTTATTTCAGGTGCACTCTTCGATCGATGAGTTAGGATTGTATTAATTCCTTGCTCTTTTGATCCTATCGTCTTGCCTTGAAAAGCAAGATCATTCTCGAGCTTAATGACATATCGGTGGTTTGGAATTTCCCAAATATCTTCACGGAGGTATCACCAGGTTGTCCCCTGGCCGTTATGTTGAGTCAGTGATCAAAGGGGTTTCTTGTAAACCACCCCTTCTCTAAGAATCTGTGTTGGATACCCTGAACTAGTTGGTTAAGCTAAACAACAACTTGGAGAGTAGGAAGATGGAAGCTTGTCTGACTTAGTTCATTATTAAGGAATATCTTTGTGTGTGTGTTGAAGAAAGATGGTATCGTCATTGATTGGTCCTCGTGATCAATTGTTGGACCTATTGTCCTACCCCAAATCTTTGATTTGCGTATGGGCTATCGTCAAATCAAATCAGAACCAACGATGTTCGTAATGTTGTCTTACTCGCGGTTGTCGAGCATACACCATTATATCTTTTCGAACTGACCAATGCTATTACTTTGTTCACATAGTTATGGAATTCCATCTATATGGAAATCTTGATAAATTTTTGCTAGCCCATTGACAACATTTTCATCATCTCCATGATTCATGTTGAACATCAAGCTAGTGTTGGAAACTTTTGTAAGCATTATCTTCATGTCCCGTTCATGAAGTATATGTTTGGTGTAAGAAGTGACTTTCTCCAAGTTCACGTGCATTAGGTGCAAGTTGCTGCCATGAACTCAAGAAAGCTTGTTTTTGCTTCCTCTGGAATCATCCCAAGTCAGTCATGCATATGTGCGAAGTATTCTGTGGTATGGAGACTTGCAACCTTCATTCTATGTGTATCCCTAGCACACCAAACGACTGATTGATTTGCTCAAGGAGAATAAGTTCCTTCTTAAGAGCAAGACTTATGTAAGGGCTTCGATATCCTCGATGATGGTTCCCAACTAGAACTCGATAGTGTTTTGTTGTAAGACCTCTATGTGATCTTGTCTGTCTTGGACAACGTGTTCACATGTTTGTAGCAGAACCAACTAATGTTTTGGAGCTTGCTATCGTAGTTCATTCCCCGAGAATCTCGCAACCTCATCTCGTCGGTTTGTGTTGCAAACTTTCCTTTCCAGACATGTTGTCTGAAATATCCTATTACCAACCAGATCTGAATCTCAGGCAGATATGATGGTTGGAAATTTTCCAAGATCTATGATGTAGGTCCCGACAAGGTTGATGTTCTAGCCAACACACCTAGTCGGAAGATCTATCATGGTAGTATGTTGATTGAGCTATTTGACCATCTTCTTGATGAGGATTTCGTGCGACTTATTCAAGAAGTTGCTCCTTGGGGATTCTTGTGCTCTTAGTTCCTTCGATTATACTATAACCATTCAAAGAGTGGAATGACTCTCGACTATTGAGTTTTTCCCCAGTTACTAGAATCATTCCCAGCATTTGCATTTTATTCCCAGCTTGCACCTGCCATTGTGCCATTTTTACTATGGTCTGCCTTCTCAGTAATTGTAATTCAAGATCATCTTCAAAAGTAGGCTTACCCTGGGACCTATCCTTTCTCGATCATAAGAAGAAATCATCCATTGTGTTGTCCTCAACAAGGTAGTCCACATCATCCATTCTACTATGAGTATGCCATTTCTTCAAGCCCCTTCACATGATCGTTTGTGATTGCCTTAGGCTGGTATGAAGAGTTCCAATGATCTATGTGTCAAAAGTAATTCTTTTTGCCACTTAAGGGAATACTTCTACGAGACACCTTTCCTAAGGTGCCCTATTACGGAATCACGGCAATTATCTCCTCACTACTTTGAAAATCATGCACCATCTTCTTCAGCGTGGAATTTTTGCCATCCATTTGAACCTTCGTCATCTGTTCATTTTCCATCACTCCTGATGTGTGTTTTGTGTCTCAGCTCAAGAGATGTTCCAACATCTCACTCCATGAGTTGATCTTGAGTTGCTCGATATTTGAGAAGATCGATTCATGTGGAGTTTATCCAGTCACCACTATGTTGGACAGATATCTTGAAAGCAAGGATGTCAACGTTCTTATGAAGTGCTGTTGGATCGAGAAGATTGTGATAGTTTGTCTTCCCTCTGTCTTCTTACCTCACGTCTTGAATTTCGGGACGAGATTCTTGTTTAGTGGGGGTGAGTTGTCACAGCCCTAGTATACCTGAGTGAAATAGTTGCATCTGCACTCATGCATCATGTCTAAAATTTCTGAAAGTTGAATTGAGGTTTGTCGAAACCCTTAGAAATCAGTTCAAAAATAATCAACATTTAATTCTCATCGAATGAGTACAAGGAAGTGTTCCTGTTACTATGTGAAAATATTGGTAAGAGGTAAAATTCAAACCAATATTTTTGGAATCACAGAAATATTTATTTTCGGCCTTTGATTTAAATCAATGAAATATTTGAGTTGGATTTAATTCTTCTATAAAATAATTGCAAGTCCAACAATTCTGAAAAATTGTGAGTGGCTTTGAATAATTTGTATCAAGCCGTGTAAATCTTTTCAAAAGCTACTAAAAATGATATGGTCTAAATATTAAATCAAGACAAATTAAACAAAATAGAAAACAGAAACAAATTTAAAATAGAGAGAGAGTTTTTACCTGGAGCTTACCTGTGCAGCCCACCTGGCTGGCCCAACACTGTGCTGGCCCATGCTAGTCATCTCCCTCCTCTCGCCAGAAGGATGGGAGGCGCATGCCTGATGCGCGCGACCACGCACCAGGCCACCTCCTGCCTTCCTGCTTCCTCCCGCAACTCCGTGGAGATGCCACGCACCTCCCTGCCTCTCTCTCCCCACCGTGCTCACTTTCCCCTCCCCGGGCTCTCTCCCATGAGCTCATCGAGTGCCGTCGTCGCCGCCACTCGCTGCTGCCGCGGCTAGTGCCACCGCCTCACTTCGCCAGAAGGTCCAAGAGGTTCGCCTCCATCGCCTACGCCTTCTTCACCGAGCCAAGCAACGCTGGAAGCCCCGAATCGGCGTCTCCAACATCTCCTTCCTCCTCGGCTGCTGGAGATCCCCCTCGCTGCCCCGACCGCTTCGGTTCTTCTCCGAGCTCGCCGTCAGCACCATCGCGATCACCGTGAGCCCCTCTTTCCCCTCCCCCTAACCCCGTTGATTCGTTCGACCTCTAGCTAGCACTGCCGCCCGCCTTGTCGTGCGCCACCATTGCAGCCTGCGCCCGTTGTTGCTGAGCATGGCAACGAGTCCCTCGTGCTTCCAGGAGGCCGCCTATCCCTTTTTCTAGCTTGCCCGTGCCCCGTAGCACCGCTGCCCGCGTGTGCCCGAGCGCCGCGCCCACCTTAACATCGGCGACGCTATAGCCCTCCCCTGCAGCCGCCACTTGCACCACCCGACGCGCCTCTCTGCGAGCATTTGAAAGAGCCTAGCCCCGCTTCGAACGGCCGCCGGAATCGGCCGGCCGGAGTACCTCCGCCGTCGGCTATGGTCGCCGGCGGCTAACCGCCGACATAACCGGCCATTAGGGCCTAAGAACCCTACTAACTACCCCCTGGAATCAATGAAAGCCGAGTCCCACCGCCTAACTAACCGGCTAACTAACATAGATGAAGGTTAAATCTAATTGCAGTGGCCCACGTGTCAGCTTTGACTATGCTGACGTGTCCGTTGACCCGACCCCACCTGTCTGTGACCCTAGGCAGCACTGGGTCACTAACCAGTGGGCCCCGCTAGTCAGGTTTGACCTGGACCGCACCTGTTGACTTGCAGACGTCATGCTGGCGCAGTAATGCTTTTCTGGGATTTTAAATAAATCATTAATGATTTATTTATTTCAGAAAATGCTTTAAACTTCTAAAAATCATAGAAAATCAACCATAACTCCAAATGAAATAAATTATATATGAAAAATGATCAAGAAAATCCAATCTATCCATCTGTACCATTTTCATGCATGTTAGAACAACTTATGGCTGCTGTTTGGGACAAATCATATAAATGGCATTTGAATATCCACATATGGAGTTTGAATTTGAATCATGGATTCAAACCAACTCCATTTAACCTGTTGCTAGTTGCAATAGCTCAAATCACAGCATATTTACATGTCATGATCATGCATCATATTGTGCATTGCATTGATTGTGTTCCTTCTCTGTTGCTGGTGGTTTTTCCCTCTCGATAGACGTGTTCCGACGATGAATTCGATGACACCGATGAAGAGCTATACTATCTTCAGAAGTGCAAGGCAAGCAAAACCCCCTTGTTAATTTTGACACAATTCCACTCTCTGTCTTCTGCTCTCTTTTATTGCATTAGGACAACAACGCGTCAACCGTTACATGTTGCGGTAGTTGAACCCCTTTCTTCTGCATCACCTGTCATTGCCACAGTAAATAGATGAAACCCACTAGCATGAGTAGGAGTTGTCTGAACCCTGATGTGCCTACTCATTCATGCTTGTTGTCATGCTTGCTACTGCTTAGAGTTGAGTTAGGTCTGATTCATCGGGGATGAATTGGAAAGTTGTGAACATGTCCTACTGTTGAGAGCTAAGTGTGTGAACACGATTTGGTAAAGGTAGCGGTGAGAGGCCATGTAGGAGTACATGGTGGGTTGTCTCATTGAAACCGTCCTCGGGAACTGAGTTCTGTGTTTGTGATCCATGAACAGCTGCTACCACACATTGGGTTCCGGTAACTCAGCCCATCTCAGCTTATTAATCAACCTGATCTCTGTCCAGGTGTTGCCACTAGTTTCTGGTGTTTGTAGGTAGTGCTAGTAGTCTACCAAGTGGCACCCAGTACAGGTGGGCTTGGGACAGACTAGGTGCAGTGGCACGGTGTACCAAGCGTCGCCCGTTTGGTGGGCTTGGGACCCCTACTCACATCGTTTGGGGCTGTGAGCGACACCCCGGCTGGATCTCCTTGCGGATGGAACCCAAATAGGCGATAAACCTGGACTAGAGACTTGCGTGGTTAGTCAGGTCGTGTCCGACACCCTCGCCAGGCTTCCGCTTGAAGGCTTTCGAGATACATGAAGTGTACATGGCGGTAAGTGGCGAGAGCGTGTGTGAAGAAGTACACCCCTGTAGGCTTAACATCATCTATTCGAATAGCCCTGTCTGTGGTAAAGGACTTCTGGGTTACCTGTACAGTTCATAGACAAGTGAAAGTGGATACTCTAAAATGCGCAAGATTAGTGTAAGTGCTATGGATGGCCTTCTCTTAGGGAGATGGGAGAGGATCCATAGTGGTGTATTGATATGGTGAATATGTGGACTCGTGTGCACCACCTCAAAAGAGTTACTTGCATTCGTAGTTCAGGGTAGCCACAGTCAAAGCTGGCTTGCTGCAGTTAAACTCCACCACCCCTATGTTGATATTGATGCATATGTAGGTAGTTCTGATGTAAGTCTTGCTGGGTATATTTGTACTCACGATTTCTTAATTTATGTTTTGCAGAGAGACTTCAGTCTCGCTAGTAGTTCCGCGTGGACTTTGATGTTTTGCTTGTTACCTCAGCTACGATCTTATGCCCTCGGCAGGGTCTTGTAGATAGTCAGGCTTCTCAGCCTTTTTCATTTGTAGTTTTCCGTACTCAGACAAGTTAAGCTTCGGCATGTGCTTGTTGCTTGTATGCTCTGTATGTTGGGTCATGAGACCCATGTTTGTAATACTTGGCTCCTCGGAGCCTAATGAATAAATACTTTGAGTTGTAGAGTTTTGTTGTGAAGCCATGTTGTATTTGAACATATCGAGCATATTGTGTGTATGATTTGAAATGCTTGGTATGTGTGGGATCCGACAACCTAGTTGTTTATCCTTGGTAGCCTCTCTTACCGGGAAATGTCTCCTAGTGCTTCCACTGAGCTATGGTAGCTTGCTACTGCCTCGGAACAATTAGGCTGGCTGGTTTGTGTCCTTCTTCATTCCTGTGTCTATCCCTTCGGGGAAATGTCATGCGGTATCTACCAGAGTCCTGTTAGCCTTCTACAGCCTGGATTCTCTGGAGTCTTGTTAGCCCAGCTGCTACAGCCCGGATTCACTCGCTGATGGCCGACACGTTCGTCGCTGGGTCATGTATGCCTGTCCCTGTAAGTTAGTGCCACTTCGGGTTTACGACTAGTCATGTCGGCCCGGGTGCTTTGTCATATGGATGCTAGTGAGACTATCATATACGTGAGCCAAAAGGCACAAAAGGTCCCGGGCCAGGTAAGGTGGCACCCATGGGAATACCATGCGTGAGGCCGCAAAGTGATATGATGTGTTACATGCTAGATCGGTGTGACTTAGGATCGGTGTCCTGACAAGGAGAGATCAGATTTCGCCATCAGAAGTCATCTGCTGGCCATCTAGCAACTTCTCTGCAGATTAATCTTCAGGAGCAATCCAACAGCAGCCGCCCACTTGTTGAATTTCCTTGATGGAGGTAGGAGGCGGGCAAGAGGCAGAAACAGCATGTGCAGGAGCAGCAACAGCCTATGCAGGAGCAGCAGCCATGGAAATAGCACTGACAGACGGCACCACACGAGCTTTCATCCTTGATCTGGTTTGCTTGGTGTCAGAAACATGGTTAACCTTGAAACCATCATACTTGTTCGATCTGGTACTCCTTCTAACGGTGGTAGTGTCAAGTGGCACCTTAGCATTGCGCGAGGAAGTAACATCAAACAAAGATGAAGAAGCAAGCATCTGAAGGGCAGTCCCTTGGTCAAGAAGAGCAACAGAAACTGACTGAGAGCCTATAGTTTCAGTAGCAAAATGCGTACTAACAGCCTTGAGCCCAGGGGATCGATCAGCCAAGTTCCATTCCACATTGGCAGTATTAGTCACCACAAATGAACCCTCATGCAGCAGGTTTTGGGGAATTATGCTGGCTCCCAACTGAAAGTTAGAGCTGAAGATCACTGACATAAAGTCAGGTTCAGGTGCAACACGCTGCATCCACGCGGCAAAGACAGAATTCAGTTGGCTCTGGATGATCCTGAATGGATTAAGAGGGCACATGACATTCTCCAGCTGCACATTAGTGACGGCAGGTGTGTACATGTGCTTGAGCATTCCTCCTATCTAAAGCAGCAATTCGTGAACAAAAGCAACAGTAAAATTGACCGAGTCTCCACCATCTCTGACAAAGGCCATACGTGCAACATGGTTCCCAAGAACAAAACTATCAGCTAAAGCCTCGAGCGCCTCAATCTCCTCTTCAGAAGACCAAACATCAGACAAGTATCCTAAATGTTATTCTCGGGGTCCATGTCATCCATCAGAGACGGCCCATCATACTGAAAAAAGGTTCTGAAGCTGAAACCAGAGTACGGTGGGGTGATCACTGGCCATAGACGCCACCCATTCTCTTGTAACTGCTCGTGAGCAGGCACGGGCGCATTCCAGGCAGCTTCATTCAGGGCATCTTGCGCAGCCATATTATCAAGTCTGGCTTGCTGCATGAAAGTATAGTACGGGAGCTCATACGGATGCGGTGAGGCATTACGAAGAGGGGGAGCTTCCTCACTGCCAACCAGACCTAGGATGGTGTTTCTGCCATGGAGCACATACACTGGAACAAACCAAGACCAACCAAGGCCGGGCAGCCGACCAACTCTAGTGACCAAAAGGCTATGCGGGACTTCAGCAATATCCTTAATGTGACACTTAACCAAAACGCGGGCTTTGTTTTGACCCGGACGCGGCCAGACTAGCAGTTTACCAAAGTTAGAAACTGCCTTATGGATATAATGTTCAGTCTGATAATCCATAGGGAACGCAAGAAACATAATTCAGACTTCATATTCAAAAGGAGGCATGCACATATTGATACTCTCATCATGCGGAACCAAAGAGAAATTAGAGTCATCAGTCAAAGCGTGAGGCCCTTCGCTAATTGCAGCATCTCTTCTCTCCATATCTGCAAACAACACACAACCAATGCCAAGAGGATAGATGAAATCATCAAGCAAATCATACTCCAGATCAACCGTGATAATGCGGAAGACTTCAGCAAGCCGGAACTCCTTCTGATGGTCAGGAATGGGAGGATCGACAGAAACGATGGCATCCCTATCATGGTTGAGCGGAGGATCATCCACCACCAAGACATGGCGCTGGACGCGATGAGCAGGGCCTCTGTCAAACGTCGATTCATCCAGAGCAAAGGCGAAGGGGTGCACAGGGAAGTTTGCCATAGCAGCGGTCGACGGACGATGAAATGGGATGGGAACAGCCAGCGGTGAGGAGAAAATGGTGGTTTTTGGTGGGGGTGGCAGGGGTGACGAGCTCGAGGAGGGCGTCTCTGCAACCCATTGGGGTCTTTGGCAGGTGGAATTAACTGCCTGAGGAGGAGGGAGTCGTATCATCAAGTAATGGGAGGGAGCCACGTCTGATGGGCGTGGGATTTTCTGTTTCTAAATCCAAACCAAGCGCGCCCGTGTAGCCCGATTAGCACGGGTCATACCAACACCCATAGAGTTACCTACCGTAGAAGATATCGGGATATTCCTGGGTAGGATCTCATCAGGTTTTGTTGCATCTGGTCTATTTTGTGTCCAACACAATTTAGGTAGCTGGCGACTCAAACTGGGCTTATGGACCCTATGGCCCAGGTGATGACAAATACGGCATAGACGCAGCCCAGGGCACTTGGCGGCCCGGTGCCTGGTAGCTGAGCAAGACAAACAGGTCAGAGTAGGCAAAGGACGGCCCAACATGCAATGCTCATGACGCGGTGAGGTCGGAATATTGTGATCAACTTTCTGTTGAGGCAAAGATGCCACACAACAACAGTTCCCAGAGACATCCCCACATTGTTGAGAAAAAAAATCCCAAGACAGTTTAGAGGCAGGTGACCAAACCTATCACAGACAGAGAAATATTTAAGCCGTTCATATATATATTCCTTCGTTTTGTATATTAGAGAGTTCCACCGTCAACTTGACACTCTCATGATCATATCTAGCTTGCCAACCATCTAGAATAGAGAGAAGCTTATCATCAGGAATAGCATCCCAGAATCCTTGGGAAAACCGATGTGCACGAAAAGACAACAACGTGACATGATATCCGGATAAAATCGGTACATTGATGGCCCCAATACGAAAAGGATAATGATCCTCCTGAGAATCCGGACCAGAAAAACTTCCAAAAGAAATCTCTGGTGAGGTATGGACGCCGGAATGTCTCACCATCGGCACCAGGATCGAAGCTATCATCTTTGGACTTAGAAGAAAGCCATTTGGACTTAGTAGCCGGACTAGGTGAGGAGGCCAATCCATTGAGCTTAGTGTCCGCATGCCAACCAACAATCTGAGGGAGAGATTTTGCACCTCGATGGAGGTGGAAATGGCATATGTAGTCCGGCCAGATGCGATCACGTAGGCCATTAATAAAATGACCCACATGATTAGATGCCAACGATAATCGAAAACGACGATGTCCCAAACAGAGCACGTTGAAACCTTCACTGAGCCATCAAATGCAAGATTGTAAGGCCAAACCCACTGAATCTTCCGAGAATGGAAAAGAGGCCGAGGAGAAAGAAACTTCAAGGAAGAACTCCATGGAGTTAGGGTTGGGGACGAAATGGACTATAGATCCAAAACATGTATGCACCTGAGCCTCGACCTTAAGGCCGGGGGAGAAGTCCCAATGGAGGAGGCCGTCTATTGGGGTCGCCAGGGGTGGAAACTAGGGCCGAAGGCTGGAGTCGCCATTGGAGTCGCCATGGGGGGTGGGGGTGGGAGTCGCCATTCCACCTCGTGACTCGACTGACTTATCATTTAGCGGACTGTTAATGGGCCAAAAGTGACCATTGGCCGCGATGATGACAAGTTTAGAATGGGTTGTTGACGGGCCAATTTGACAATTGCCGTACGGGCCTTAAGTGCGAATGGGTCGTCTACAAGCAGGCCGATAATGGGCCAGCCCGCTAATTTTGACTGGGCTAGCCTTTTTAACCTAAATGGGCCGCTGTTGGGCCTTGCCACATGTCGACGTATCATAGGTGCCTCCTGTCCATTGGGCGGTTGACACCTGTCCTTTTCGAGTGCTGACACGTGGTTGCTATAGCCAATGATAATATTACACGGGGAAAATCCCCATTGGTCGGGTCTGTTAACGGGTTATCGGATCCAAACCGGAACCCGATAGCTTAACAGCGACCCGTTACGGTGGACGACACGTGTCGGTCACCCTTGACAAGAGCACTTCTATGAAGCGCGATTTATCGTCATGGAAGTGGACATTTCCGTGATGATAATTTTGGTAATGTCATGGAATACTTCTACGATAGCACAGGTATAACTATCTTGATTTTGGCATAAAATCGTCATGGATGTACATGCATGACAGAAAACGTGACCTACTGTGACAAACACGTATCATCACGGAAGTCTATTTTTTTTGTAGTGATAACTCGCAGTACCTTTCACATAGCTCATTATTCTCTAAAGTGTGTGCCAATGAACATCTCCTGGGTTTGAAACAAACCGGCTTAGTTTACTCAGAGCAAACGAGATGTCAGGCCTTGTAACGCTAGGTAAATACATGAGCGAGCCAATGATTTGAGAAAATCTCAATTGATACTTTGTTTCTCCATCTTCGTTCTTCCGAATCAACACACTCGGATCATAAGGTGTCGGAGAAGGTTTACAATATTAATATCCAAAGCGATCCAGAACCTTCTCCACATAATGAGACTGCAACAGACTGATCTCACCATCATCACCTCTTAAAAGCTTGATGTTCAAGATAACATAAGCTACTCCAAGGTCTTTCATCTCAAAATTTTGATTTAGAAAATCTTCATTTCCTCAGTGACCTTGAGATTTGTTCCAAATATAAGTATGTTGTCAACATACCAACAAAATATAACTCCCTCGCCCCAACCATGGTGATAGTACACACACTTATCAGCTTCATTTGCAACTAAGCCCGTAGGTGTCAAATTTCTTTCGAACTTCCCATGCCATTGCTTAGGTGTTTGTCTCAAACCATATAAAGATTTCAAGAGTTTGCACACTTTTCCTTCATGACTATCTACTACAAAACCATCAGGTTGTTCCTTGTAAATTTCCTCATCCAACTCTCCATTTAGGAGAGGTGTCTTAACATCCATTTAATGAAAGAGAAGGTTGTGTGAGGCAGCCAATGAGAGTACTACTCGTATGGTGGTTAATCGGGCCACAGGAGCATAAGTATCAAAGAAATCTTCACCTCCTTTTTGGGTATATCCCTTGGCTAGAAGCCGTGCCTTGTACTTTTCATGTACCATCGGGCCTAATCATTTTCTTAAACAACCACTTACACCCTATAGAGGTTTACACCCATAAGTACGATCAATGATCTCCCATGTCCCGTTAGCCATGATGGAATCCATCTCACTACGCACGGCTTCTTTCCAGTAGTCAGCATCAGAACATGCATAAGCTTCTGAAATAGAAGTGGGAGTATCATTCTCGAGGTACACGATGAAATATTCACCAAATGACTTTGCGATCCTTTGTCTCTTGCCCCTTCTAGGAGCTTCATTGTTATCCTCCTCACGATTCTTAGTGTGTTTCTGCTCTGAATGTTCCTATAACACCCAATATGCGACAATACTCCACACGTGTCGAGGCACGACTTGGGGCATAAGCGCATACTGGTATGGACGCAAGAGTGGTTGTATCTTTGCGCATCTCATGTATTGAATAGATAGAATATGAGTAAAAGAGACAATCTTTCAAGAGGAAGAGCAGGGTATGACTACGGACGAAACACAAACGATAAAAGAGACAAAAACCCAAGCTAGGCCCCGACCGACTCAACTAGTCGCTGCTACTGATCGTCCAAATAGGTGACGTAGAAATTCCCACGATCCTCGTCCAACTCCCACTGGAGCTAAGTGGCATCTCCTGCGTCTGAATCAATGGTACCTACAACTCTGTTTGTAGTAATCTGTGAGCCACGGGAACTCAGCAATCATATCACCCATGGTGCTAAAACTAACAAAGCTTACGGTAGGAATGGCATGGTTAAGTGCTAAGGTTGCAGCAAGCACTAAGCATTTGTATGGTGGCTAACTTACGAATACCAGAATTAGATGAGAAACTACGTATACGGCCGCAAACTAGTAATGACCAAGAAGTGATCCTGAGCTACTTACATTCAATCATAACCCCACTGTGTTCTCTTCCCAAACTTCGTCAAAAATAGACGATCGCGGTTACACACACGGTTGGTGTATTTTAATTGAGTTTAGTGTCAAGTTCACTACATCCGGATATTAAAACCTCCCATCTGCCACATAACCGCGGGACGGCTTTCGAAATATCAAACCCTGCAGTGGTGTCCCAACTTAGTCCATCACAAACTCTCAAGATCCACGGAGGAAAATCCTCCTCCTGGAACAACCTGATCAAGAACGGAATCCCGGTTCACAAGACATTTCGACAATGGTAAAATAAAACCAGAAAGACCTCCCGACATGCCGATACCCCGATAGGAGCTGCGCGTATCTCGTCTCAGGCCCCGATCAGATGGGACAAGCCACGAGTAGAACCTATCCTCAAGTTTCCCCGTGGTGGCCCTGCAGGCTGCCCGGTTTGGACCAACACTCATGAGGAGCATTGGCCCGGGTTGTTGATTAAGAATCCTCGGGTTAATTACTCCCGATGCAAATTTTAGTTTTTATTAGCCGAATGGTAAAACCAAAGTTGGGCCTTGCTGGAAGAGTTTTATTCAAAGCGAACTGTCAAGGGGGGCCCAAAAACCCCGACCATTTTAGGAACACAAAATCAAGGAACGTAACACCGGTATGACGAAAACTAAGGCGGCAAGAGTGGAATAAAACACCAAACAAAAGGCCAAGCCTTCCACCTTTTACCAAGTATATAGATGCATTAATTAAATAAGAGATATTGTGATATCCCAATATATCCATGTCCCAACATGGAACATCCTGCACTGCACCTTCAACTAGCAACGCTATAAGAGGGGCTGAGCAAGCGGTAACATAGCCAATTAACTGTTTGCTAGGAAGGTGGGTTAGATGTTTGTCATGGTAATTTAGGGGGTTTGATAAACAAGTCGTAGGTAGCGCGACATAGCGATAGCAATGAACAACTAGCAAACAAAGATAGTAGTGATATCGGGGGTAATGATCATCTTGCCTGCAATGTTTTCAGTGGTATCAAATCCTTGCTCCTCGTTAACGTACTCAAAAGGTCCTCAGACTCGAACTCGTCTCCTGGAACTACCCAAAGAAAGACAAACAAACAATAATCAACCACTCATGGCATGGCAAGAACATGTTCTACATGCAAAACTATCAAGGATGCATAAGAAGAAGGGTATGCACAGAGCTACGGTTCGACCAGAATGAAGGCGTATGATAACGGGAAGGAAACGATGAAGGCAGGAATGATATGGGCAAAATCTTGGTAATCAAAGGATGCCTCTGGAAATATTGGAAAATTTTGGTCAAAATTGATATAAAGATCATCAAAAATGGATGCACGGAACTCAAACGGTGAGTAATATGATATGCAATGCGAAACTGTCAAAACAGCGACATGCCAACTTGGATGCATCACATAATACGCAACAGGGCCCTAACATGAAAACAAATGGAATGGCAATGAAGTATATGACAAACACTACAAAATATGATTAATGAAATATTTCTAAAACTCACTAGAACATTAGAAAAATAACATGGCAATCTGACAAATGATAACAATTTTTCAGACTTTGAAAATCCTGATCATGGCAGAAACAGCATCAGGTTGCAATGTTTAGAGCTAGTAAACTACATGCTACAAGAACTGATCATGGCAAACAAGAGCATGGACTCTTAGTAGTAAACACACTTAATAAAACTCTCTCACTGACCATGCTCCAAGGATATACAGATATGATGATAGCATCAATGCAAAATGACAAGTTATGCTGACAGTTTCAGACTTAGCAAAATAAGCATGACAAGGCATAAGCAGATTTGAGTAGGCATGTTTGCAAGCTTGTTGCACTCACTACAATGTATTTCATAGCATGACACAAATTCTAGCAGTAAGATGGGATGTAAAACAGCATGTTCATGTACAAAGTTATCACATATCGTATTTGCATAATTATCCACATAAATGACAAAGCAACAATTTGATGTAAAATTACATGTGCGCAAACTTGCTCAAATGATGAAACTAATGGTACCACTTGATTGGTGGGATTTTTCTACCCCAAAAATATATATAATATGTCAATGTTGCAGTAGAAAAATAACCATAAATGCATTAAGTTAGAACCTGCCTAATATGGAATTAAACAGAAATGGCAAATTTCTAGAAGTGGAAATATCCAGAATTGGACTTGCCCGAATAGGAAAGATTCCACATGCCATAAATGGAATATTCGCTGGAGTAAAAGAAAAGAAGAAAAGGAGGAGAAGGGTTGAGAGAATGACTCGTGGGGGCCTCATGGCAGTGACTCAAAACAAATAAAAGGTTTATACTCGCAATGGGCAGGAATTGATCCCTGGTCTCCTAGTCGGGGTAAAGTGGGCGGAGCCACTACGTTGATGCTACGCTTGCTGCTAGGGAAGGGTGCGGGGCGTTTTGAACTAGCTTGGCCGGGATTTCTTCTACTTTGCAGGGATGCGGTATTAGGAGGGGTGCAACAAGCAGTGCCCGCGCGCATGTGTACAGGATGGGGCACGTGGGCGTGGAGCTTGGGCTCCTCATCCATGGCGACCCGATTTGCAAGGCGTGAAACGTGTGATGCGTGAGGTGTGCAGGAGCTGCGGGCATGAGGGGCTGCGTGCGGGCTGGTAAGCGCGGCAAGGAGAAACGCATCTAGGCGGGAACCGGAGCGCGGGGACGCACGAGCACGCTACAGTAGGTACATCAACTACACCACAAAAACAACAAAAATAACAACAAAAGCAGACTTTGCCGGAGCACCGCGAGCGCAGTAAAGACACAAATCGGGCGAGTCCTACGGGGGGCCTACAAGCCATGGAAAGAAATGGAGAGGGAGGTGCATTACCCAGCTCACCCTAGGACACGACGAGGTCGACGGAGACGCGCTTGAGGCGATGGGAGGGTGCTTTGAACCTAGCGGGGCCCCGAGTCCAATAAGTAGATGCATCACAGGAAGAAGACGGGTTCAAGGAGGTCGATCCAGGGGCCCTCTCGATGCGGGCACCGTGCAAGGAGAAGGTAGGGTCCTCTACAGCCTTCCCCACGGCGGAAGGAGAGGTTGGAGAGGCTACCCCGAGCTCGATCTCTTGCTCGGCTGGAGCATGGTGGGTAGGGCGATGGCGAGGCACGTGGAGACCTATCTGGGGGCGGCTAGGGTATAGGAGGAGGGGACTCGGTCGAGGGGATACAGGGGTAGGGTTTTGACATGCTTTATAGGCCTCTAGGTCGCCGGATAGCCATCAAATCAACCGGCGCGCCGACATGGCTCTTGTGGATGAGCTGCCGTACAGGGGAGACGACACTTGTGTCGCTAGCGGCCTGGGTGGTTGCGCTAGCTGGGCTGGCCGGTTGGAGGGAAAAGGCCTAGGTGGCTACGCTGGGAAGGCCCATCTCTTTTATTTTACATTTTTTAAAATTAAATAAACACCTGCAAGAAAGTAAAAAGGCCAGGGGGCTAGGAGAGGAGTTTTGTAGATATAAAAGTACCCTCAAGCTCCTGGAATTATGCTCTATTTGGTAAAATTGTTTTGGGCATTGTTAGAGGTAAAAAACTAAAACAAGTTTGGATAAAATTCAAACTTGAGGCATTTTTTAACCTGGCCAAAACAATTTCAAATGAGATGAAATTTGATAGTGGGGTTTAGGATATGATGATAGAATTATGAGGCAAAGATGAACATTAACGGAGGAGGGTAAGATGGCAGTTGCAAAAATGGAAGAATGGGAAGGAAGGACAAGTGATGGTGCAAGACTCACACATGGAGAATGCAACAATGCAACATGCATGAATATGTCAATGCACATGATGATCATGAGAATGCAAAATGACATATGCACAAAACAAGAATGACATGGCAAAGCAATAAATAAAACAACAAGAAAAACAAAAGCGGCCAAAATGATTGAACCCAAATGGAATTTGATCATGAACAAAGTTGGATACATGCCAAAGTGGGAAGTGTTACAAATGGGGTGTTATAACTCTCCTCCACTGCAAAAGGATCTCGTCCCGAGATCTAGGACTCAAAGAAATCGAGATATTCAGAACAGAGGTGATCCTCGCGCTCCCAAGTAGCTTCTCGGTCGGAATGGTGAGACCACTTAACTTTCAGGAACTTGATCGACTTATTGCGAGTTTTGAGCTCGGTTTCTTCAAGAATGGAAACGGGATGCTCGTGATAAGAAAAGTGTTCTTGGAGGTCAATCTCTTCGAAGTTGATTGTGCGCTCGGGAGTCTTGAAGCACTTGCGAAGTTGTGACACGTGAAACACATCATGCACATTTGAGAAGTTGGAAGGGAGCTCAAGTTGATAGGCAAGGTCGCCTCTTTTGCCAACAATCTTGAAAGGACCCAAATATCTGTTGGGAAACGTAGCATGCAATTTCAAAAAAATTACTATGCTCATGCAAGATCTATCTAGGAGATGCATAGCAATGAGAGGGGGGAGTGTGTCTACATACCCTCGTAGACCGAAGGCGGAAGCGTTTGATAACGCGGTTGATGTAGTCGATCTTCCACTCGTTCTGACCGATCAAGCACCGAACGTACTGCACCTCCAAGTTCTACACACGTTCAGCTCGATGACGTCCCTCGAACTCTTGATCTAGCAAAGTGTCGAGGAAGTAGATGAGTTCTGTCAGCATGACGACGTGGTGACGGTGATGGCAAAGTTATCCGCGCAGGGCTTTGCCTAAGCACTACGAAGATATGACCGGAGGCGTAAACTGTGGAGGGGACGCCGCACACGACTAACTATTATTGTTATGTGTTCTAGGCACCCCCCTCACCACATATATATAGTTGGGAGGGGGAGGGTAGAGGCCAGGAGGCGCCCAAGGGCTGGCCGCCGGTCTCCTTGGGGCTTTGCTTGCCCTGCGCTCCCCCTTTCCATGTATGCATGAAGAGGAAGGAAAGAGGGGGGGTGAGGGAAGGCAGTGGGAATCCTAAATCCACCTTTCCTTTCCCTTCCCCTTTCCTTCTCCACCTCCTATGGCCCTATAGGGAGCCCCTTGTGGGCTGGTGTGTTCCTTAATAAGGCCCATATGGCCCATAGGATTGCCGGGGTTACCCGAAATACCTTCCGGTGACCCGATACTCTCCGAAACACTTCCGGTGTCCGAATACCATCGTCCTATATATCCATCTTTACCTATCGACCATTTCGAGACTCCTCGTCATGTCCGTGCTCTCATCTGGGACTCCAAACAACATTCTGTCACCAAATCACATAACACATATAAACGTTAAGCGTGCGGACCCTTCGGGTTTGAGAACTATGTTGACATTACCGAGACACTTCTCCGGTCAATAACCAATAGCAAAACCTGGATGCTCATATTGGCTCCTACATATTCTACTAATTTCTTTATCTGTCGAACCGTTATGACAACATATGTAATTCCCTTTGTCCATCGGCATGTTACTTGCCCGAGATTCGATCATCGTTATCTCTATACCTAGTTCAATCTCGTTACCGACAAGTCTCTTTACTCATTCTGTAATACATCATCCCGTGACTAACTCATTAGTCATTTGTTTGCAAGGCTTATTATAATGTGTATTACCGAGATGGCCCAGATATACCTCTCTGATACTCTGAGTGACAAATCCTAATCTCGAGATACCTGTAGAGCATCTTTATAATCACCCGGTTACGTTGTGACGTTTGATAGCACACAAGGTATTCCTCCGATATCCAGGAGTTGCATAATCTCATAGTTGAAGGAATATGTACTTGACATGAAGAAAGCAATAGCGATAAAACTGAACGATCAATATGCTAAGCTAACGGATGGGTCATGTCCATCACATCATTAAATGATGTGATTCCGTTCATTAAATGACAACACATGTCTGTGGTTAGGAAACTTAACCATCTTTGATTAACGAGCTAGTCTTTTAGAGGCTTACTACGAACACGGTGTTTTGTCTACGTATCCACACATGTATCAAGTTTCTTATCAATACTATTCTAGCATGAATAATCGACATTTACCATGATATAAGGAAATATAAAATAACAACTTTATTATTGCCTCTAGGGCATATTTCCTTCAGCATCTCACTTGCACCAGAGTCAATAATCTAGTTCACATCGCCATGTGATTAACACCACTTGTTAACATATTTATGTGATTAACACCCATAGTTCAGATCGCCATGTGAAAAATACCCAAACAGTTTACTAGACTAAATAATCTAGTTCACATCGCTATGTGATTAACATCCAAAGAGTACTAAGGTGTGTTCATGTTTTTCTTGTGAGAGAGGTTTAGACAACGGGTCTGCCACATTCAGATCCATATGTATTTTGCAAATTTCTATGTCTACAATGCTCTGCGCAGAGATACTCTAGCTAATTGCTCCCACTTTCAATATGTATCCAGATTGAGACTCGGAGTCATCCGGATCTGTGTTAAAGCTTGCATCAACGTAACCCTTTACGACGAACTCTTTATCACCTCCATAACCGAGAAACATTTCCTTAGTACTCTTTAGGTACCTATGGATAATTTTGACCGTTGTCTAGTGATCTACTCCTAGATCACTATTCTACCCCTTGCCAAACTCATGGCAAGGTACACAATAGGTCTGGTATACAACATTGCATACTTTATAGAACCTATGGTTGAGGCATAGGGAATGACATTCATTCTCTCTGTATCTTCTGTCATGGTCGGGTTTTGAGTCTTACTCAACTTCATACCTTACAACCCAGGCAAGAACTCCTTCTTTGACTGATCCATTTTGAACTCCTTCAAAATCTTATCAAGGTATGTACTCATCGAAATTCTTATCAAGCGCCTTGATCTATCTCTATAGATCTTTATGCCTAATATGTAAGCAGCTTCACCGAGGTCTTTCTTTGAAAAACTCCTTTCAAACACTCCTTTATGCATTCCAGAAATTCTACATCATTTCAAATAAATAATATGTCATCCACATATAATATCAGAAATGCTACAGAGCTCCCACTCACTTTCTTGTAAATACAGGCTTGACCATAAGTCTATATAATACCATATGCTTTGATCATCTTATCAAAGCGTATATTCCAACTCCGAGATGCTTGCACCAGTCCATACATGTATCGCTGGAGTTTTCACACTTTGTTAGCACCTTTAGGATCGACAAAACCTTTCTGTTTTGACATCAATTTGCCAGGTTTCATAAAATGCGGCAATTGCTAACATGATTCGGACAGACTTAAGCATCGCTATGAGTGAGAAAATCTCATCGTAGTCAACACCTTGAACTTGTCGAAAACCTTTTGCAACAAGTCGAGCTTTGTAGATAGTAACAGTACCATCAGTGTCCGTCTTCCTCTTGAAGATCCATTTATTCTCAATGGCTTGCCGATCATTGGGCAAGTCCACCAAAGTCCACACTTTGTTCTCATACATAGATCCTATCTCATATTTCATGGCCTCAAGCCATTTGTCGGAATCTGGGCTCATCATAGCTTCCTCATAGTTTGGAGCTTCGTCATGATCGAGTAACATGACTTCCAGAATAGGATTACCATACAACTCTGGTGTGTAACATGCTCTGTTCGACCTACGAGGTCTAGTAGTAACGTGATCCGAAGTTTCATGATCATCGTTAGCTTCCTCTCTAGTTGGTGTAGGAATCATGGGAACGGATTACACTGATGTGCTACTTTCAATTCGAGAGAAGGTACAATTACCTCATCAAGTTCTACTTTCCTCCCACTCACTTCTTTCGAGAGAAACTCCGTCTCTAGAAAGGTTTCATTCTGGGCAGCAAAAATCTTGCCTTTGGATCTGCGGTAGAAGGTGTACCTAATTTTTCCTTAGGTTATACTATGAAGACGCACTTCTCCAATTTGGGTTCGAGCTTATCAGGGTAAAGCCTTTTGACATACGTGTCGCAACCCCAAACTTTAAGAAACGACAGCTTAGGTTTCTTGCTAAACCACAGTTCATACGGTGTCATCTCAATGGATTTAGACGGTGCCCTATTTAACGTGAATGCAGTTGTCTCTAATGCATCACCCCTAAACGATAGTGGTAAATTGGTAAGAGACATCATATATCGCACCATATCTAATAAAGTACGGTTATGATGTTCGGACACACCATTACGCTATTGTCGGCGTTCAAGAACGACACCTATGGGTTCACTGGGAATCCCTACTACAGTTGGCGGGGCGCGGGGCTGTGCAAAGACTGGGTTTAGAAGATAAACACGGGGGAATTTTATCCAGGTTCGGGCCGCAAACGATGTGTAATACCCTAGTCCTGTTTTGATGTATATTTGGTGTTCTTGAGCTCTTGAACTAGCTGAGATGCATGCCTAGCCCAAAAAGAACGAATCCTTTGTCAGTACGCCTCGGGCCTCCTATTATATGTCAAAGGGGTCGCCAAAGTGGCACACAGGAGGTGGGAAGTATGTACAGTGTACAAGTCTATCCCTGACATCATGGGACGAAACACATTTAATGCGCCACCGACGTGTCGTCTTGCTTTATCGGGAACGGCAAGGAAGCTCGTCTCATCTGTCACTGCCTCGCCTCGCTTCGACGCGCGTCCAAGCTGACGAGGCATGCAGCGCCACGCTGGCTGGCTGGCTGCTGCGCTGGTGCGGTGGCAGGGTCTTCATGAAGATCCGCATGCCACCACGCAGGTGCTTGCCTGGTTGGCCTAGAAGCTGCATGCTGCCACGTAGGTGTGCGCCTAGTTGGCAGGCTGGCTACTGCGTTGGAATAGCCATGGGGCAGTGAAACCTTGGTAGGTGCGGGCCTGGTTGAGGCCCCGCAGATGTCCCCGGCAAGGGTCTTGCCGGGGTCTTGTGGGCGTCCCCGGCAAGGGTCTATCCGGGGGCCTTCGTCTTCTGGTTCTCATCTAGTCTTGCAGGCCTCTGGCCTTCACAAAGATCTGCATGCCACCATGCAGGCGCCTCCCGAGCCTTGGTTCCAATGTTGTCGATGGTGTTCGAACTGTCAGGCTCAAGGGTGGCGGTCTTGTTGGTGTTGGGTAACTTGCCCCGGCAGGCTCTTGCCAGGGCAGCGCGGGTCGTCCACGGCAAGGCTCTTGCCGGGGGAAACCCAGCTTGCCCCTTCACTCTTCGCACCTCTGGTTTCAGCGCTGCTCTGGTAGTCTTGTTCTTCGATTCCTCTGCCCTGCCAAGCATGGTCGCAGGTGTGGCTACAACTGCCCGTGCACAAGTAAAGGGGTACAGAAGGCCCTACTTTTGTACACCGACAGGAGCCCCCTGGCCTGGGCCACACATAAGTGCAGAGCGTTGTTGGGCTAGGCCCAGAACGGTGCGCGGGCATGTGTGGCAGAGTATCAACCGCAGTAATCACTTTGCCAGTTGTGCTTCCCCATGACCCGCATTGAGTGAGTGACGTGTGGATCGTGCGTCAGATGACCTCAGCATGCTTGCGTCATCCCGCGGTGGATAGTAAAGAGGCGGCCCGCGTCTTCCCCATAAGAAAAGGAGAAACTGTAGGGCTGCTGCTCATTTATTCTTCTCGCCTCTCTCAACCTCGGAACTGCCATTCCACGTTTCCCACCATGCCCGTCTTTTTCGCCACGTACGCCGCATGCATGGCACGGGGTATGTGACGGACGCGTGGGGTACGGGAAGGCGCGCCATGGTCGATACCCATGCGCCTTTGATTGGCGCGGGGAGGGCGGTCGATGACCTCGCTCATCGCCAACTTAATGAGCCGGACTTGAAAGGGAACTTCAGAGGCGTAGAGCCGGTCTTCAGCCTTCCCTGCTCAGCTATAAAGAGGAAACTCAGGAGGAGGAGGAGAGGCATCCTCTCATGCCTTCCCTTCGTCCCCATTCTCCATCCACTACCATGCCGAGAGGGCGTGGCCGTGGCCATCCTTCTGCGGAGGCGACTAGGTCCTCCTCCCGCTAGAGAGCCGCAGCGGTAAAGGAAGAGCCAGACGCCCAAGGCGAAGGCCACGCTCGAGGCGGAGGCGCCGGTTGGGGCCGCGGTCGGCGAGGTGGTCAAGGCAGAGGTGGGCGTGGAAGGGGGACACCCGCGTCGTGACCATCTCCGCCACCATCTCCTCCTGCTTTGTCGAGCGGCCATGTCAGGGACGTGACACTGGAGTTCATCCTGCAGCTGCACAAGCCGCTGTGCAGCCGCCTTCGCCTTCCCGAGGCGTTCGCGAGGGTGATGGAGATCGACGGCCTGCCGAGGCTGAGGCTTCACATGAAGGGGTGTTGCAATGGCGGCATGTGGGTGAACACAAGGTTCCCCGTCCCTCAGGTAATGCTCCTTCGTCGGTGTTGGAAAACCTTCGCACGCGCCCACTGCTTGATGAAGGGGCACGTTCTCCTCTATAAATTAGTGGAGAGCAACCTGATCTCCATCAAGGTCTTTGGGCGCTCGGGACCTAGGTTAGGGTGCTGCGCGGAGAGCTCGACCGACGATGAGAGCTCCACCTCGAGCGACAGCGACGAGGAAGGGACCGGTGGGGAGGACGACAGGGACGGGTCCGACTAGACGTAGGATGCCCCGTCCCTAGGCGACGCCAGTAGCAGCACCATCTGGACCTGGCCTTCTCCCCGGCAGAGTGATTTGCGGGGGAGGGGTTGCTCTTGGCGGCTCCTTGAGCCAGATCGTCGAACATCTCGGGGACGTTGCTTCTGGCGGCTGGTGCTGGAGGGCCGGAGATGACGAAGAAGGTGGGTGGCGGGTCGTCAAGTCGTAGTACGATGGCATCGACGCCTTCGTCACGTATTGGCTGCCCGCCGCCATCTTCCAAATTTCTTCCCCAAAGACCATCATCACCACCTTCTTGTGCGGTCACGGACGTTCTCTTGGTGTCTTCTGCTGCTCGTAACTCGCCTAGGCACTCCTTTTTCCCTCCCTCTATCCCCATCCGCTTCCTGTGGAGAGAGACAAGAAAGGGATTATGGGCATCTTATCTTTTTTTTAGATGTTAAGCCTGCGGGCACTTATCGAACTTAGACTTTGTAACCCCTTGCTCATGTTTAATCAACATATTAATGAAAAAGGGTGTTTGCCGGGTTCTTTTGTGCATGAGAGAGGCCCACAGTAAGGAGCGAGTCCTTGTTATTTCAAATAAACAACGTCACCTGGCAACAAACCTTGTCGTCCTCCTGCTTTACACCATGACCATACCCACGCCCTTGGTGGGAGTAGGGGTAAAGTAACAAGGACTCGCTTGTTTCCCTTCCACCGCAACTACAACCAGATTCCGGCCTGAAAGGGATTTCAGGCATAGGAAAGAGGGAGCACGGTGGTGTAGGAGTGAACGAAGTTTTGTACGTTCAAGTTTCATACGGAAATGCATAGCGGGGGAGAGAAAACTTATCTGAATTTGTAGCCCCCCAGCAACCTTGGCTTGCTGGTGTCGGCGGTGTCGATCCACCTTCTTTCCTCCAAACGGCTCTGCAGAAACGCATGTGCAGCCTTCCCACCAAGAACGGACTGGAAGAGACAGAAAGACATGACTTGACCTCTATGCGAGGGGTTAGTTGCTGTCGGCGTTCTAGGAACGGGGGTCCCCAGACTTGCCTGCCTGCGGCCCACGGCGTGGCTAAGTCAGCGGGCCGTACGGCCCATCTTCATCAACAAGGCATCCGAGACACTCACGAGGGGCCAAGCCTCGCGAGGCGGACGACGCAATACCTCCTCAGGAGTGGCCTAGCCAGGCAGGTTCACGAGGAGTGGAGATATCAAGGTGGGGCAAACCTCATGAGGCTCTCTTGACGTGAGCCATGACGATCGGCACCAGGCGGGCGCCAGCGCGCGCAGCGTCCTTGTTTCCTCTTTGGTGCTAAGGAGGCAAGCGCAGGCAAGGAGTACCGAGGCATCAGGCAAAGGTTTCCATACCGGTGCAACGAGACCAAGACCAGAAGGACGGCGGGACGGAGGTCATCGTGGAGCCCAAGACGGCGTCACCACCAGAGCCTTTCACAGGCGAAGACCACTTTGTCAGGATAGCTTGTACTAGCTGTCCCCCTTCAAATTTGCCCGCCATTGTTGGCTCCCTCCCCGCTCAATATCTGAGCAGAGGACCAGGGCCTATATAAGTAGAACTAGCCACCACAGTAGGGGCATCTCAGCTTGATCTGATCTGATCGAGAGCCTACCCTAGCCACAAGAACACCTCAGCCTCAGGAGGCTGTTCTTCCCCTTGTACTATTCATCATCAGCCAAGAGGCAATCCACCACCACCACACTGGAGTAGGGTATTACACCACAACGTTGGCCCGAACCAGTATAAATCTCCTGTCTCTCTGTGTTGCAAGTTCGTCGAGTTCGTCGAGTTCGTCCGCGAGATCTTAGTGAGCTAGGGCGTGGATCGGTAGGAGGGAACGACTTCGCACGCACCCCAGAGTTCAAACCTTAAGGGTTTTGCCGGAACCCCACATTCGACATTTGGCGCGCCACGTAGGGGTGCGCCGGAGCTTCTTCTCTGCCAATCGACCTGCCGACGCTCCACGGCCATGATGTCCGGGCGACCTGCAGGCTGACTCCCGCTTGGTAGCCTTAGCTGACCGGCGCGCTTACCTGCCCACGGCTCGGTGACCCGGCCCAGCGGTGCGAGCGCCGTCCAACGCTGCGGGGAGCGGGCGACGCGACCAAGCGTTGTCCACCCTCACCCCGCGGCAAGTGCGAGCCGCTGCAAGGGCGGCAAGCCACGCCGCAGCGACGGCGCCGCATTCACGGCGGGAGCAGTCAAACATGCGAGCAGCGCTCACAGTGGCGTGAGAGCTGCTGCGGTGCCTGCTGATGGAGAGCGGCCGGGATGCACTGCTGGAACATGTTGCCGAGCTGCTGGATGCAGGGGCGTTGCGAGCACCGCCCTTCTTTCATCTGCTTCCTCCTTAGGCCACTACAGGATCTCACGGCGGGCCCCGCCGCAACCACGCGCCATCAGGTGTGCTAGGGGGCTTCATCAACACCAGCACGGCCGGCGGCGCCGGGGGCTCTTCCGCCCCCATGCTGCCCGCGACAAGCATGAGCACAAGCGTCGCCTCCCATGGCCCAAGTGGGATGTCGCGCTATCATCCTCAGGATGCCACGCTGGGTCGGACAACATGGAGTGTGGGGCACTACGGCGAGGTGTTCGGGGTGACAGCCTCGGAAGCCTACGTGCCTCGAATGATGGACCAGGATTACGCACAGGAGGACGATCGTGGCTCGTTCATTGGAAAAGGTTGGGAAGAAGAGGCGCTGGGAGTTGAGGCCTTCCCGAGCGCCGGGAACCACCACGATCAAGGCAGTGCAACGACAACTACAGGGTACCCGCCGGTGTCAAACCGTGGATCTCGGGTAGGGGTCCCAATCTGTATGCCTAGGCGGATGGTAACAGGAGACAAGGGACACGATGTTTTACCCAGGTTCGGGCCCTCTCGATGGAGGTAATACCATACTCCTGCTTGATTAATATTGAAGATATGGGTAGTACAAGAGTAGATCTACCACGAGATCAAGGAGGCTAAACCCTAGAAGCTAGCCTATGGTATGATTGTTGTTCGTCCTATGGAATAAAACCCTCCGGTTTATATAGGCACCGATAGGGTTAGGGTTACACAGTAGTCGCCATAATGGTAGGAGATCTACATATCCAGATCACCAAGCTTGCCTTCCACGCCAAGGAAGTCCCATCCGACACGGACTAAGTCTTCAATCTTGTATCTTCATAATTTAGGAGTCCGCCAAAGATGATAGTTCGCCATCCGGACACCCCTAGTCCAGACTCCTCAAGGGGCCCTCGAACAGGTGCTTCAATGATGACAAGTCCGCGCCAGATATTGTCTCGATGCATTGCAAGGCGGGTTCCTCCTCCGAATACTTCATGGAAGGTTTTGAACAGAAGGATAGTGTCCGCTCGCAAAACAAGTTCCACATACCACCGTAGAGAGAATAACTTTTGCACAGATCTGCTGACGATTTCAAGGCGTGATATCACACCACGGCCTGGCCTTTATATGAATTGTTTTTACTGCTCCACCTTAGCGCATTTAGCGAAGCGGTTTCCTTGGCACGCCTTATCAAAGCGTAGATCGTGCCCCTTATTCCGGATTCCCATCAATACGGACGGGTAACCCATCCGCGCCATTGATTACGGGCGCTTGGGAGATAAGCGAAGTTTTACCAGTCGGTGGGGACGATAGCTTCATCCGTCCATATAAGGGATAAGGATCCACCTTCTCACCCACGCCTTCTTCCTCCTTTGCTTATCCGCTTCCACGCACTCGAGCTCCAGCGCCCAAGTCCGCACATCCCACCTCAACCTTCTCCAACTATGTCCGGAGCGGAGGCAGGTGGATGGCCTCCTCCGCCACGGAGGGGCACATCACAAAGCTGCGGGAGGCCGGATACCTGTCCAGCAACATCGCAAGCACCGGCCACCCGACGAGGGGCAGCTCATTCCAACCCCCCAGCCCCATGAGAGGGTGGTGTTTCTCCCCACTTCCTCCGCTGGACTAGGTTTTCCACTTCACCCATTTCTCCGGGGCTCATGTTCTACTATGGCACCGACTTCCACGATCCGCCCCGAATTTCATCCTCAACATCTCGGCGTTCATCGTCAGTGTGCGAGGCTTCCTTCTCATCCAGCCCCACTTCGGCTTATGGCTGAAGATCTTCAATGTCAAGTCAAGGTAGTGGGGCGGCGTAAGCCGGAGTGCGGAGGCGCCATGGTTGGCAAGATGGCCAAAGTCCTATGGCTCGAGGGCTCCTTTGTGGAGACCATAAAGGTGGAAATCGGGTGGTTCTACATCACCGAAGTCAAGGCGACTCCAAATGGGCGGCGCCCCGAATTCAGATCCGCTTCCCCACACGGCTCTCATCATGGAAAGAGACGGCCTGGCGTGGGGGAATTTGACGAGCTGTCCGGACTCAAAACCTGCGTCCGAAACCTCGTGGACAAGAATCTCGTGCTTGTCAACGTAATCCAGGTGATGCTCATCCGCCGGATTCTCCCATGCCAACAACGGGCCTTCAAATTGTGGGAGTTCGATCCGCACAGACTCAACGCTGAAAAGGCTCTTCGACACTACGCACGCGAAGATGCCCGAAGGTGCTGTTCAAGGGCGCCGAGGTTCTACATCCGCCATCAAGATCGCGGATTCAGCCGCAGCCACAAGCCAGCGAGGTGTTATTTTATCCTTTATGGGACTCTTTTTCATAGTTTGACTCTATGCGGATCTAAAACTACCTAACCTTTAACAGATCGGTTGAAGACGCCCGGACAGTTAATCGTCCGCCCTTTGCCGTAAGACCCAGCCAGGACGCCCGATTGATGTAGCTGCTGGCTCCGCACTTCACGTGGTGCTGAGAAGAAGGCAAAGAAGGAGGCCACGGAACTCGAAAGAGCTCCGGCACCAGCGCCGCTTGACTCACCGCCCGACAACTCGAAGAAGAATCCTCCTCAAGGAAGAGGAGGAAGAAGAAAGCCTCTCCCCCGGGAGAGAGAAGAAAAGGAAGGCCGCCTAACTAGGGAGGCCGGAGGGTCCAAGAAGGGAAGGACCTTCATCCGGACTTCTCCACCAACGCCGACAACGACGAGGAGGAGGGCCAACAAGGGCTAAGCCCTCTGGTAGATCGTAAGTGTCCTGGACACCCATGGTTTTTTCATTGCATAGTGTTCTAATGCCGAACAATCATGCAGCCCGCCTAAGGACGAGTTCGCCGCTTGCCGAAGCGGGTCCCGAGTTCGCCGGAAATGGAGAGTACTTCACTTCGACCGCCTCCTCGCCTCACGCTATGGACGATGCGAGGTGGGGCCTCAAGGGTGGCCTGGTCAAGAGGAGGTGGCGCAGGAGGCACCGCAAGGCAACCTCCCGACTCGAGCGCGTGGGGGCCGAGACCTCAGGGGCTCTAAGCCCACCTCGTCCGGACTCCATACCGAACCTTCAGTGGTTCCAAGTCCGCAAGCGGTCCCTTCATAGGAAGGGAAGACGCCGTGTCCTCCGGCCCAACCGGAGGCACCGGATAGCTTATCGGAGGCGCTTAACAGCGCTTCCATTGAGGAGGAGCACCGACTTTGCTATGAGTGTGGTGATCCAGAAGTTCAGTCCGCCAAGAGCGGGCTGATCAAGCCTCAGTACCAGCTTTCTAATGTGCTTTGAGGTAACTTTAGAATATGTAAAAATATTACCGCATAGACAGAGTTCTCGATGCTTAGTTCGGTGTTCGGAAAGAAAAGCCGACTAAGGATCTAAAAAGATATACGCATGAGTCTAACATAAGTATGTCAATATGGGAATGCAGGCTGCTTGCTGACCTCCGCCAGACCGATCATGGAGGTCAATGCATTGAAGCAGAGCCTCGAGCGGTCCGAGAATGAGCTCGGCCTTGCCAAAAAGCAGCTCGAGGACAAGGAAGGTAAGTAACACCTTATTAAAGAAATACCTTATAGAAAGGATTTGGTTGCAAAAGATAACAGGTATAACATGGGTACTGCAGGGGCCACGAGCGAGGTGGCGACCCTGAAGGAGGCGGTGTCCGCGGCCGAAAACAAAGCGGCTGCGGAGCGCACCGAGCGAGAGAAGGGGGAGGCGCAGCTGGCGGAGGTGCGGCAAGAGCTCCAGGCTCTCGTGGAAAAACACGAGGGTTTGGAGCGTGACTCGAAGACCCGAGAGTCCGAGCTTGCATCGGCTCTTGAGAGTGCCAAAGCTGCTAAGGCCGAAGCCCAAAAAGCCCTCCAGAGATTGAGGCAATAAAGAAGATCAGTATGGTAAGGCATTCTTTATGCAGAGCAAGAATGTAAAAGTGAATTACCTATTACTTACCCGGATTCGGAGCTCTCCAGGAGCATTCGCAGATCTGCCCCGTAGTGTATCTGATGCTACCGCATTCTACCGCGCCAAGGAGGGGAGCTCGACGGAGAAGGTGTTCTGGTCTCAGTATGCTGAGGCCAGACATCCGATGCCCCTAAGCAACCAGCTGAAGCAGTTGGTTGAGCTCCATAAGGTCGCCGAATAGGCCATGAGGGGCCTCATAGTTCGGCTGTGGCCATTGAAAGCCATGCCTGGGAGCTACTTTGGGCTAGTGCGGCAGCTGGTGGACGCCTGTCCACGGATTGAAGTCATCAAGCGCTCCGTCTGCATTGAAGGTGCCTGCTGGGCCCTTGCCCGCAAGCTAAAGTGCACCGGGCAAGCCGGATGCGGAGAAGCTTGTGACGGACGGGCCACCAAGGGCAAGGAGCATCGCACGCCAAATGTACTATGAGGGCCTCCTCAAGGGTGCCCGCCAGATAGCGGATGAGTGCTCCAAGGATCTAATTTTTGAATAGACTCGCATTTGTTATCCTGTACGCTGAAAACTTGTTCATATGCGCTAAAGCAACGCTTGTTAATTTAAAATATTACCTTCAGGCGGATGTTTATCAAATTTGAGAGATGGCAAGTCATTGGCTTCAGCCCCCATGCCACGAAAGTGTTGGGGTGTTCGATAAACTTGAGCGCCTTGTTCCCATTCTTGGGTCCATCGAGGAGGCGCCAACACAACGAACAAGGCAACCAGACTTATAATGCTTGAACACTCTCACTTAGCCATAGAATTCTATAATTTTAAATTTCGACGAAGCCCCTAGTATTCGGAAGACCGAGTTCGGGCGCTCCGCTTTGGCCGGACGGTGCCGTTCCTCGCTCTAAGCGCATAAGTCTTTAGGGACCCAAAAAACCTCTCGAATAGCGATCGCTCGCCTCTATCATGACGGCCAGTTTTAGCTTTCCACCGAGGTGCTCAACCCAGCTCAACCGGGGCACAATCGCAGTGGTTCTCCTAGTGCTACCTTAGCCGATATAACGGAACGTAAGGTACCAAAACATAGAGCCGGGCAAACCCAACTATTGACCCAAGACATGATTCGAGCCGATGCATATAATGCTATAAGTTCGGGGTGCCGACTTGTGAAAGTGTTCGGACTTATCACACCATACTTTTTTGGGGTACTTAAGCCCTGGTGTATTGGTCGCACTAAAGTGTACGGGTGCAACATGTCATGAAATGAGCATATATATAGATAAAGAAAGGAGTGCAATAATAGACAAAAGCTATGCATTGTTTATTCAAAAAGTACTCGCAATGGAAGCGTAACGATACAAATAGTGTGATAAGCAAGGGATGGGACTATTTAACATGTCCTTCCAGTGGGTAAGCTGCGGATGGTATGTAAAACAGGTATAATGCTCATAATAGAGACCACCTGAACACTGACGAAGCTCGCCTCGGCTGTTGCATCGTGAGTTCGGGCGATTCTAGTGCCGGACAGGACTTCGGAAAACGGAGTCCCGAAAGTAAGAAAAATAAGAAAGAAAAGAATCACACAATTGGGAGCCCTGCGCGCTTTGAGCCGCATTCTGGCGCGCAGCCGGTCGCGCCTCCCCTTATGCCCATGGTATCTCCAGAGCGTAGTTATGTACGCAGAGTAATCGCTTCGCAATTTCATGAGGGCTGGGGTTAGCCGGATTGCTACGCTGCGCTTGGATCGTGCCAGCGGTCTTGTTGTAGGTTACCCGGCGCGCTTTGATGGTCCGGACGCTTAGTGGCCGGTCTCGAGAATTGTTGTGAGAGGCTGCTTTGCACCTCCGCCGTGAGGGTTGCCGTGCTCTCCGCTCGGAGAGAGCCGCTCGTGTTTCCAATGACCGTGATTACTCCTCGAGGGCCTCGCATCTTGAGCTTGAGGTATGCAGAAAGCGGCACCGCATTGAACTTTGCAAATGCGGTTCGCCCGAAAGCAGTGCATGATAGCCGCCAGGAACGGGACTATGTCAAGATTAACTCTTCGCCGGAAGTTATCCGGGATCCAAGACCACTTCGAGTGTAACCGAGCCCGCATAATTGGCCTCTACACCGATATGACGCCTTTAAAGGTCGCCTTTGTAGGTTTAACCTTGAGGGTCTATGCCCATTTTGCACACTGTATCCTCGAAAGCATGTTCAGGCTGCTACGCTGTCCATCGTGACTCTAGTGAGGTGAAATCCACGATAATTGGGCTCAAGAACTAATGCGGCGAATCCGCCGTGACGGATGCTAGTGGGGTGGTCCTTCGATAAAATGTGATCGGGCAGGAGGACCATGTGTTGAACTTCGGGCGATCGCTCCATCGCATATAAGTCCCTTAGTGCACGTCTTGCCCTTTTGGCGTATGTGGGTTGCGATATCATGTTCACCGTCCGCACTTGTGGGAAAGCCCTTCCGTCTCTATTGTTCGGGCGGCCGGGCTCTTCCTCGCCATCGCTATGCAGCCCTTGTCATTGAGTTCGCACTTAACTTGCTTGCTTGTTGAACACCCAACAATCCCCGTTGGTCCGATTATTGGTTTTCGGGGTGCCATGTATCCGCACAAGCGATCGAGTATTCAGTCCAAGTTGATGGGCCCCGGTATTTCTTTGAATGGCTTCTTCCGCTGACCGGTTTAGAGCCTCAATCCGCATTGACCGTCAGATCTTCATCATTATCGCCGCACGCGGTGCTTGTTCTTGCTATGGCGCGACCTGCCATTGCTGTCCTTGGTATCCGAACTACCGTGGTTTTTGGTCAAGTTGTTGCTTCGAGCTAGCTAGCTGTCCTCTCCGCGCAAAAGCGGTCATGAGTGTGGTGAGGGCTGCCATCGATTTCGGCTTTTCCGCCCTAGGTGCCGGGCTAGCTACTCGTCATGGATGTTATGTTTGAAGGCTGCTAGCGCCTCTGCATCCGGACAATGACGATTTGATTTTTCTTGGTTAGGAACCGTGTCCGTAATTGTTCCGCCGATTCTTCCGCTGCTGGATTATATGGCTAAGGTCATCGGCGCTCTGTGGTCGCACATATGTGCCCTGAAGTTATCAAGGAATGCGGCTTCCGTGTCCTCCCAACAACCAATTGATTCTGCTGGCAAATGTTGAGCCAATGCCGAGCTGGTCCTTTAAGCTTGCGTGGGAGGTATTTGATGGCATGTAGATCATCACCGCGGGCCATGTGGATATGGAGGAGATAGTCCTCGATCCAGACCGTAGGATCTGTGGTACCATCGTAAGATTCTATGTTTACGGGTTTGAAACCCTCAGGGATTTGATGATCCATTACTTCATCTGTGAAGCATAGTGGGTGTGCGGCGCCTCTATATTGGGCTATATCACGACGTAGCTCATATGAGCTTTGTTCATCGTGGTTCGCCCGGCGGGTTTGCTGTATCCGGGCGCGACGGTAATCATCCCGAGTCGCTACGCCCACGCCGATCCGTAGATCGATCTTTTATGTTTTTCCTTATCCTCCAATATATCTCGCAAGTCCGGCTTTCCGCGCCTTGGTACCTTTTGAGCGACGCCGGGTGCGGCTTGAATGGAGGGTCTAGAGGCTCTCTCCAGTCGCGCCACGGGTGGCCGGGTTGGCCGTGATCATGCGCGGGCGATGTGGGTGCTTCCTCCTCCGATCAAGGCAACGGCCTGCTTGGGGTAGCTTTTGGAGGGGCGTTCAGTTCATACTCTTCGCCGCAAGGACTTCAAATCCATCCGTCAGCTAGCAAGTCTTGGTCATCTCTAAGCTGTTGCTTTTTTTTGAGGCAGCTTGCCGTGGCTATAAGCCTGCGCTTGAAACGCCTCCTGTTCGGCGGGATCCTCGTGCACGATAATTCGTCCGTTGAGGCTTGCCTCATCTTCGGAGGGAGGCGATAATTATCGCCCTCTACCTTTCTTTACGCCGACCGTCGCGGCGGACTTGCTTCTCCCTCCTCCCGCGCCGAGTCCTGCCGGAGGGGTTGTCTTTGGCACTGTCCGGGTGTTATTATCTCCGTGCTGGAATCACCGCTTTTGCTGTGGCGGGATTTAGAGTGGCGCCACGACGCCGGGCGCTTCGTTGCTTCTTGAGGGGTCATCCTCCGCTGTTCCATCGCCGCTCCCATCTTTTGGGATGTCCACCATGTATATGTCGATGACGAGGTGGCCTTCCAAAGGCCTCGTAGGCGCTGGTCTTGGTCGCCTCCGCATCGCCGCCCATACCGTCGATGTCTTCGAGTCGAAATCGAGCATGTCGGTTAAATCATCGACAGTGGCAACAAAGTGGGTGATGGGTGGGCTTTGAATTTCTTCGTCGTCCGCGATCCCAACCTTCCGTCCATAGTCCGCCAGGCTCTCCGGATAAAGAGAGAGACTTTAGTGAGTTCAGGATATCGCCAAAGGGCGAGTGCCGAAGATGTCCACGGGCGGTGAACTCCATAATCGGCGCCCATCGGATTCGACCGGCGGGGCGCTGGAGGTTCGAGTCCGGAAGAGTCCGCACCTTGAGTCACGGTCTTCGCAGCGACAGGATGGAGTTCGCTCAATCGCCGTTGATATCCTAGCCCCGAGGCGGTGTCCAACCACTCGCCCCAATCGGGAATCCGCCCGGATTAAGGGTCAGAGCGGATGCTGATGCGGCCTCCAGGGCACTGTTCGCTGGCAGAGCTATATCATGCCCATCGAGATAGTGCGGCGTGTTTGGCTGTGGCTCAAACCGTCAAGATCAAGTCTCCGCGGATGTCGGCCGTAGTTCGAACTTCCAAATCTGACTGATGGCCAGGGTAGAAGCTTAATCTGCTCCAGATGGCTGCTTAATTGGCCCGCAGCAAAGCCGCCGAATCTGAAGATCTGTCCGGGAGAAAAGTCTCACGCTGGACCGCATCGTTGTTGAAGATCGGGAGCCATCGGTCCTATCGGTGACGGCATACGCAGGAACTCTCAATGAAAGCACCAATGTCGGTGTCAAACCGGTGGATCTCGGTAGGGGGTCCCGAATCAGTGCGTCTAGGCGGATGGTAACAGGAGACAAGGGACACGATGTTTTTACCCATGTTCGGGCCGCCTCGATGGAGGTAATACCCTACTCCCGCTTGATTAATATTGATGATATGGGTAGTACAAGAGTAGATCTACCACGAGATCAAGGAGGCTAAACCCTAGAAGCTAGCCTATGGTATGATTGTTGTTCGCCCCACGGACTAAAACCCTCCGTTTATATAGACACCGGATAGGGTTAGGGTTACATAGAGTCGGTTACAATGGTAGGAGATCTACATATCCGTGACGCCAAGCTTGCCTTCCACGCCAAGGAAAGTCCCATCCGGACATCGGGACGTAAGTCTTCAATCTTGTATCTTCATAGTTTTGGAGTCCGCCAAGATGATAGTTCGCCATCCGGACACCCCTAGGCCAGACTCCTCAAGACCCATAATCCCTCGTGAGTAAGCTTACGCTAACCATGAGTCGCAGAGGAACATATCGCCATTAACGGTGGGCGGCTCAGCTCGGGCGGCCTCCCTCGCCAAAGGGGGGATCGCTGGGGGCTGCAGGAGAGGGGTTGGGAGTCAAGACCTCCCCACGGTGCTCAAGCTAGTGGACACCCGAGGTAGGCCTCTGCTGGGAGGTGCCCGAGCCTTCGGCCTCGCTGTGAGGACTCAGGGTCACCGAGGGCACTGGCCAAGCGCCCCTTTTCCCCCTTTTGTGTCATCCTGGTAGCCGGTCGGATCAAAGGTGGTCGAGGGTGGTGCAAGGCAGGGCCCTCGTCTGCGATATGAGGCAAGGCCGGTACGTGTGAAGAAGGCCCAGTGCCTGTGAAGCTCGCCGCCCGTGACACTCTCACGTAATAATGAGCTGGGGATGCACACACCCCGGAGTCTCAGGGGTGCAAGCCTCAGGCCCTGGGGCTCCCTCCCACGGCTAGTGGCAGCACTTAGCTCTGCGTTGGTGTGAAGACTTGAAGACCAGAAGACTAGACTAGGTGCCGGACGCGGCCATTTGCTTTGGATCTCTCTTTCTGTAGCTTTGCTTTCTGGATCTACATTTAAGTTGAAGCCGAGTTTTTGATGCGCGCAGGGGTGCCTCTTCTCGTTCGAGCAGTTACTTGCTTTCTGGATTTTGTTCTGTCTGGGACTCATGTCCGACGCCTTCCCTTCACGAGCTCCTCTCGAGCGGGACTGCGCGAAGCACACATGCGCCGAGCGTGCGCTAACGCTGCAACTAGCGCTTGCCTCTTGCGGGGCCCCTTCTGACAGGTCGACAAGCTCTGCAGGATTTTCAGAAACTCATATCCTCGTGACCCAGCTCGAGCCTGGCGCTGACTAAGGTAAACCACAACGGGAAACTCGCCCTGGACTCATGAGTCCACGAGGGCACAAATTCAATACCGCATAGGAAAGTAAAGGCTGCAACTTGCTTACATGAGGAGCTCCCCCTCTCAAAATGCTCTTACAAGTTTTCCAAGGGCCACGGCCGAGTTTTTGCGTACAGGATAAAACGACAGGAGAACATGGGATCAACCAGATATGTCACTTGCTACATCGCCCTCGGACGTGTCACTCGCATCGTCGTTATATTCGCCGGCACCGTCGCCGCCTTCGACAACGCCTCCGTCGTCGTCGTCAACCACATCGCCTTCGTATGCGGCGACCACCACCTCTTCGTCGTCCGAGGAAAAGGCTCTGACCAGCGCGTCCACATTGTCCTCCACCCACTGCGCCAGATTGCCCAGGACGGCCTGCGGTACAGGGGCAATGGCGGCGTCGAAGTCGAAGTCGGGGAAGGTGTTCCTGAGATGGCTGAAGAAACGGGAGAACGCGCGCCCGAGTAGGCCCTGACTTCTCTCCTCCACGAGCCGGCAAGCCCTATCAGACCGGGTTTCTAGGCGCGTCACCAGGTCGGTGAAGAAGGTCAGGTGGCTGGCATAGCCATACGAGTGGGGGGCAAGTGCATTCTCGTCACAGATGTAGCCCAGGGCGGTATTGGCCCTGTTCCGGAGATCCTGAAGCATAGGGGCATGCTCGCGCTCCAGCATCCGACGTTGGAGCACTTCCTCCCTGTTTTGTCGTGTGACGGCCTCGGCGTCATCGACCCGCTCCCGAAGAGAAAGCAGCTCGGTGCGGGCGGAGGCCAAGTCTGCGTGCGCCATGACCAGGGCGGCAGCCATGGCCTCCGTACGTCTCTCAGCCTCGTCCAACCTGGGCCTGAGGGCAGCAGCCCTGCCCGCACACTCCGTACCTGCGAGCTTCAACTTCAAGTCATACCTTCCCTCTAGGTCTGCGCGAACCTCGGCCACCTGGCGGTCCACCTCCTCCTGGACCCTGGCCTCGTGAACCCCGACGGCATCTTCTAATTGGGTAACTTGACGCTCCCTTGTCTCCCATTGTTCAAGCTTGAGGCTGCGTTCCACGGCCTCCAGCGCCAACGCCTCCTCGCGCTTCCGGACCTCTTCCTCCTCGGCGGGCGTCCCCCTCAGTGATGCAAGGGCGGCTCTGCGCCTCCACCTGTTGCTCTAGGGATGCGCTCCAGGCGTGGAGCTCCCACGCGTGCTTCTCCACGGCCTCGCGAAGGCAGTCGGCCTCACGAGCCTCCTCCAAGGCTCGGGAGCAAGCCTCGCGGGAAACCTTGAGGGACACCTCAGCCTTCCCATTGTCGAGATCACGCTGGTAGCGGCCAAGGTTGATAGCCACCCTCAGCTTGCACCATTCCTCCACCAACCAAAGACCTTCAGCCTCAAGGCGCGAGTCGACACCTGTGAGCTCTTCACCAAGCCGGCTCATTGCGCCCATCGCCTCCTGGAAAAGCTCATGACGAACCACGCTCCGCCCACGCTCGAACTCGAACGCATGGCCCACCTCGTATATCGCCTCGGGGGCTACGGATGGGGTATCGAGCGGTGCATCACCTCTTGGCAGCGGGCTGGGGGCTGGTGCTGCACCTGACATCAACCAGTCCTCGAGAGGAGCCCAAGCCAATCGGGGCTAACTCCTTGAAGAGGAACCGAAGATGGGAGCCAACCAGCTACTATCCATGACCAAAGGAGGGGTCTTGGGCACACCCGCCAAGCTCCACACCAGACCGTGGGGGAGGGGCGACAAAGCTGCGGGTTCAGCGCGCCATGAAGGCAAGAGTGCTCCTTCAACCGACCCTGCTCCAGGGGCAGCAAGCGGACTCGGAGCACTCAAGGCCGACGGGGGAGTTGAGGAAGGAGGAGGTCGTTTCTCAGAAGGTGCAACAGCTTCGACGGAAGGAGCCCTGAAGAACTAACGTTAGGAAATGGAAGCAGCACACAAGGAGTCATAGCGATTTAGTACATACATGTCGACGGCGATGTACTTCCTCCACTTCAGCGGCCCAAAGATGTTGTTGCCGCTCGAGGATTCTTTCCTCTTGCGGAGCTCCTCGAAATCCACGCAGAGCCGATCAAGCGCTGACGGGCGGCCAGCAGAGCGAGGCCGAGGAGGAGCTCGGAGGGCCTACTTCAGGGGTGCCCGGCTGCGGTGAACAGTCGGGCGCCGCCTCACCACAACCTCCTGAGGCTCCTAGATCCTTGGCCTCGGGAACCGCATGCAGCGCCTCCGCGGCGTCCAACTCTCGGGAGAGGGGACGCAAGCTCCCGAGGACGATGCCCCAGGATCACTGCACGGCATGTGCTCCTCAGCACTTGAGCCACCAACCTCCGCCGGGGCTCGCCCTCCTGCACCCTCACCTGGGGCGAGCTCGGCACCGGCCAGCAAGGAAGGGAACCACACCGACGGGGTTCTCGTGGGGCCCCACCAGGTCGATCGGCTGCAGCCCCCACTAATCAAAGGAGGGCATGCTCTCGGCAAATTCATCCTTGTTTTTGCAACGGTACAGCAGGAAATTCTTCCCAGGCAACTCATCCGGCAAAGGGACACCCGTCAGGACCTTGAGCACTGTTTGCCGCATCTCGAGAGGGAGCCCGGACTCCTGAAACCTCATATGGTCCTAACTGCTGAGCAAGGTCCACATCGGGCGAGAATGGCGCTAAAGCGGGGCTACTCGGCGCTTGACGAATTCCTTCACCACCCTGGGCGTGGTCACGCCGCGGTCCTTCAGCCTCCTCAACCTGAAACATACGAGGGAAAGACGGGGGCTCGTGAGCTTCTTGTGGCTCCAATTGGAGTTGGGAATAGCGGGCCCTGGCAGAGCATGAAGCAGAGGGTTGAGCACACCGGCATCAAGGAACACCCACCGTGTCCGAAACTCACTCACGGACGAAGGAAGCTCGAAGTCGATCCCTGCGCCCGCCGTCGCGGCCATGGCCTAGAAGCTCACGCATCCCGAGCATTGCTGGGGGCCGTTCAGATGCAGTGAGAAGAAATGACGAAGGAGGGCCACCAAGGAGCGATACCCACCATGGCTTCGCACACGAAGGCGAAGACAGCAAGAAGAGTGACTAATTGAGGGTGAAGATGCAGCATGTGAATCTGATAATGCTCGAGCACCGCGTTGAAGAAGGCGGAGAAGGGAGGAATCAGGCCAGCCTAGAGGGCATCTATGAAGATTGGGACTTCAGTGGCTGCCCAAGCCATGAGAGTGTGAGACGCTGGCCAAGCCACCGTCTCTCCCCACTCGTTGAAGCTAGAAGCACGCATCAGACGCACCTTGTCCATGGCCTCGTCGTTGAGCACTCGGGATCAACCTAGTGCCGGCTCGACGGCCAGAGGAGCGCTTAGCGGAGACAAGGGCTTCTTTCCCTTATCTGCTTGTTTCGGCGCCATGGCAACGAAGCGGGCAGAGGGCAGGTGTGACGCCCTCTATTAAATCATACACTAATCATGCACACAAACGTGTACAATCAAGATCAGGGACTCACGGGAAGATATCACAACACAACTCTAAAAATAAAATAAGTTATACAAGCATCATAATACAAGCCAGGGGCCTCGAGGGCTCGAATACAGGTGCTCGATCATAGACAAGTCAGCGGAAGCAACAATATCTGGGTACAGACATAAGTTAAACAAGTTGCCATATGATGGCTAGCACAATGTCAGGACCCCGATTCCAAGTCACATCGATCTAGCCGGTAACACCTCATATCACTTTGCGGCCTCACGCACGGTATTCCCACGGGTGTCGCCTTACCATGGCCCGGGACCGCTTGCGCTTTTGGCTCACGATATGATAGTGTCGCTAGCATCCATATGACAAAGAACCCGGGCCGACATGGCTAGTCGTGAACCCAAAGCGGCGCTTAACCTATGGGGACAGGCATTCATGAATCACATCGAGCATGTCGGTCATCAACGATAAATTCGGGTTGTAGCACTGGCTAACAGGACTCCGTATCCCGGCTGTAGCAGGCTAGGCAGGACTCGAATAACACCGCTGTGACATTTCCCGGCGATGATATAGGACGAAGTGAAACACATGCCGCCACCAAGTGTCCAAGCAGAGTGCTGGGCTAGCAGGACTCGTGAACCGGTCAGAAGCGGACTACTATCGCCGTAATCACGAGACTACATTTCCCCATATGAGAGGCTGCCAAGGATAAACAACTAGTTTGTCGGATCCCACACATATCAAGCATTTCAAACATACACACATTATGCTCAATATGCGTAGATACAACATGGCATCACAACATAACTCTACGACTCAAATATTTATGCATTAGGCTCCGAGGAGCGAGATATTACAAAAATGGGTCTCATGACCCAACACTCGAGCATACAAGTCAAAGCACAAGCGAAGCTAATCATGTCCGAGTACGCATAACTATAAATGAAAAGGCTGAGAAGCCCGACTATCTACCAGATCTGCCGAGGGCACAAGATCGTAGCTGAGGTAACAAGCTAAACGTCAAGTCCACGTGGAACTACTAGCGAGACCGACGTCTCTCGCAAAACATAAAATAAGCAAACGTGAGTACAATTGTACTCAGCAAGACTTACATCGTAACTAACTACATATGCATCATTATCAAAGGGGGTGGAGTTTGATCAAGCAAAGCCAGCTTTGACTCGGTGGCTATCCTGAACTACGATCGCAAGTAACTCTTTTGAGGTGGCGCTACACGAGTCCACATATTCACCATATCAATACACCACTATGGACCCGCCCGCCTCCCCACGAGAACGCCATCCATAGCACTCACGCTTATCTTGCGCATTTTAGAGTATCCACTTTCACTTGTCTATGAACTGATATAGGCAACCTGTAAGTCCTTTTCCGTGGACACGGCTATTCAATAGATCATATTAAACCCTGCAGAGGTATACTTCTTCACACACGCTCACCACTTACCGCCGCTTACACGACATGTACTCGGCAACCTTCAAGCGGAAGCCCAACGTGGGTGTCGGCCACGCCTACCTAAACACTCAAGTCCCTAGTCCAGGTTTATCGCCTATTCGGTTCCATCCGCAGGAGTCCCATACAGCCCCTCGAACGATGTGTGCAGGGTTCCCAGATACCAAACGGGCATTCGGTACACCGGCCACGGTGTATCTACCGTGATCATAGCCCACCCTAGGGTCAGCGCCACGCACGGCCTCGAACACATATCCTACAAACACCGTAAACTAGTTGCAACCCTCGGACAGAGAACAAGGGTGGTCAAGAAGTTTAGAGGGTCCATTGGTTTCGGGCCCAATGCGTGGTAGTAGCTGTTTCATGGATCACAAACACGTAACTCAGTTCCCGAGGACGGCTGCAATGAGACAACCCACCATGTACTCCTACATGGCCTCTCACCGCTACTCTTTACCAAATCGTGTTCACACACTTAGCTCACACACAAGAGGACATGTTCACATAACTATTCCAATTCATTCTCGATGAATCGACTGACTCAACTCTAAGAAGTAGCAGGCATGACAAACAAGCATGAATGAGTAGGCACAACAGGCTCAAACAACTCCTACTCATGCTAGTGGGTTTCATCTAATTAATGTGGAATGACAGTCATGCAGAGGATAAAGGGTTCAGCTACCGCAGCAAGTAACACATGAGTCGTTGTTGTCCTAATGCAGTAAAATAGAGCAGGAGCGAGAGTGGGATTATATCGAATGAACAAGGGGGTTTTGCTTGCCTCGCACTTCAAGATAATATAGTTCTTCATCGGTGTCATCGAATTCATCGCTTCAGACGCGATCGCTCACCGAGAGGGATAATTACCGCAAACAAGAGAGAACACAATCAATGCAATGCACATTCACATGAATGACATGTCATGTTAAGATACTGATTCACCTAATGCAGCATAATCCAAGTTAATTGAAGTGGAATTCAAACAATGTTGAACTCCAACTCCAAATGCTAGTTCATAAATTACCCTAATCATGATTCATCCTATTCAGTGAGGTTAACTTGTTCAAACATGCATGAAAGTGCCATAAACAGATTCTTCATATTTTTCTGATCATTTTTCATATATAAATTATTTCCATTGGAGTTACGGTTGAATTTATATGAATTTTAGAAGTTTTACAATTTTCTGGAATTTCTGAGTTAAAATAATTCCAGAAATCATTATTAAGCCAGATTGAGGTCAAGACTGCAAAGGCTGCAGTCAACCTGGGTCAAACCTGACGTGTGGGGCCACACGTCAGTGACTCAGTGGTTAAACCCGGGTCAAACCCGCAGTGACTAGGGTTTGACTTGGCCCTGGGGCCCACGGTCAGCGGTCGGGGTGGTTTAGGCTCATGGATTAGGTGCTAATGATGCCACGCCGACACTCACTAATGAGCATGGCCGGAGATTTACCACATCTCGTGGCGGAGGCTCGCCGAGTTGCTCGGGCTCGCTCACGGAGGACCATTTCGCACGGTTTGTGGCTACGAGAGCTGGCGGTGGGGCGATCCGTGGTGGTGGCAGATGGAGCTGGGGCGGCCTACGGGAGGCACCGGCGACGAGCTGCGGCGGGCGTCGGAGCTCTCGCACGCCGGACACGGGCGTTTTGGGGCACGGGAGGAGGAGTGGGTAGGTGCTCGGGTTCCCGAACGCGCCGAGGGCGACAGCGTGCTTTCGGACGCGATGTGGGGGCTTTAGCCGGGCGACTTTCGTGGCCGGGCGATGAGCTTCCTGCTCGGGCGGAGCCCGCGGTTAGAGGAAGAAATCGGCATCGGGGAGAGGGAGGTTCGTCTTGGGGCTCACAGCGATGACGGCGGGACGCCGGCGAGGTCGGGATTTGGCCCGAGCCGACGGACCGAGCGACGGCATCGGGTCCGAGAAGGGAAAGGCGTCTGGGCGCGCTTTAAGCCTCGGTCGCGAGTGACGGGCGGGGAGGGCGAGGATGGAGGCGGGGGCTTGTGGGCTGGTCGGGGAAGCAAGGGGAGGCGGTGGGTTACAAGTGGCGGTGCACGACGGCGGGGCGGGCGCTGGGTCCGGTGCGAGAGAGAATGGGGCAGAGGAGGAACGAGGGAGAGGAGAGAGCGAGGGGTCCAGGGGTCGGGCGGGCGCCGAGGAGAAGGCGCGAGGCGCCTCGGGTGAGGCAAGGCGATCGGAGGAGGCGTGGCGAGCTCGGGCAAGTCGCCAGAAACCTCCTCTCGCCTCTTGGCAGGTGGCGGCGACTAGCGAGGTGGTTGGTGGGCTGGGCCAACTGGGCCAGCGAGGAAGCTGGGCGGGTTGGTGGCGCCTGTAAGTTATTCTCTCTCTCTTATTTCTGTTTTCTATTATTCAAAACTCATGGCTTTATTAAAATTATCCAGCACTTTTAAAAATCACCAAACTGTGCATGCCCAATTTATAGAATATATCTAACATGGAACATTTCAGTTTAGGAGTATTTGGACATTTAAAATATTTTATAGAATTTAAATGTCCAAATTCAAATACTTATTGATTTAATTCAAAGACTCCAAATGTCATGGAAAAATGTGCAATATCTCTGGTTACTGTTTCCAGTATTTTTCCAAAAATGGTGAACATTTTTGAAGGCCGTTTGGGTTACTGAAAATATTTTGAAGTTGAACCTATTTGCATTATTTTGGTGCTAGGGGTTTAGGCAATCCCCATTTCAAATTTCATGAAAATTAAACATGATGCATGGATGCAATGCTACTAGTTACAAGCAAGCTCTAGGGCTGTGACACACAAACCGGGATACAGATCGAAAGAGGGGCAGTCCTCCTGCCTGGGATCCTCCTAAACTACTCCTGTTCGTCGTCAGCGGGCTGCACGTAGTTGTAGGCACCTGCAGCATAGTAGGAGTCGTCAGTCCGACGTGGCGTCTGCTCCTGGACTTCCAGATCTGGTTGCGACAACAACCGAAAGAAAGGAAAGGGGAAAAGGGGAGAAAGCAACCGTGAGTACTCATCCAAAGTACTCGCAAGCAAGGAGCTACACTACATATGCATGGGTATATGTGTAAAGGGCCATATCATTGGACCGAACGCAGAATGCCGTAAAAGAGGGGGATAACTAATCCTCGTCAAGACTACGCTTCAGCAGCCTCCGCCTTGCAAAGATGTAGAAGAGAATAGATGGTAAGTTCACCAAGTAGCATCGTATAGCATAATCCTACCCAGCAATCCCCTCCTCGTCGCCCTGTTAGAGAGAGATCATCGGGTTGTATCTGGCACTTGGAAGGGTGTGATTTATTAAGTATCCGGTTCTAGTTGTCATAAGGTCAAGGTACAACTCCAAGTCATCCTGTTATCAAGATCACGACTATTCAATAGATAAACTCACGCAGGGTGCACCACATAACCCAACACGCTGATCCCATTTGGCCGACACACTTTTCTTCGGGTCATGCCCGCCTCGGAAGATCAACACGCCGCAGCCCCACCTAGGCCAACAGAGAGGTCAGACGCCGGTTCAAAACCAAAGCCGACAGCGGTATGGGCCCATCGCCTCTTAGCACACCAAGACGCTATGTAACGCGCCGGAAGCAGACTCTAGCCTAGTAGGTGTTCCACCAATCCGTGCGTGCGCTCAGCCGATGTCACGAAGGCTTCGGCCGATACCACGACGCCGAAAGTGCCAATATCTTTCCCACGTAGTTGGTTAGTGCGTGAGCAGACCAAATGGCTAGGCTCGTAACAAATACCAAGATCTCGTTAAGCAGTTAATGATGTAACCGTGGACACCCACCAGGCCAGGCCCACCTCTCACCTAGGCGGTCTCAACCTGCCTGTGCCCGCCACAAAGATCCACATAGAGGGTCATGGGACAAAGGTCCTTTCAGCCCCAACTGTGAATCACTGCTGGGTGCTCCACGAGCCAATTCGACTTTAGTCACCACATGTATCATGTATAAAGTATATAGTATAAACCCGCGAGCACCTCCCTAGTGATCACGGCTCAATAGTATAGTATGGCAGACAGACAAGAATGTTGGGCCACTAATGGAATACTAGCATCCTATACTAAGCAGTTAGGATTGCAGGTAAAGGTAACAACAGTAGTAGCAGGGACAGGCTATGCATCAGGATAGGATAAACGGAAAGCAGTAACAGGCTACACTAGTCTAATGCAAGAAGTATAGAGAAGGAATAGGCGATATCTGGTGATCAAGGGGGGGGGTTGCCTGGTAGCTCTTGCAAGAAGGACGGGCCATCAACACTGTAGTCGTACTGGGTAGCAGCGGCGTCGGTCTCGAGGTCTACCGGAGAAGAAGAGGGGGAGAAAAAGTAAATATGGAGCACACAAGGCATCACAAAACATAACATGGCAATAAGCGGTGCTAGGGGTGGCCTAATGCGGTAGGAGGTGATACCAGCGAAGGGGAAAACATCCGGGGAAGTATCCCCGGTGTTTTACGTTTTCGGACAGATGAACTAGAAGGGGAAAGTTGCATGTTTGCTATGCTAGGGATGCGTGGGGGATGAATGGGCTGCGTATCCGGATTCATCTCGTCGTTCTGAGCAACTTTCATGTACAAAGTTTTTCCATCCGAGCTACGGTTTATTTGATATTAATTTTAAAAGGATTTTATCATTTTCTAGAATTAGCAGAATTAATTTAATTCAACGTTATCTAGAACAGTGCATGCTGACTGGGTCAAATTGACATGTGGGTCCAGTGGGACCCACCTGTCATTCTCTATTTAGGTTAATTAGGGTTTAGCTAACTAATTATTGTTTAATTAAACTAACAAGTTAATTAGATTAATTAATAAGGATTAATGAACTTAACTAATTTAATTAATTAATTAATTAATATATTATTTTTATTATTATATTTATTTTTTAAACTTCTTTTTTTTTCTTTTACGAAAACGTTCTGGAGGCGGGGCCCTCCTGTCATAGGCCCATGGCCATAGTGGGTTCGGGCGACGGGTTACCGGTTACGGGTGCATTTTGAGCGCCCGATAGGGTGTAGCGGGGCAAGGCCACCGCGGTGCAGCAGGGCGAGGCCAAAGGCGCACGCCAGCGGGAGGGCAGCTGCGGGCGCGGGCCTGGACTGGGATGGATCCGAGCGCGGGCGGTGGCTAGCGACGCTGCACGGCAAGCAGCGGCTAACGGCGGACAGAGGAGAAGGTCCGGAGCGGGGCAACGGTGGAGGAGGAGCAGCAGAAGATGCAGCTTGCAACTTCGGTGAGCGGCAGGTCGGTGAGCAACGGTGATGCTAGGCGGCGCACGGAGGAAGGCTGCGGGCGCAGGCAATGAGGCGCAGGACGCGCCGGGAGCAGGGAGGGCGCGCCACGCACCGGCACGGACGGCGTGAGCGCGCCAATGAGGAAGGTCCGGCGCGGGCGGCTTGCGGTGCGGCAGAAGAGCGGTGATGGGCACGGCCGGCGCGGTTGTGGGCGCGTGAGCACGTGCACCCTTCGTTACGGGCAGGTGAGGTGAGCACGGAGCGGCCGGTGTGGAGCAGGCGGAGCGGAGGGCCCAGCGGCGCGGTGGCGATAACAGGCAAGGCCAGCGAAGTCGGCGGGCGACAAGCTGTGGCGGCCGGGTGACGACGGGCATGGCATAGAGATGCGGAGCACGCCGGGGAGGGAGAGAGGAGTGAGGGGCGCGTGCTCACGGGAGGATGCAGGGAACGGGGCAGTGTTTCTTGGGGAGGATGACGAGGGCATGCATAGGGGGAGGCAGACCGCTGAGGGCGTCCGGCGGAGTGTTCTCCGGCGAGGTCCTCGGGCGGCGGCGACGGTGATGCCCCGGTCCAGATCGGGATCGGGGAGGGGGCGATGTGGGGGGAGGGGAGGAGTGGTGGATAGGTGGATAGGGTTCCATCGCCAAGGAGATAAGGGAGTGGGTGGGTCAGAGTGGGCGGCCTGTGGCTCTTCGGGCCGGCCCGGGGTTCTATTTTCCTCTTTTTTTGTTAGTTTTGTATTTTCCCTTTTTCTCTTATTTTTTTCTCTTTTCTATTTTAATTCATTTTATGTTTAGGTTTTTTATAAAAGCATGGTTCCCTCACCATAAATACCTAAGCATTTATTTGCACACTCCAAACATTTTAGTTTAATATTTTTAAAACTTTTGTTGTTTGACTTTAATTCAAATTGTTTTGAACTAACGCAAGATTGGTCAACCGTAACTGAGGTGACGTGGCATCATTACGAGGGGGGTTAGTGTAGCTCAATTACCCGGGCATTACAATTCTCCTCCACTACAAGAAATCTCGTCCCGATATTTAAGAGGTTGTTTAGTGGGGAAAGCTCTGGTTACGAAATTCTAACGAGTTCTCGTTCTTGGTTGCTCTTCTCGAAGTGGTCGATCCATTAAGTTGATGTCTTCGTTTCTCTGCTTCAGTTCATCATGATGAAGTCGACATCCTTTCTTCGGGAACTCCATCGTACTTACGAAATAACAAATGAGGGTATTCCGGGAGAATGGAACTCTGTAAGGATGACTATCTGGTCGATAACATCGGGGAAAGTGGCGAAAAGTAACTCTCGAATTGAAACTTAAGAAAATATCGAGAGCAAAGTAAGGGGGTATCATGGGAAGTTTCGAGCGGGCAGGCAATCGTTCGATGCCTGAAACAGGGCGTGAAAAGGGGTTCAAAGCAATGGGAATAAGTATTGTGTCTGATACCAGAATTGAGATCTCTCGGAAGGTGACTCGTGAATCACATGCGAGGGCAAGTGCGAGGAATTAACTTTGGAAACTGGGGGTGTATAGGAGAGTCAGGTTTCGGCCCTATGGAGTTGTGGGTTATGGGCCCACCATGTGGGTTGAAGGTAGAAAGGGCGATGACATCTTACACGATCATGTAAGCAAGTCAAGTGAGAAGGATAGCCGGTCAGTTATGTCGGCAACAACATCGGTACCAAGGCCGAGGGACGAAGAGAACCATTTCCTGCTCGTTGAACGAGGCGGACCATTAGGAAAAGTTCTCGTCCATCGGTGGTTACTGGAATGTCATCAACAATAGTAACAGGGTTACACTAGACAGGGTGGTACACCAAGGTGTTTACATAAGCAGGTAATTATTACTGCTTATATCATATAGGTCACAAGAAAGGTTAATCAAAAGAATGGAAAAGAAAAGGTGTTTACCAGATTATCAGAACAATGGAAAGGAAAATGTGTTTAAACACAATTCAGGGGTATAGCCTTCCCAAGGACAAGCAGAGCATGATATCCATGACAGGATATAACGTAGTAAAACCTTTAGGTGAGGGGAGAGAAGTTTCATGACATTACCCATACAACAGTCTTTGGATAATTGATAAGGAAAATTTAGCATTGTGCTTGAAGTTTTTTATTGGAAATCGGAGTACCATAGACATGCTTCGAGATAGCATTGACATGGTCTTCAAGTAAGGGTGAGAATTTGGATGCACTAAGGATCCATCAGGAACAACTTGTAGAATAAGTTTTACAATTTCCTCATGGAAGAATGGATATCCTTGCTAAAAAGGAAATTATAATAATAGGTCTTCCGGTCAGGTGTGCTAGGCATGACATCACCTTACCGAGTCATATAAAGACCAATGTCGTAACTCTTGGAAATATGTTCCAACCATCATATCTGACCGAGATTCAGACCCGATTGGTGTCAAGATACCTCAGACTCAGGATGCCTGAGAAGAAAGGTTCAACACAAATTGTCGAGATGACATTGTAAGATTCTTGGGAATTGAACTATGGAAGCGAGTTCCGAAACAAGAGTTCTTCATTAAATCAAGGAGAGGATGAGGAGGTGGCTGATGGTCTCAACAACAATTCATCGAGATTTCCAAAAGATGGATCTCCACAAATATGTGAACAAGGAGATAATTTATCAGATCAAATGATACAATGATGTATGCTCGAGGGAAACATACACAATTAATCACTGGTTGAAAGGTGCACCCGAAATATGGGCATAGGCAGCAGGATCAATGTAAGAATGGTGATTCGATAACCAATGGTCTAAGAATAAAATGTCGACCATTAACTTCAAGCAATAGGGTTGCTAGATGTTTTGAATTCGCACATCGTAGTTCAATTGTCAGTTTTCCGGATAGAAACAACACGGGGACCAAGAGATCAATGTAGATGGCAAGATGTATCACTTGTATCAAGAATTCTTAAAGAGGTGGTGAAAGTCTCATGACATTCCTGACATAAAAGATGGTAATACTCCAAGGTAAAGAAGAACAAAGGCTGGATAGTAAGGAACTCAAGGTATAACAGAAAACATGAACACGTTTGTGTTGGGGAAGGCAGAATGTCACGATGATAACACAATCATCGAGGGGCAAGGATGGTATTTCTCATCACTAATTCGATTGATATCCCGTAAGAGCTCAGAATGTAGATGATGATCACGACACATTTGTCCAGAGGTTTCATGAAGATGTAATCTATCAACGGCGACATCAAGTCAAAGGACCGATGAAGCGAAAGTTATCGAACCAAGGGTACGATTACTAACGCCTAAATCAAGCTTGATGTTCAAGGCGAAATGATATGACAAGGAAGATCGATGTAAGTCTAGCTCATCGTCGAAAGTTGTGCTCCGGGAAGGACAAGGTAGTACAGTTAAAATTGGCACAATAATGATGTAGCCGATCAGGCTAGGAATGAGTTGAAAGATTATTAAACTCATAGGCAATGAAAATTACTTAGAGTTATTGACTCGGCGTGCGGAATCGATTCACTTATCAGTGTTCTCGAGTGACTAATGACTCAGAGCCCATGAAAAAGAATTGGAATCTATGAGAATGTAGTACTTGATGGAAACTCATAAGAGGTTATGCAGTTCCGTGATAATCTCGAGATATCAGGGTGTAATACCCGATGAAAGATCAAAGTAAAGGTTGGACAAGTGTACTGATCCACATAAGACAATTTCTTAAGCTTGCCCGAGGAATGGGATCAAAGAAGAACATAGGGTCAGAACCACGATCGCAAAGGATCAATTCGCCGATACCAAAGGATATTATATCAAGGAAATAGTTATTATTACAAGAAGCTTCCATGCTAGGATCTACATCATGTCCATGGGCATGAACACAAGTTAAAGGTCGACTCCCCCTTCTTCAATGTATAACCTTCCATTCACCTCTCGCTTTTCGAGAATGACATTAGTTGTTGAAAGTTTTTACCTGGTGCAATACCAGATAAGTATGACACGTGAAATCTTTTAGGATCACACAGATTAAGAAAGGCATATGTTCAACCCATCGGGGCATCTTAGAACATATACCATGAACTTTAGGATCAATTAACACATGCTCGAAGCAGAGCATGGTTGATAAAAGCATAGGATATAACTTGCTAAAGGCAGAAAACACAATTTACCAAAGGCATTATGTATCAGGGGAGAAACTCTCAAGGTTATTGGATATGAAGGACACTGTCGGATAAAATCCATTAAAGGATCTGCCGGTCCATAACAGAGCTGATGTGAGTATCGGCACACAACCAGCGGAAGAAACAATGCAAAGGCATTGGATTTTAGAAGCAACTGACTAATTCAAAGCTCACATGTAAAGCAATTATGGTTTCCAAATCAAAGGATCAGAAGCAAACGCTCCGATTAAGGATGGATAGGTTGAGTAAGCTTAGGGGTAAAATTGACAAAAATTTGATTGGTTGAGATCCAGCTCATGTTTAAAATGACGTCTGAGCCGAAAGGATGAATTCTAGGATCTGATTGAGGATTGCCAGCATTCGCAATATTTTGAATCAATGGACTCAAAATGATAGTGACAAATGCTGCCAATAAGATTACTATACTTATGGGATTAACCATAATGCAAGCAAGCAATAATTTCAAGAGCAATAAGCTGCTAAGGATTTCCAGAAAATTGAATGGTATTTCGAGGACTTTTGTGAAACACATGAACAACTAGGAATGAGCGGATACCCAGCAAGTGCGAGGGATTATCTGTAGGGGTATTTATGCGGCAAGGAACTGCAAGGCAGTAGGCATAAAGTATACTCGGAACAATAGAGAGAATTTCAGGGTATCTTGTAAAAACAAGATCAACGGGGAATGATTGAATGAATGGAAAGTGTACGTGGTTATCCATAGGGGTATATCGATGATATGGAATTGCAAAAGCAACAGGCACCAAGTCTCGAGGGAACATCAGAGAGTAACTTCGAAATCTTCTGGTGCAGCCAACGATCATCTGGACGGAAGGGGTTCTCCGGGAGAAAGTGTTTTCGAGAACCTAAAGATAAATTTTTAGAAAATCAATTAACCTGAATAGAAGAGAGATCAGAATCCGAGAGTATAGACGAGGAATAAAAGATCCTAATACCACCCAATGGCGACGTGGGCCCGTAAGGCACACAGGCATGTTAGTAAAAGTTTTTTTGTGACTAGACTCAACTTCGGCCAAGGAGTTGGAAGGGGATTCCACAGCAATGGCTCGATACCAACTTGTGACGCTTCCCAATTAAATCGACACTAATCATGCACACAAACGTAACGATCAAGACCGTGGACTCACGGAAGATATCACAACACAACTCTAGAAATAAAATAAGTCATACAAGCATCATAATACAAGCCTGGGCCTCGAGGGCTCGAATATAGGTGCTCGATCATAGATAATTCAAGGAAGCAACAATATCCGGTAATCGACATAAGTTAACCAAAGTTGCCATAAGATGGCTAGCACAAACCGATACAGATCGAAGAGGCGCAGGCCTCCCTGCCTCGATCCTCCTAAACTACTCCTGTTCGCCGCCGGGCTGCACGTAGTAGTAGGCACCTCCAGCAGTAGTAGGAGTCGCTGCCGACGGTGGCGCCTGCCTCGGATTCCAAAGATCTCGTTGCATAACCGTAAAGAAAGGATAGGGGAAAAGGGGAGAAAGCAACCGTGAGTACTCATCCAAAGTACTGCAAGCAAGGAGCTACACTACTTATGCATGGGTATATGTAAAGGGCCATATCAAGGATCGAATCGCAAATGCCGTAAAAGAGGGGATAACTAATCCGTCAAGACTACGCTCGCAGCCTCCGCCTTGCAGCATGTAGAAGAGAGTAGATGGTAAGTTCACCAAGTAGCATCATATAGCATAATCCTACCCCACAATCCCATCCTCGTCGCCCTGTTAGAGAGCGATCACCGGGTTGTATCTGGCACTTGGACGGGTGTGTTTTATTAAGTATCCGGTTCTAGTTGTCATAAGGTCAAGGTACAACTCCAAGTCGCTATGTTACCAAGATCACGACTATTCAATAGATAAACCACCGCAGGGTGCACCACATAACCAAACACACTTGATCCCATTTGGCCGGACACACTTTTCTGGGTCATGCCCGGCCTCGGAAGATCAACACGTCACATACCCACCGAGGCCAAAAGAGAGGTCAGCACGCCGGTCTCAACCTAAGCGCACAGGGTCGGGCCCATCGCCTTAGCACACTCCAAGACGCTATAACGCGCCGAAGCGCACTCTAGCCCAGCGTGCCCCAATCCAACCGGCCAAGGCCGCCACCGCCACGCCACGAAGGCTTTACCGATACCATGACGCCGAAAAGATATCTTTCCCACGAGTTGGTTAGTGCGATAGACCAAATGGCCGACTCGATCAAATACCAAGATCTCGCTCAGCGTGTTAATGATGTAATCATGACACCGACCAGGGCTAGGCCCACCTCTTACCTAGGAGGTCTCAACCTGCCCCTGTCGCCTCCGCCACAAAGATCCATACAGAGGGTCATGGGGACAAAGGTCCTTGTTCCCCCCAATCCGTGAATCACTCAAGGGTGCTCCACGAGCCGCATCGACTTTAGTCACCACATGTATCATGTATAAAGTATATAGTATAAACCCGTGATCACCTCCCGAGTGATCACGGCCCGATAGTATAGCATGGTAGACGAACAAGAATGTAGGGCCACTGATGGAATACTAGCATCCTATACTAAGCATTTAGGATTGCAGGTAAAGGTAACAACAGTAGTAGCAAGGACATGCTATGCATCAGGATAGGATAAACGGAAAGCAGTAACAGGCTACACTACTCTAATGCAGGTAGTATAGAGAAGGAATAGGCGATATCTGGTGATCAAGGGGGGGGGGCTTGCCTGGTTGCTCTAGCAAGAAGGACGGGTCGTCAACACCGTAGTCGTACTGGGTAGCAGCGGCGTCGGTCTCGAGGTCTACCGGAGAAGAAGAGGGGGGGACAAACAGTTAATATGGAGCACAGAAGGCATCACAAAACATAACATGGCAATAAGCGGTGCTAGGGGTGACCTAACGCGGTAGGAGGTGATATCGGCGAAGGGGAAAACATCCGGGGAAGTATCCCCGGTGTTTTGCGTTTTTGGACAGATGAATCGGAGCGGTAAAGTTGCGTGTTTGCTATGCTAGGGATGCGTGGAGGATGAATGGGCTTCGTATCCGGATTCGTCTCATCGTTCTGAGCAACTTTCATGTACAAAGTTTTTCCATCTAAGCTACGGTTTATTTGATATTAATTTTAAAAGGATTTTATCATTTTCTAGAATTAACAGAATTAATTTAATTCAACGTTATCCAGAACAGTGCATGCTGACTGGGTCAAATTGACATGTGGGTCCAGTGGGACCCACCTGTCATTCTCTGCTTACGTTAATTAGGGTTTAGCTAACTACTTATTGTTTAATTAAACTAACATGTTAATTAGATTAATTAATTAGGATTAATTAACTTAACTAATTTCATTAATTAATTAATTAATATATTATTATTATTATTATATTTATTTTCTAAAACTTCTTTTTTTCTTTTATGGAAACGTTCTGGAGGCGGGGCCCTCGTGTCATAGGCCCATGGCCATAGTGGGTTCGGGTGACGGGTTACGGGTTACGGGCGCATTTTGAGCGCCCGATAGGGCGTAGCGGGGCAAGGCCACCGCGGTGCAGCAAGGCGAGGCCAAAGGCGCACGCCGGCGGGAGGGCAGCTGCGGGCGCGGGCCCGGACTAGGGTGGATCCGAAGCTGGCGGTAGCAGCGAGCCAAGACGGCGTAACAATGCTAACAGCGGACAGAGGAGAAGGGCCGGAGCGGGGCAACAGTGGAGGAGGAGCAGCAGCAGACGCAGCTTGCGACTACTGTGAGCGGCAGGTCGGCGAGCAACGGTGATGCTAGGCGGCGCACGGAAGAAGGCTGCGGCGTATGCAAGCAATGAGGCGCAGGGCGCCGCAGGGAGCAGGGCGCGCCACGCACCGGCGCAGACAGATGGGCGCGCCAATAGAGGAAGGCCAGCGCGGGCGCAGTGGCTTGGAGGGCGCGAAGAGCGGTGATGGCGCGCGAAAGCACGCCGCTTCGCTACGGGCAGGTGTGGTGAGCACGGAGCGGCCGGCGTGGAGCAGGCAGAGAGGAGGGCCGAGCGGCGCGGTGGCGACAACGGGCGAGGCTAGCAAAGTAGGCGGGCGGCAGGGCAGGTGGCCGGGCGACGACGGGCGCAAGGCCACGACGGAGCACGTCGGGGTGAGGGAGAGAGAGAACGGAGGGGCGCGTGCTCTCGGGAGGATGCAGGGAACGGGGCAGTGTTTCTTGGGTAGGACAATGGCGATGACGTGTGTAGGGGGAGGCAGACCGGTGAGGGCGTCCGGCGGAGTGTTCTCCGGCGAGGTCCTCGGGCGGTCGCGATGGTGATGCCCCGATCCAGATCAGGATCGGGGAGGGGGCGACGGGGGGGAGTGGGGAGTGGAGGGGTGTATGGGGTGGATAGGGTTCCACCGTCAAGGGATAAGGGAGGGGATGGGCTGCACTGGCCAGCTCAGGCCTCTTCGGGCCAAGCCCGGGGTTCTGTTTTCCTCTTTTTTTGTTAGTTTCGTCTTTTCCGTTTTTCTTTTATTTATTTCTCTTTTCTATTTTATTTCATTTTATGTATTTAGGTTCTTTATAAAAGCATGGTTCCCTCACCATAAATACCTAAGCATTTATTTGCACACTCCGAACATTTTAGTTTAATATTTTGAAAACTTTTGTTGTTTGCCTTTAATTCAAATTTGAATTCAAATCGTTTTGAACTAACGCGAGATTTGTCAACAGTAACTGAGGTGACGTGGCATCATTACGAGGGGGGTTACTATAGCTCAATTACCCGGGCGTCACAGTAGGTCAGATTGGAGAAGAGAAACAGAGTCTCGAGGAAGCAGGGAGATTGAGAAAGCGAGGCGCAGACAACGGAGGAATAACTATGTGAGTTGCGGGGGCCGCATAGCCAGGCGGATTCAGAGGCAGCGTGGGGAAGCGGAGACGCCCATGTCCAATCAACCGCCACGCGTCAACCGAGGTTGCAGGCTTTTAGGGCCCGCAGCACTCCGTACTTGACCCTTGGCTTCGCCGCGAAGCCATGCCCGAGCACACCTTGGGCCCGGGCTATTGTCGTGTTCGGGAACGGGGTCCCTGACTTGCTCGCTTATGCCCACAAGCAGTGGCTAAGTCAGCGGTCCGTATGGCCCATCTTCCTCAACAAGGCATCCGAGACCCTCGCGAGGGGCCAAGCCTCGCGAGGCGGACGATGCAAGACCTCCTCTGGAGTGGCCTATCCAGGCAGGCTCACGAGGAGCGGGGATATCAAGGCGGGGCAAACCTCACGAGGCTCTCGTGACGTGAGCCATGACGATCGGCACCAGGCGGGCGCCAGCGCGCGCAACGTCCTTGTTTCCTCTTTGGTGCTAAGGAAGCAAGCGCAGGCGAGGAGTACCGAGGCATAAGGCAAAGGTCGCCATACCGGTGCAACGAGACCAAGACCAGAAGGACGACAGGACGGAGGTCATCGTGGAGCCCAAGATGGCGTCACCACCAGAGCCTTTCGCAGGCGAAGACCACTTTTGTCGGGATAGCTTGTACTAGCTGTCCCCCTCATATTTGCCCGCCGTTGTTGGTTCGCTTCCCGCTCAATATTTGGGGAGAGGACTAGGGCCTATATAAGTAGAACTAGCCACCACAGTAGGGGCATCTCAGCTTGATCTGATCTAATTGAGAGCCTAACCTAGCCACAAGAACACCTCAGCCTTAGGAGGCAGTTCTTCCCCTTGTACTATTCATCATCAGCCCAAGAGGCAATCCACCACCACCACGCTGGAGTAGGGTATTACACCACAACGGTGGCCTAAATCAGTATAAATCTCGTGTCTTTCTGTGTTGCGAGTTCGTCGAGTTCGTCCGCGAGATCTTAGTGAGCTAGGGCGTGGATTGGTAGGAGGGAACGACTTCGCGCACACCCCAGAGTTCGAACCTTAAGGGTTTTGCCGGAACCCCACATCTGACAGTTGCCACCAAGCACTATCAACCCTAACAAAGAGAGAGAGAGAGACTCATTTATTTATCTTTTGCTCAGGATCTGCGTCTGGCTTTGTACAAAGGGTTACATGCCTTGCCGGCAAGACTTGTACAAAAAGTGGTTTGCCGGGAGGCCCGGCAACCGTGCCTTATGGGTAAAACTTGGGAAGATGTTCGATGTTCCAGGAGTTGCTCACTGGAATTCCATCTTCGGTCTACAGGCGGACTGCGCCGGGCCTGGTGACTCGTATTACCCCGTAAGGGCCTTCCCACTTTGGCATCAACTTGTTGGAATTCTTGGCATATTGAACTCGCCAAAGAACAAGGTCGTCTTCCTCAAGGCTTCGGGCATGAACCTTGCGGCTATGGTAGCGGCACAAGGCTTGCTGGTAGCGAGCAGATCGCACAGCAACCCAAAGAAGATCTTCCTCAAGGAGCGCCGCATCATCTTGGTGCAACTGCTCTTGCTCAAGCTCATCATAAGCGAGCACTCGACGTGACACGTATATGAGTTCTGTGGGGAGAACTGCTTCTGCCCTGTATACTAGGGCAAAGGGTGTCTGGCCGGTGGCTCAATTTGGCATTGAGGAATGGCAGCAGGTCACACCCGGAAGTGGAGTCCACAATCTGGTTTATGTGTGGCAAAGGGAAAGGATCCTTTGGATAGGCCTTATTGATATATGTGTAATCAATACATAGCCTCCACTCCCCATTTGCCTTACGCACTATCACTGGATTGGCCAACCACGTGGGGCGGAGGACTCCTCTGACCAAGCATGCCGCCTCTAACTTCCTGATCTCTTCGACGATGAACTCTCGCCGCTCCAAAGCTTGCTTCATGACCTTCTGCTTGACGGGCCGTGCATGAGGACAGACAGCAAGATGGTGCTCAATCACATTACTGGGAACGCCGAGGATGTCGAATGCTTGACATGCAAACACATCGACATTCGCCCACAGGAAGGCGACGAGCGCGCTTTCCTATTTGCTATCAAGGGTGGAGCTTATAGTAAAAGCCCCACCCAAGTCGTCCTCCTTAACGGGCACCTTCTTGGTCTCTGGGGGTGCTGCCTTGGATTTATTGCTCTTGCCGGTGGATATCTCTAGCACGTCCTCATCGGAGTGCTGCACTCCGAAGAGGCGCGCTTGCCAGAGTGGGTACAGGAGGTCTTGCCAGAAGAGGTCTTGCCGGAAGAAGTCTCGCCGGTCTTCTTCTCCCCCGGGGCTACTGCGGCAGGAGCAAGTGCCTTGGCTACAGTTGCTGCAACTGCCTCCCAGTAGAGTTGATCGGTGCAAATGAGTGCGTCTTTCTTGTCAGAGGGGACTCTGATGATGCTCAGTGGCCCAGGCATCTTCAACGTGTTGTAGGCGTAATGTGATGCCGCCATGAACTTGGCCAGCGCTGGGTGGCCAAGGATCCCATTGTAGGGCAGGGGGATCTTGGTGACATAAAAACGATCTTCTTCATCCTGTAGTTCAGCTCGCCCCCGAATGTAACGGGCAACGTGATTTTACCCTTCGGCTGACTCCTCCCCGGGTTGACTCCTTGAAACATGCCCGTCTCCTCGAGATCTCCGCCGGGGATTTGCAGCCTCTCGATCACAGTGGGCGAGATCAAGTCCAGACCGGCCCCGCCATCAACTAGCACTTTTGTCACATTTAGGTTACGTATTGTTGGTGAAATCAACAACGGCAAACACCTGAACGCAGTTGTGCGATCAGGGTGATCCTCGGTGTCAAAGATGATAGGTGTGTTGGACCACTTCAGTGGCTTCTGGGCATCGAATGATGGCTCTGCGACAGTGACCTCATGCACCCAGTGCTTCAGCTGGAGGTGAGAGGTATGCAACGAGGTGCCACCGTCAACGCACATGGCCTCCGTAGCTTTCTGGAACTCGTGCTCCCCGGACTCGTCATCCACACCATGATCATCATCCTCCTCCTTGTCACGGCCCCGAGTGGGCCTCTCTCGTTGATTATCCTTGCCGCGGGGACCACCTTGGCCGCGATGCTTCTTGCCGGACCCCTCATCACCATCCTGGCCCTTCTCCTTGCCCCGCCTCTCATATTCGGCTTTCTGTTTCTCTGCAAGCAGCTCAACCTGTTGGCAGTTCTGGAGGTCGTAGCCCTTGGTGCGATGGATCTTGCAATACTTCTTGTCAGAGCCTCCTAGCTTGTCGGTAGCTGCCAAGGCCCGGCAAGTGGCACACCCGGCAACTTCCTTGCTGGGGTCATCAGCCTTGGCCTTCTTGGCGGTGTCGGGGTCGCCGGATCACTCAACGGCAAGCACGGTCTTGCCCTTGTGGTTCCTATTGCCGCGTCGGCCCTTGTTTGCTGGGGCGGCGGCGTCTTTGTCTGTGGAGATGGTTTCCTCGCCGGCATCTTTGCCAGGGTACTTCCTACCTTCTTCAGCCCGAGCACATCTGTCAGCCAGAACATAAAGCTCGGCTACATCCTTGACTTTGTTCATCGCCAGCTCTTCACGCATCTTGCGGTTGCGCACATTCTGATGGAATGCACTGATGACAGCGGCAGGGTGAACATCTGGGACGCTGTACTGCACACGGCTGAACCTTTGTATGTACTTGCGCAGGGACTCGCCGTCCTTCTAGGGGATGACATGCAAATCGCTTGCCTGGCCAGGAGCTTGGTGGCCTCCGGTAAAGGTTCCAACAAACTCGAGGCACAGATCCGACCAAGAAGAGATGGAATCTACTGGTAGGTGCATTAACCATGACATGACGCTGGGCTTAAGTGCCAACGGAAAGTAGTTGGCAAGCACCTTGTCGTCGCGAGCCCCAGCGGCTTGCATTGCGAAGGTGTAGATGCTGAGGAACTCCGATTGGTGTGTCTTGCTGTTGTACTTATCCCCAACATCAGGTTTGAACGTGCAGTGGGAGGGCCACTGGAACTGTCGCAGCTCATGGGTAAAGGACGGAAAACCCATCTTGTAAGGTAGGTCGCCGGAACCCCCCGGTGCTGGGTGGTCATGGCACGCTTCCTGCCGCCGCTCAATGGTGGTCCAAGCATCCTCCTGAGCTCGCTCTCGAAGAATTTTACATTGGTCGCAGCTGGCCCGTGGGTCGGACGACGCTTTGGAAATGTTGTCACAAGCGTCGCCCCGATGAGCCGACAGCTGCTGTTGCTGGCGTGGGGGAGGGGAGTGCATCGTGGTCGCACCATCCCCAGTCCTCCCTCCTCCGGTGTGCACCGGCTCTATCGAGCACCGACACGAGGGTCCCGCTAGCTGCGGTTCATCTTTGTTGGCGAAGCTGATGAGGCTCCGGATGGTGGCTCTCCACTCGTCGAGCTTCTCCGTGGCGGGAGGAAAGTTGAGGAGCAGTAGCACGCGCGCCAATGATTCTACTGGCATGGGTGGCAGCAAAAACTGTGTGGACTGTGACGCGCTCCGACTTCTAACCATGTTAGAAGGAGCTCTATCACGGTCCCGCGGCCGCGCGCCGCTTCCGCCAGCGCCCAGTGCGACGCCGCCCGGCAAGGCCCCGGAGGACGCAGCGGGTTTTTCCGGCGGTGGTGCCCGGGGGCACCGACGTCGCAGTGTTGCTCATCGCGCGTGGCCTGGGAAGGCTGCAGCACGGTCACCGACTGGGGCCTCATAGAGGTTGGCGCGCCGCCTGTGGGTAGCACAGCCCCGCCCATGGACCCAGCGGCGTGTGGCTCGTCATCTTGGACCCGAACGACGCCGCTTGCCTGGCTCCGATTGACAGAGTGTCGTGGATGCTCGTGGGCCGCGCCTCCGGCTCCATCTGTGTCCACCCCGTTGCCTGCCCGCGCCGGTGCGGACGGGCCTGCTCCGGATGACCCGATTGCTGTGATCCCCTTCTTCTTGGGGGGCCATCGCAATGACGAAGTCGATGCGCTTCTAAACCAGCTTTTTCATAGCTTGCGGCCCCTACCTGGCATGCCAAAGATGTCGGGGTTCAAGAACGACACCTATGGAATCACTGGGAATCCCTACTACGGTTGGTGGGGCGCGGGGCTGTGCAAAGAGCGGGTTTAGACGATCAACACAGAGGAATTTTATCCAGATTCGGGCCACAAACGATGCGTAATACTCTTGTCCTGCTTTGGTGTATATTTGGTGTTCTTGAGCTCTTGAACTAGCTATGATGCATGCCTAGCCCAAAAAGTCTGAATCCTTCCTCAGTACGCCTCGAGCCTCCTTTTATACGTCAAAGGGGTCGCCACAGTGGCACACAGGAGGTGGAAAGTATGTACACTGTACAAGTCTATCCCTGACATCGTGGGACAAAACGCATTTAATGCACTGCCAACAGGTGCTCTTTCTTCATCAAGGACGGCAAGGAAGCTCGTCTCGTCTGTCACCGCCTCGCCTCGCTTCGACGCGCGTCGAAGCTTACGAGGCATGCAACGCCACGCTGGCAGGCTGGATGCTGCGCTGGTGTGGTGGCAGGGTCTTCACGAAGATCCCCATGCCACCACGCAGGTGCTTCCCTAGTTGTCCTAGAAGCTGCATGCTACCACGTAGGTGTGCGCCTAGTTGGCAGGCTGGTTGCTGCGTTGGAACGACCATGGGGCAGCGAAACCTCGGCAGGTGCGGGCCTGGTTGTGGCACCATGGATGTCCCCGGAAAGTTTCTTGCTGGGGCCCCGGCAAGGGTCTTGCTGGGGTATTGTGGGCGTCCCGGCAAGGGTCTTGCTTGGGGCCTTCGTCTTCTAGTTCTCATCTAGTCTTGCAGGCCTCTGGTCTTCACAAATATATGCATGCCACCATGCAGGCACCTCCCGAGCCTTGGTTCCAATGTTTTCGATGGTGTCGGAACTCTCAGGCTCAAGGGTGGCGGTCTTGCTGGTGTTGGGTAAGTTGCCCGGGCAAGGCTCTTGCCGGGGCAGCGCAGGTCATCCTCGGCATGGCTCTTGCCGGGGGAAACCCACCTTGCCCATTCGCTTTGCGCCTCTGGTTTCAGCGTTGCTCTGGTAGTCTTGTTCTTCGCTTCATCTGCCCCGCCAAGCGTGGCCATAGGTGTGGCTACAACTGCCCATGCACAAGTAAAGGGGTACAGAAGGCCCCTACTTTTGTACACCGACAGCTATGTTGTTCCAGGTGGCGTGAGTTGTGAAACTATTCCATACTGTTTTAAATGAAGGCCAAACTCGTGACTCAAATATTCACCCCCGCGATCAGATCGTAGAAACTTTATTTTCTTGTTATGATGATTCTCCACTTCACTCTGAAATTCTTTGAACTTTTCAAATGTTTCATACCTGTGTTTCATTAAATAGATATACCCATATCTGCTCAAATCATCTGTGAAGGTCAGAAAATATTTACGCGCCGCGTGCCTCAACAGCTCATCGGTATGTATTATTTCCAATAAGTCATTGGCTCGCTCCATTGTTCCGGAGAATGAACTTTTAGTCGTCTTTCCCATGAGGCATGGTTTGCAAGTATCAAATGATTCATAATCAAGTGATTCCAAAAATCCAACCGTATGGAGTTTCTTCATGCGCTTTACACCAGTATGACCTAAACGGCAGTGCCACAAATATGTTGCGCTATCATTATCAACTTTGCATCTTTTGGCATCAATATTATGAATATGTGTATCACTACGATCGAGATTCCATCAACCATTTACATTGGGTGTATGACCGTAGAATGTTATATTCATGTAAACAGAACAACAATTATTCTCTGACTTAAATGAATAACCATGTCGCAATAAACATGATCCAATCATATTCATGCCCAACACAAACACCAAATAAAATTTATTTAGGTCCATCACTAATCCCGAAGGTAGAGGGAATGTGCGATGGTTATCTTATCAACCTTGGAATCACTTCCAACACACATTGTCACCTCGCCCTTAACTAGTCTCTGTTCATTTTCCAACTCCTGTTTTGAGTTACTAATCTTAGCAACTGAACCGGTAGCAAATACCCTAGGGTTACTATGAACACTAGTCAATTACACATCAATAACATGTATATCAAATATACCTTTGTTCACTTTGCCATCTTTCTTATCCACCAAGTATTTGGGGTAATTCCGCTTCCAGTGACCATTCCCTTTGCAGTAGAAGTACTCAGTTTCAGGCTTAGGTCTAGCTTTGGGCTTCTTCACGGGAGTGGCAATTTGCTTGTCATTCTTCTTGAAGTTCAATTTCTTTTCTTTGCCCTTTTTCTTGAAACTAGTGGTCTTGTTAACCATCAACCCTTGATGCTCTTTCTTGATTTCTACCTTCGCCAATTTCAGCATCGCGAAGAGCTCGAGAATCATTTTCGTCATCCCTTGCATATTATAGTTCATCATGAAGTTCTAGTAACATGGTGACAGTGACTAGAGAACTTGGTCAATCACTATTTTATCTAGAAAATTAACTCCCACTTGATTCAAGCGATTTTAGTACTCAGACATTCTGAGCACATGCTCACTGGTTGAGCTATTCTCCTCCAACTTTTAGGCAAATTACTTGTCAGAGGTCTCATACCTCTTGACACGGGCATGAGTCTGAAATATCAATTTCACCTCTTGGAACGTCTCATATGATTCGTGGCGTTCAAAATGTTTTTGAAGTCCTGGTTCTAAGCCGTAAAGCATGGCGCATTAAACTATCAAGTAGTCATCATGTCGAACTCGCAAAACGTTCATAACTTATGTATCTGCTCCTGCAAAAGGCCTGTCACCTAGCGGTGCATCTAGGACATAATTCTTCTGTGGAGCAATGAGGATAATCCTCAGACCACGGACCCAGTCCGCATCACTGCTACTATCATCTTTCAACTTTTCTCTAGGAACATATCAAAAAAATATAGGAGCTACATCGCGAGCTATTGATTTACAACATAGATATGCAAATACTATCAGGACTAAGTTCATGATAAATTAAGTTCAATTAATCAAATTACTTAAGAACTCCCACTTCGATAGAGATCCCTGAAATCATCTAAATGAAACGTGATCCAAATCAACTAAACCATGTCCGATCATCACGTGAAATGGAGTAGTCATCAATGGTGAACATCTCTATGTTTATCATATCTAATATAAGATTCACATTCGAGTTTTCGGTCTCCAGTGTTCTGAGGCCATGTCTGTACATGCGAGGCTCGTCAAGTTTAACCCGAGTATTCCGCATGTGCAAAATTGTCTTGCACCCGTTGTATGTGAACATAGAGTCTATCATAGCCGATCATCACGTGGTGTCTCAACACGACGAACTGTCGCAATGGTGCATACTCAGGAAGAACACTTATACCATGAAATTTTATCAGGACCCCGATTCTAAGTCACACCGATCTAGCCTGTAACACCTCATATCACTTTGTGGCCTCACGCACGGTATTCCCACGGGTGTCGCCTTACCATGGCCCGGGACTGTTTGCGCCTTTTGGCTCACGTATATGATAGTGTCGCTAGCATCCAATTGACAGAGAACCCGGGCCGACATGACTAGTCGTGAACCCAAAGTGGCACTAACTTATGGGGACAGTCATACATGAATCAACATCGAGCATGTCGGTCGACAGCGTGCAAATCCGGTTGTAGCACTGGCTAACAGGACTCGGGAACCCGGCTGTAGCAGGCTAGGCAGACTCCGGATGTCACCGCGTGACATTTCTCGAGGGACAGACACAGAACGGTGAATCACATGCCGCCACCAAGTGTTCCGGAGCAAGAGTGTTGGGCTAGCAGGACTCCGTGAACCGGCTGTAACGACTACTATGGCTCATGGAAGCACAAGACTACATTTCCCCATGAGAGAGGCTACCAAGGATAAACAACTAGGTTGTCGGATCCCACACATACCAAGCATTTCAAACATACACACAATATGCTCGATATGTGTAAATACAACATGGCATCACAACATAACTCTACGACTCACAGTATTTATTCAATAGGCTCCGAGGAGCGAGATATTACAAACATGGGTCTCATGACCCAACATTCAGAGCATACAAGTCAAAGCACATGCGGAAGCTTAACATGTCGGAGTACAGACATATACAAATGAAAAAGGCTGAGAAGCTTGACTATCTACCAGATCTTGTCGAGGGCACAAGATCGTAGCTGAGGTATCAAGATAAACTCGAAGTCCACACGGAACTACTAGCGAGACTGACGTCTCTCTGCAAAACATAAAATAGGCAAACGTGAGTACAAATGTACCCAGCAAGACTTACATCAGAACTATCTACATATGCATCAGTATCAAAGGGGGGTCATGGAGTTTAGCTGCAGAAAGCCAGCTTTGACTCAGTGGCTATCCTGAACTATGAATGCTGGTAACTCTTTTGAGGTGGCGCACACGAGTCCACGTATTCACCATATCAGTACACCACTATGGATCCGCTCCCGTCTCCGTACGAGAAGGCCATCCATAGCACTCACGCTTATCTTGCGCATTTTAGAGTAGCCACTTTCACTTGTCTATGAACTGTACAGGCAACCCAGAAGTCCTTTACCGTGGACACGGCTATTCGAATAGATCATTTATAACCCTACAGGGGTGTACTTCTTCACACATGCTCTCGCCACTTACCACCATGTACACGTCGTGTATCTCGGCAACCTTCAAGCGGAAGCCTGGCGAGGGAGTCGGCCACGACCTAACTAACCACACAAGTCTCTAGTCCAGGTTTATCGCCTATTCGGGTTCCATCCGCGAGGAGATCCAGCCGGGGTTTCGCTCACAGCCCCAACCGATGTGTGCAGGGTTCCCGAGACACCATACGGGCGCCCGGTACACCGGGCAACGGTGTATCTACCGCATCATAGCCCACCCCTAGGGTCAGCGCTATGAACGGCCTCCAACACATATCCTACAAACACCAGAAACTAGTTGCAACTCCTGGACAGAGATCAAGGCGGTTAATAAGTCGAGAGGGTCCATTGGTTTCGGGCCCAACGCGTGGTAGTAGTTGTTCATGGATCACAAACACAGAACTCAGTTCCTAAGGACGGTTTCAATGAGACAACCCTCCATGTACTCCTACATGGCCTCGCAATGCTACCTTTACTAAATCGTGTTCACACACTTAGCTCACACACAGTAGGACATGTTCATCACCATTCCAATTTATTCCCGATGAATCAGACCTGACTCAACTCTAAGCAGTAGCAGGCATTACAAACAAGCATGAATGAGTGGGCACACCAGGGCTCAAACAACTCCTACTCATGCTAGTGGGTTTCATCTATTTACTGTGGAAATGACAGGTCATGCAGAGGAAAAGGGGTTCAGCTACCGCAGCATGTAACAGTTGAATCGATGTTGTCCTAAGGTAGTAAAAGAGAGCAGGAGCGAGAGAGTGGGATTGTATAAAGAATGAACAAGGGGGTTTTGCTTGCTTGATGGAGTGGTAGTAGGATACTACCCTTCAATCGGATATTTGTGGGTATCCTCGGAGGCAGAACTTACCATGAAAGCCACATCGGAACACAATCATCACATGGCAATATGCAACAATATGATGCATGCTATGACATGGCAATATGGGTGTGTTTTGGCTAATGCATTCTAAAATAGGTTGGTTTGAGTCCATTTGAATCAAAGATTCAAATGAAAGCCCATGATATGATGTCATATTAATGCATTAGATTGTTTCACTTAAAAAGCAAGGTTAAATTGTTTTTACATGCATGGAACCATTATAGATGGATAGATTGGATTTTTCTGATCATTTTTCATATATAAAACTTTGCATTTGGAGTTACAGATTAATTTCTATGATTTTTAGAAGTTTTGGGCAATTTTCTGGAATTTCCTGAATAAGAATAAATCCAGAAAAGGGCATTATTGCGTCAGCATTGTGTCATGCTGACCTCAGCAGGTCAACAGGCGCCGTCCAGGTCAAACCTGACTAGTGGGGCCTACTGGTCAGTGTCATGGTGCTTGTTAGGGCCGCTGACGTGTGGGCCCAGTCAACAGCCACGTCAGTGAGGTCAACGCCGACGCGTGGGGCCACTGTGATTAACCTAAACTAACAGGAGTTTAAGCCGTGGTTAGTTAAGGTGTGGGGCCCACATGTTAGTAAGAGAGGGGGCTGATTAGCAGGGTCATTAGTGCTAATTAAGTGACACGTCGATTTCGACGGAGTTCGGCCGGCGACGACCAAAACCGCGGCGGGAGCTCGCCGGAGTGGCGCTACGGGTGGTGTTTGGCCAACCAAGGGTCCCAGAGGGTTGCCCTTGCTCGCGCGCATCCAGTGGAGGCACACGGGAGGGCGCGGGGTGGTCGGAGCTCGCTGGGGTGGAGCCCGCGGCGGCCGCCGGAGCTCGGGTTCGATCGGCGTCGCGCTATTGTCCACGGGAAGACGAGCTGGTGGCGGCATTAGCTTGCCGCGGAGCTGCTGAGCACGTAGCCGTGCTCGGCCATGAGCTTGCTAGCTCTAGTTACGGCGGCGATAAGAACGGTGGCGGCCGGCTCTCGGCTCCGGTGGAACCACGATTTACATAGAGCAAAAGAGTGCAGGGAGAGAGGGGTTCGGTGCAGAGGCTCACAGCGAAGTCGTAGAGCAGCTCAATGTGCTCGGAGAGGCGGCGGAGACGGCGAATCGGACCGCGGCATCCGGCGGCCATGGTCGGCGAAGAAGGCCACAGGCGTCGTCTTGGGGCCGTCCTGGCTCGTGTAGCTCGGCGAGGTGGGAGAAGAGGTTGCAGCGGAGCCTCTGAGAGCATCGGCGTGGTCAGGCAGTGGCTGTGGCCATGGCGGTGCTCGTCGGCGGTGAGGGCTGTGTGTAAGAGAAACAGAGGAGGGGAGGGAGAGCAGCGAGTGAGGGAGAGGAGAGAGGGGTCCAGAGCGGCAACGAGGGAAGGATCGGGGCCCCAGGTGGAAGTAGGAGGTGGAGCTCGGGCGCGCGCACGTCGACACGCCTCTTCCTACTGGCAGAGGTTGAAGACGGTGGGGAGTTGGGTTGGGCCTCAGCCACAGTACTGGGCTAGGTGGGCTGCACAGTTAAGTTAGGTAGGTTTCCTTCCTTTCTATTTTTCTTCTGTTTTCTATTTTGCTGTTAGTTTAGGACTTTATTAAATATGCCAGGGCATTTCCAAAAATCATGAAACTAATCATGGCTACTGTTTAGAATATATCCAGTAGTAAACATTTTAGTTTATGAATATTTGAGCATTTAAAATATTTTATAGCATCTAAATGCCCAAATGCAAATACAATATGATTTAATTCAGTGACCCTATGTTATCCTAGAAAAGTGTGCACCATTTTTGTCAGAGGTTCTAGACCAAGGAAAAGATGATGAACATTTTAGAAGGGCATTTCAGGTTCATTGAAAAAGATTTTAGTAAACCCTAGTTGGATTAAGGGGGGTGCTAGGGGTTTCTGTCATCCCCATTTCAACTTTCTGAGAAATTTGAACATGATGCATACATGAAGGGCTAGCCTAGTGCAAGCCAGATCTAGGGATGTGACAAATTTTTAGTTAAGGGATCATCTTACAATGCTATCGCCGTCCTAAGCAAAATAAGATGCATAAAAGATAAATACCACATGCAATAAAAATATGTGACATGATATGGCCATCATCATCTTGTGCTTTTGATCTCCATCTCCAAAGCATCGTCATGATATCCATTGTCACCGGTGCGAGACCATGGTCTCCATCGTTGCATCGTAGTCGTCTTGCCCACTATTGCTTCTACAACTATCGCTAACGCATAGTGATAAAGTAAACCAATTGCATGGTGTTTGCATTTCATACAATCAAGCGACAACCATAAGGCTCCTGCCTGTTGCTGATAAATTTTACTAAACATGATCATCTCATACAATAATGTATATCACATCATGTCTTGACCATAGCACATCACAACATGCCCTGCAAATACAAGTTAGAGGTCCTCTACTTTGTTGTTGAAAGTTTTACATGGCTGCTACGGGATTCTAGCAAGAACCGTTCTTACCTACGCATCAAAAGCACAATGGTGATTTATCAAGTTTGTTGTTTTAACCTTCAACAAGGACCGGCCGTAGTCAAATTTGATTCAACTAAAGTAGGAAAAACAGACACCCCCCGGCCACCTTTATGCAAAACTAGTTCAAGTCTGTTTGTGGAACCGGTCTCATGAATGTGGTGATGTAAGGTTGGTCTGGGCCGTTTCCTCCAACAATACCGCCAAATCAAAATAAGACATTGGTGGTAAACAGTATGACGATCATCGCCCACAACTCTTTGTGTTCTACTCGTGCATATCATCTACGCATAGACCTGGCTCGGATGCCACTGTCGGGAAACATAGCATGCAATTTCAAAAAAATTACTATGCTCACACAAGATCTATCTAGGAGATGCATAGCGACGAGAGGGGGAGAGTGTGTCTATGTACGCTCGTAGACTGGAAGCGGAATCGTTTGACAACGCGGTTGATGTAGTCGAACTTCTTCTCGTTCCGATCGATCAAGCACCGAACGTACGGCACCTCCGAGTTCTGCACACGTTCAGCTCGATCACGTCCCTCGAACTCTTGATCCAACAAAGTGTCGAGGAAGTAGATGAGTTCCATTAGCACAATGACGTGGTGAAGGTGATGGTGAAGTTATTCACGGAGGGCTTCGCCTAAGAACTACAAAGATATAACCGGAGGCATAAACTGTGGAGGGGGGTGTCGGTGTCAAAACCGGTGGATCTCAGGTAGGGGGTCCCGAACTGTGCGTCTAATGCGAATAGTAACAGGAGGCGGGGGACACAACGTTTACCCAGGTTCGGGCCCTCTTGATGGAGGTAATACCCTACTTACTACTTGATTGATCTTGATGATATGAGTATTACAAGAGTTGATCTACCACGAGATCGTAGAGGCTAAACCCTAGAAGCTAACCTATGATTATGATTGATCTTGTCCTACGGACTAAATCCTCCGATTCATATAGACATCGGAGGGGGCTAGGGTTACACAGAGTCGGTTACAAGGGAGGAGATCTACATATCCGAATTGCCAAGCTTGCCTTCCACGCAAAGGAGAGTCCCACCCGGACACGGGACGAAGTCTTCAATCTTGTATCTTCATAGTCCAACAGTCCGACCAAAGTATATAGTCCGGCTGTCCGAGGACCCTCTAATCCAGACTCCTCAAGAGCCCTCGCACTCAGGCTTCAATGACGATGAGTCTGGCGCGCAGATTGTCTTCGGCATTGCAAGGCGGGTTCTTCTCCAAATTCTGAGTACCTGTCGAGTAGTGTTCGACTTCCCATGAATGTTGCACTCCTTGGCTTCTGTGCCTAATAATGGCTATCTTCCACGTGTCGAGCGAATGCGAGAAGTCGGGGCATTTTTACACTTGCCACCCTATCCATGTGAATAAATCGTCTATTTAAAGAGCCGGGGATCCTCAGATCCAGATCACACCATCCTCCCACATCGAGTATCCATCGAAGCGCGCCCGGAAAAGTCCATCCCATCATGGCCGGCCATCGCAGCTCCTCCTCTCGCTACCGTAGCCCTAAGCCAGGCAATTGGAAGAAGTGCTCCGTCCCTCATGGCCAATTAGTAGAATTACAGACCCAGGGGTTTCTCCCTCCTGCGTATATGGTCCCCGTCCGAGCCGGACTAACCACTTACAACGGCGGGGAACAAGTGGAGAGCTTTACCAACCCATCCATGGGGCAGCGGGTATGCCTTGTCCCTTACTTATTAAGGGGACTTGGATTTCCAGTCCATCCGTTCCTACGCGGGCTCCTGGAGTTCTACGGCCTCCGGCTGCATAACTTTATTCCCGCATCCATATTACACATCGCTGGCTACATCGCCCTCTGCGAGCTGTTTTTGGGCTACCAAGCTCATTTCGAGCTATGGAAGAGGCTATTCTGCCTCGTACCCCGTACACAGGAGGGGTGAATATATCAAGTGGGCGGAGCCGAGATATGGTGCATTGCCGGGACCGGATACCTGTCCGGTACTCCGAAGAAAACATCCGAACACTAGCCTTCGGAGTGGTTTTATATGGAGGACGTCCCCCTTTCGGACCCTATTCGGATGGGTCTCCCTGAGTTCAATAACGCCCCTTTGAAGAAACGCCACAGTTGGCGCCCTCGGAGCCCCCAGGAAGAAGATAATAGAGAGGTCCTTTACCTGATGGGCCAGATAAAAACATTGGCCAAATCAGGATTGACAATAATCGAGGTTATGTCAATATGTATAATGCGGGGGGTGCAGCCACTTCAATATCGGGGACAACCCATGTGGCACTTCAATGGAGAAGACGATGCCACCCGTTGCGGTCGTAAAGGTCTGGACTCCGTCGCCGCTCTTGTGAAAATATTGTCTGATTTATATAAAGGAGAGGAAGAGGAGTTCATCTGCATTAAGCCACGGGATGGATTCTCTGTCAGGACCCCGATTCCAAGTCACATCGACCTAGCTGGTAACACCTCATATCACTTTGCGGCCTCACGCACGGTATTCCCACGGGTGTCGCCTTACCATGGCCCGGGACCGCTTATGCCTTTTGGCTCACGATATGATAGTGTCGCTAGCATCCACATGACAAAGAACCCGGGCCGACATGGCTAGTCGTGAACCCAAAGCGCACTAACCTATGCGGACAGGCATACATGAAACACTTCGAGCATGTCGGTCATCAACGATGAACTCGGGCTGTAGCACTGGCTAACAGGACTCCGTATCCCGGCTGTAGCAGGCTAGGCAGGACTCCAAGTATCACCGTGACATTTCCCGGGGGATGATATAGGAACGAAATGAATCACATGCCGCCAGTCAAGTGTCCAAGCAAGAGTCTTGGGCTAGCAGGACTCCGTGAACCGGCTGTAGCGGACTACTATCGCCGTAAGCACGAGACTACATTTCCCCATATGAGAGGCTGCCAAGGGTAAACAACTAGTTTGTCGGATCCCACTCATACCAAGCATTTCAATCATACACGCAATATGCCCGATATGAGCAAATACAACAAGGCATCACAACAAAACTCTACAACTCAAGTACTTTATTTAAGTGGCTCCGAGGAGCCATACATAACATAGTCATACAGGTAGGGGTCACATGACCCAACACTCAAGTCATACAATCATACAAGCACATGCGGAAGCAAATTATGTCTGGGTACAGACTCTAGAAAGAAAGAAAGCTTGTTGGAGCCTTTCTATCTACAATGGCCCTTCACAAGTCTTAGATCGCCACCTGGGTGGCTAGCTTACTCGTCGAAGTCAACATCTACATAGAATCCGTCGGAGGGGGTAGTATAGTCCTCTGAAAAATATTGATTAAGCAAACATGAGTACAAAAGTACTCAGCAAGTCTTACCACAGAATCCTATCATACATGCACATTCTCAAGGAAGGAAGTGGAGTTATTTGCAGCAAGCCAGCTTTGACTCTTGGCTAAGCTATCCTACGTGACACACTTTGTAAAGCATTTTGTCGCACACGAGTCCACTAATCACCATCACAATACTCCACCGTGGATCCTCTCTCGTCATCCCCGAGAGGGCCATCCACGATACTCACACTTATCTTGAGGCTTTTAGTAGTATCCATTTACTTGTCTATGAACTGATATAGGTAACCCGAAGTCCTTCTCCGTGGACACGGCTATTCAATAGATCATATTTAACCCTGCAGGGTATACTTCTTCACACACGCTCACCACTTATCGTCCGCTACACGACATGTACTGCAACCTTCAAGCGGAAGCCCAACGTGGGTGTCGGCCACACCCTACCTAAACACTCAAGTCCCTAGTCCAGTTTTATCGCCTATTCGGGTTCCATCCGCAGGAGTCCGCCGAGGTTTCCCATACAGCCCCGAACGATGTGTGCAGGGTTCCCGAGATACCAAACGGCACTCGGTACACCAACACGGTGCCTACCGCAACACAACCCACCCCTAAGGTCAGCGCTATGCGCGCCCCAAGACATGCTACAAACACCAGAAACTACTTGCAACTCCCGGACTATGAACAGGGTGGTTAAGAAGCCGAGAGGGTCCATTGGTTTCGGGCCCAATGCGTGGTAGTAGCTAGTTCATGGATCACAAACACAGATCTCAGTTCTTAAGTTCGCTTCAATGAAACAACCCACCATGTACTCCTACATGGCCTCTCATCGATACCTTTACCAAATCGTGTTCAACACTTTCACTCTCGAACCAACACAACCTTTCACTCCAGTTCATCATCCCGATGAGCCAGACCTGACACAACTCTAAGCATAGCAAGCATAGCATGGTAGGAATCACAAACATGGCTCAATCAACTCCTACACATACTAGTGGGTTTCATCTAGTTATCGTGGCAATGACAGTCATGCAAAGGAAGTGGGTTCAACTACCGCAGCACACAACAGTTGGATCGCGATGTCTTAATGCAGTAAACGAGAGCGAAGCGAGAACATGGGTTTGTATCGAATGATCAATGAATTGCTTGCCCGATGGAACTGGGTAGAGAACGCCCTTCGGATGGGTAGTCGAGGTTATCTTCGGGGGCAGAACCTATCACGAAAACACACCGAAATAAACATACAAACAATATGCAACAATATGATGCATGCTATGACATGGCAATATGGATGTGTGTTGGCCTAATGCAAGTTGAAGGAACAGGGGATGAACTCATTTGAATCAAGGATTCAAATGATAGCTCATTTGAATTAGTCCTAATGGTGCAATATCTTATTCTGGTTATTCAGCATAGTTAACTTGTTTTAACATGCATGAAACCTGTACCAATGGATAGAGTGTATTTTTCTGATAATTTTTCATATATAAATCTTTGCATTTGGAGTTATAGAATAAAAGTTATAAGCATTTGAAATTTGAATTATATTCGAATTTACTATATAAAATAAATCCAGAATTTGAATTAATGCGTCAGCATGAGGTCAGCGTGACGTCAGGGGTCAACGGGGTCGTCCAGGTCAAACTGACCAGTGGGACCCGCATGTCAGGGTTAGTTTAAACTAATTAACTTAATTAGAACTAATCCTAATTAGTTAACCGGGGTCCACCTGTCATTGACTCAGACAGTCAACAGGGCCCACGGTCGGTGGTCAGTGGTCAACTCGCCGGCGTCTAGCCGCCGGCGAGGCCAGGCGCGGCGGAGCAAAGTGCTTTTGCACTTTCCGGCACCAAATGAGGCGCGGGAGCATCTACGTGGAGCCGGAGATGAGCCGCGTGTTTGGTGGGGTCGATTAGGTTAGGGGTGGCGGAGTGGGCGCCCGGCGACGAAGTCGGGCGGCGCCGGGCTCGGGTGATGTCGGGTTTGTTGCTAGAGGGTTCGGCGAGGCGCGGAAGTGCATAGTTAGGCCCGTGGGGCGTGGTGAGTGCGATGGACAGGTGGCGCGGCCGTTGGTGGCCGGAGCCTCGTCGGCGCACGAGCTCCGCGGCGGTGCGCTCGGTGATCGACGTCGCGCTGCTGTGGTGCAAGAGGAAGAGAGCGGAGAGGACGGGGAGTAGCCAGGCTCACAGTGAACCCGAGAGAGCCTCGTCGGGTCGGGGCGGTTCGATGCGGCGGCGACGGCGATGGGGATCTCCGCGCTTCGAGCTCGGTCGAGGTCGGTGTAGTAGCCAGGGCACTTAGAGCGAGCGGAACTTGGCTAGCTAGGGTTAGTGGGGTGCGGCGGAGCTGCTGGACATGGTGGGGAGGAGCATGGACGGCGGGAGCACGGCGTCGACGGTGGCGCGGCCGGCGATGGCGCTGCCAGGTTGGGGAGAGCGAGAGAGAGGAGGGGGGAGAATGGGGTGTCCTGGGGTCGGGCGACGACGTGGAGGCCGTCCGAGGCGGCGAGGCGGCGAAGGGGTGAAGTAGTGGCGGCCAGCTGCGTGGCGCGCCTGCGCCGCTGGCCGGCACCAAGTTGCTCGCTGCCGAGCCAAGCAGCTCATGGCCGCTCTGGCCGGGCTGGGCAGGCAGGTGGGCCGTCATGCATGACAGTAAGCTTTCCTTTTTTAAGCTTTTTCTATTTTCAGTAACTCTGTTGGGGTTTTTAAAAACCAAAACTATTTTAAAATTACCAAAATGCTCCTGGTCACTTGTTGGAATATTCCCAACATGAAACATTTTGGTTTGACAATTTTTGAACATTTAAAATATTTTTCATAATTTGAAATGCTCATTTCAAAAACTTGTGGATTAATTCTAGAACCCTTAGGTGACCTAGAAAATGGTGCACCTCCTTTGACATGGGTTCTGAACCCAAACAAAGAGGATGAGCATTTTGAAGGGCATTTCGGATTCATTGAAATAAATTTTAGTAAACCCTAGTTGTTTTAAGGGGGTGTTCTGGGGTTTCCTGCCTTCCCCATTTCAAATTCAAATGAAATTTAGACATGATGCACACCCTAATGCATGGTCTATCTGGGATGTGACATTCTCCATGTACAAGCCCCCAAACTGGGCGAGCTGCTACTTTTTACTCCAGACCTTCCCGCATTCTTCGTCATAAGTATTTACCTTGCTATTTCATAGCAGGAACTGCGAAATGCTGTGAGGGAGGTCCACAGCCCGTCTCCACAACTAGAGGACCCTGACCGGGCCCTCGACCCCGGACTTGAAGAAGATCCGGACACATTTGTGGAGCTCATCGATAGGACATTCTATCAGTTAAGCTGCAACGGTGCCTTGATGGCCATCATAGCCGATTATCCTGGACTGCTCCCTGCATCGCAGGTAAGTAAAACCGGAGTCCTAACTTCCGAGAAGGATCCCTTTTTCTGCACTTCACCTACCGCACACATATGGTGTCTTACAGGGAAGGCCCTCGAGACACCACGACGAACCCGCAGTGACTCACCAACAAGGGGCACCAAAACCGGGTAGGCTTAAAACGAAGGCGGTCAGGACTAAGACGCCGTCGCAGAGGTATGAGAAAGAACCCTGCTCCGTGGTTGTTGTTTTGACAATATAATGACGTCCATGGTTCCTGGCAGGAAAAACGCCGCTGCATCAGTATCCGGAGAGCTCACGCCACGCCCACCACCGGGCTCCAGCCGGACTTAGAGGCAGATACTAATATGGGGACAACGCCGGATGTTCCTCCTACAGAGGATGCGGATAGGTTGTCCGCTACGAATTCCGAATTGGAGAGTGCCATGAATCACAAGCGTCGCCTGGCCGTACTCCGCGACCCTTGTTTCTCTGAAGAGGCGTTTGATGCCTTCAACTCAGGAGACGCGTAGATCCGAGCTGCTCAAAATGGTCTTGCCAGAGCCACGGACCAGTACGTAAAGGATATACGGGTAAGAAAATCTGATAATTATGTATATCAGTAGCCCCTGAAACTTGAAATAGTTGACTCAAGAGCTGGAGGAGTGCAAAGCCCAGCTACGGGCCGCAGTTGCCGCAATGAAGGAGTCCGAGAAGGCCCCATCTGGTAACACTTGTTTTATCAAAAAGAATGACATGTACCGGTTAGTACGCGACATGCATGCCAATCTAACAATAGATTCTGCAGATGATCCCGGAGTGAATCCGGAGGTCGTGCGAGGGGATGAGCAACATGCTCAATGATAGTTAAAGGCTGGCGAGCGCGTGCTTACGCAGGTTAGGCGGGAGAAAAAGATCTCCAAGATGCCAATACCCGGCTGAGTGTTGAACTGAAAGATGTTCGGGCCCAGCTTGCTGACTCCATAAAGGAGAATAAGAGGCTTCAAAGCGGCATTTTTAGTAAGTGCTTGAACGAACTTTTATAGAGTTCGGCGAAGAAACCAGCTAACAGAGTTACATCTGTAGGTATGCTGACGGGTCGTCCTGCAGAGGAAATGCCCATGTCTGCGGGTGATCTTCTGCCAGAGCTCTCACAACTGCACGAACGAGTTCGGTAGGTGATGTAGGGCATTGCCCAAGCCTTGTGGACCTCCGCCTCCCTGCCAGGAGGCATGGGAGAGCACGAAGAGATGCTCAAGGGAGCGCGGTGGCGCTTCCGATTGTGGAAGATATCTGCCTGTCGACAAGGTGCAAGGGAAGCCTGGGCCATGGTGAAGACTCGATATACCAAGGCTGACCCGAACCACATGGCCGAGGTCGGACCTGTGGGGTCTGATGGGAAATAGATACCCGTCAGTTTGGTGTATGACCAGGTGAAATTAGCCGGAAAGTATTCCCAACAGGATTGTAGGCTAGACAGCTTGTTGGATGGTATAGAAGAAGAATTTAGTCAGTCTAAATGACTATGTACTTCAAGTGACATATATTGTCCCTAGCCGGATTGTAAATCATTTGTCCTGGCGGACCTTTTTGCTTCGACCTCCGCACTGCATAGTCCGAGTGTCTCCAATACCCGCCGCTTATGTAAAACCGGGTGCGCGTGGAAACCAGGCGTAGGGGTCATAAGTGCTTGAACAGAAAAGTACCCAACTAGCTATGTTATATTACATGGATAGTAAGAAACATCTTCCTAGGAGAATAGTTTTGTTAAGGGTTCCGTTCCCTAGGTACGCCTGCATTGATGTGCATGTCCGAACTAGGAAAACAGACGCAGGATATAAACATCTGGGGGTATGTATTAAAATAAGTAAAAGTCATCTTTTGTTCACCGACCGAATATTCCCTTAAGAACGCTAGCTTTCGGCTTCACCCAGTCTGAGGTACACATCCGGCTGACCCGGCAATAACAATCGTAGAGGTGCTCCCCTTATGCCCTAGCCGAATTAACAGGAACATAGGGCATGGACACAAGAGCCAGGCAACCCAGCTTGGCCAAAACTTAAGTCATATCGATGCATATAATGTCAAAGAAAAGGTACATGTGGAAAAGTAACACATGTGCGGGGGGGCATAGAGCCCGGAACATAGTTATATTAAGCTTTTGTATAAGAAGCCCCGCAGGTATAATGAGCACGCCTAGAGCGTAAAGATTGTGCAGTCAAGACACATTTTAACCTTTTAAGGCCGTGAAGAAAAAGGGAAGAAAGAAAGAAAGAAAAGACAGATAACGGATATATATATATATATAATTGATGGAGGTAAGGAGGCGAAGACAGATTTCGGCACTAGGCATCGAACCTTTGGAGTCTGGCTGCGTAACATGGGTTTGGCTCGAGTCGATTGTCCGATGCATCCCGAAGAAGGTACGCTCCACCGGTCAGAACTTTGTCAATAACGAAGTGACCTTCCCATTTGGGCTTGAGCTTGTCCTTTTTCTTCTCCGGTAGGCGTAGAACGTGTTCGCCAACGTTATAAGTTTTGGCCCATACTTCTCTGCTTTGATACCGTCGAGCCTGTTGCTGATAGAATGCGGAGCGGGTTTTTGCGACATCACGCTCCTCCTCTAGGGCGTCCAAACTGTCCTGCCGATCAAGCTCGGCTTCTTTCTCTTCGTACATGCACTCTCGAGGTGAGTCATGAATGATGTCGCAGGGCAGTACCGCCTCTACGCCGTACACCATAAAAAACGGTGTGTATCCGGTAGTGCGATTCGGCGTGGTCCGCAGCCCCCATAGTACGGAGTCGAGCTCCTTGACCCAGTGCGTATTTGATTCCATCAAGGATCCCACTAATCTGGGTTTAATGCCTCTCATGATAAGACCATTCACTCTCTCGACTTGACCGTTTGTTTGAGGGTGATAGACAGAGGCATAATCGAGCTTAATGCCCATGTTGCTGCACCAAGTTTTTACCTCATCGGCTGTAAAGTTCGAGCCGTTATCGGTGATGATGTTGTGGGGGACGCCGTAACGGTGTACAACCACGAATATGAAGTCTATCACTGGTCCGGACTCGGCCGTTTTAACTGGGTTGACTTCTATCCATTTGGTGAATTTATCCACCATGACCAATAGGTATTTTTTCTTATGGCTTCCCCCTTTAAGGGGTCCGACCATATCAAGCCCCCAGACCGCGAAGGGCCAAGTAATGGGGATTGTTCGGAGAGCAGTAGGTGGCAGATGGCTTTGGTTTGCAAAAAGCTGGCGACCGACACAACGTTGGATGAGTGTCACGCCCAAGATGCGACCCTATCCTAAAGGAACTCGAATGTCCCACCAAGGATAGAAGCGCATCTTGAAGATGCTTTTGCAAGGTGGATATCATTACATCAACATTACATAATAGTGGGGATACATCCAAGAAATACAAAGCCACATGAATACAACAATAGATCATACATGAGAACAACATCCGACTACGGATGCAACACCAACAGAAACTTAAACAATATCCACCCTGCTATCCCAGGCTGCCGACCAGGAACCTAACCCAAGATCGATGAAGAAGAAGAACTCCAATACAAGCAATCGAGCATCGCTCTCACGTCACGAGCATCGCATAACCTATACCTGCAACTGGTGTTGTAGTAATCTGTGAGCCACGAGGACTCAGCAATCCCATTACCAGGGGTATCAAGACTAGCAAAGCTTAATGGGAAAGGAAGGGGTAAAGTGGTGAGGTTGCAGCAGTGACTAAGCAAGTATGGTGGCTAACTTACGAAACAAGAGCGAGAAGAGAAGCTTAGAGAAGCATTGGCCCAGGGGGGCTAAAATAAAGATGACCCTCGAGAGCGCGACTCCCGAGGGAAAAGTAGGTGGTGGTGAGGCAAATGATAAAACCAAGGTCGGGCCTTGCTGGAGGAGTTTTATTCAAAGCGAACTGTCAAGGGGGTCCCATAAATCACCCAACCGCGTTAGGGACGCAAAATCCGGGAACATAATACCGATATGACGGAAACTAGGGCGCTAAGAGTGGAACAAAACACTAGGCCTAAGGCCGAGCGTTCCACCCTTTACCAAGTATATAGATGCATTAAAAATATAAGGGATATTGTGATATCCCAACAAAAACATAATCCATCAAGGAGCAATCTTCATCTTCACCTGCAACTAGCAACGCTATAAGAGGGGCTGAGCAAAAGCGGTAACATGGCCAAACAACGGTTTGCTAGGAAGGGTGACAAAGGTTAGAGGTTCATGGCAATTTGGGAGGCTTGATAAGAAAGTGGTAGGTAACGCAGCAAAGTGATAGAACGAAGCAACTAGCATAGCAATGATAGTAGTGAGATCCAAGGTGACGGTTATCTTGCCTTAAATCCCGCTAGGAGGAAGAACGAGTCCATGAAGAAAATGAAGCCATGAAAACGAACCAAGCGTAGACAAACTAATCCTCACGATCGCAACGAAACGGGAACTATCGAGAAGAAGCACACAACATGGTAAAGACACCACACATGAACAAGGAATGATGCTCAATGAAGTATGATGCATGACAAGGCTACATGAAGCTACTCATGACAAGAGATGATGCAAACAAGAGCAACACTTCAAAGCAAGTCTAAATGAGGCCGGAAATAACATATAGCAATTCCGGTAAGTCCTCGTATGCAAATTTCGAAATTGGTCCAGATCTGAATAAACCTTATGTTCAAGTTGTTAAAAAGCAAGTTAAAGATGCACCACGATGATCTACACGAAATTCCAGGCAAGTTACATATAAAGTTCATTTAATTCGGAGTTACGGCCTAGAAGATATGAGCAAAACAAGTTAAACATGGCATTGATGCAAAATGCATTCAAACATCAAGCAAACGCACTCAAAACAAGGATGCAACAAGGTAACATGAAACTACATGCAAAACTAAGCAAATTTCATATAAAGCACACTCAAAACGGAGCAACGGTTCAACACATACACATTGAACAAGCTTAAAGGGCATGCTGTCCAAAACAGCAACTAGGCATATTGCAAGCATCAAAACAACATGCTACAGCACCACAACATAAAAACAAAAGGCATGAACATGATATACAGGTAAAGCATTACAAAACATGAACACTGAGCTAACATGTAAACAATCTGCCAGGAACATTTTATAGCGAAAGTAGAGCAAGATTAAGACATGCTAGATCACTCTATAAATGTAAACAGGGGCATGGATGGATAGAGCACATCAATATGTCCAAGACATCCTTACTGAACATACTCAAAAGTGGCATGGATCTCACTGAAGCAACATGAATATATGTCATATAAATAACAGCAGGGAAATGACTTAGAGAAATTCTAAGTCCCTGAAACCAGCAATATCACGAAGGCTACTTTGCATGCTTGTAACAACCAACACATCGCATATCATGAAGAGTGGATTGCACCAGAGCAAATATGGCATGTTTTAGCTCACAAAACATATAAACATCATGCTCCAAAGAAAATCACACAAAAAGATACAAAAATGACAAATGAGCAAGTTCTGTTAAGTTAAAGCAGACAACAATATATAGCACTCTTCCAACAATGTTTAGGGCATCAAGATGAATTCAAATGAGCATGACACAATGGAACAAAATATAGAGCATCTCATGATGAACAAATTGACATATTACATGCACAAAACGGAGCAGCACACATGATATTATGGTGCAATGAACATGGCCCCAGAATATGCAAATTACATGACTGCAGAATTAAAGCATATGAAAAAAAAACAACGGGCGCAGGATACTAAAAAAACGCATGGGCGCTGGATAGGGGCGGCTCACCCATGGGTCTTGGGCCGGATCTGACTGTGGAGGAGGCCGGCTGGGCCTTGGAGAGGCTGGCCCAGGGGTGGTCAACGGGGTGGATGTGCGTGTGCTCGCACGCACGCACGGGCGACAAAGGGCGCTCCGGCGGCGGTTTGCGGCGGCTCGACGGGAGGACGACGACGAGGGGTGGCGCCGGTGGGTCGACGAGGCTGGGAACGGACGGATCCGAGGGCAGGGGTCCCAGATCTGGCGACGAACAGCAGCGGTGACGAGCTTCTAGGGCGGAGGCGACTCCCGAGCTCGGGCGGTGGCGGCCATGGCAGAGCTCCTGCGGGAGAGAGAGTGAGAGAGAGGAAGGAGAAGGTAGGGGAAGGAGGAGTAGGGGAGGTGAGGTACGGCCTGGTGAAGGTCGCCGACGGCGGCTCTGGCGAGCCGGACAAGGTGGCGGTGGCGCTTGTCACCGGTGTGGGGAGGAGATCGGGATCGGGCTCCACCCGATCCAGGTTGAGCGGGGGGAGCGGGGAGCTCGGGGCTGTGGGATTCGATGGGCTTCCCAGGGCCCGATCTGGGTCCTAGCGGGCCGCGCGAAGGTGGGAGGAGGCCAGGGCGACGTGGCAGGCGCCGGTTGGCCACGGGCGTCTGAGAGGCGGCGGCTGGCCAATCGGGGCGCGCCAAGTGGCGCAGCGAGGTGGCCTGCGCCGGATTTCGAGGAGAAGGCGGCGGCGCGTGATCCGAGGAAGAGGTGGGAGGTGGCTGGCGGCGCGGAATCAGAGGAGGGGAATTGTCTGCTGCCAAAAATGGAAGTGGAGGCTTCCTTTTATAGGCAGGGATAGGGTTTGAGGGGTTAGGAGGGGTTTTCGAGCCGTACGATCACGATCATGTCACTCCGGACAGAGGGGGGACTAGGTGGGCTATGACGAGAGGCCTCGGGCTGAGACGAGAGAAGAGAAGTGAGGCCCGGCGACTGTTCCGGAGACCGAAACGTCCGGCGAAAATATCGGCAACGATGCCGCTATATATTTAACGGTTGGGCTATCGAACGAGCTCCGAATGCGACGAAACTTGATAGGCGCTCTGTCTACACTATAATAAAACCGCATGCCAAGTTGCATCCCATTCCGAGAACATTTTTCGTCCACTCATAAAACGAGGTCTGAGAGGTGCGGCAGGTGCATGTGAGAGTGTCGGAACGCGAAACGGACAACGGGGAAAAGGACCGAATGCAAGTTTTGAAAATATGAGGATGCAATGCAGATGATGACATGGCAAATTGAACATGCAAGCAAATGCTATGGCAACGACGACGAATAAATGGAAGACACCTGGCGCATCAGATTCGGGGCGTTACAAATCTCCTCCACTAACAAGAGATCTCGTCCCGAGATCTTAGGACCGAGACGGAAGGGGAAAAGGGATGAGGTGAAATAAGGACAAAAGAGAGAGGATGAACAAAGTCAATAACACCCGAGTAGGAAAAGAAAACGATGAATATGACGAGAATCAAGGCTCCAAAACAAAAATGAATTCGAAATCACTCCGGTTAGAACAAGATAGAAGCGGAATACGAATGAAAGAATTTAGGTAGAATTCTGGCTGAACAAGGAAAGAATAGAACATGAACTTGAGAAGATGGAACGATACTTGACTTGAGGAACAACACAAAACCTCCGGAAGACTTGAAAGAGTGGAATGAGAAGAACGGGGAAGAAGATGAAAATTTCTACCATGAATGAAATAGAGAGCATCCTTAGAAGGAAACATTGAACGGAATTGTTGAGAAAATCAAAAACGAAAAGAATAAGCTTGTTATGGGCTTATGGATAACATCTCAAAAATTATGTGGTGATAACTGACCACAATCGAAAAATATTGAAAAGCTGAGGAGAACGAAGAAATGGAAAACTCCACTTCAAAAGAATACTGAGAATTAATTGCACTTCAAGACGTAAGAGGAAAAGATACTTGAGCTTCGCCTACAAGAATCTTGCTGAACACTTGAAGAATGAATTAAATCCTTACGAACCACCATAAGAACTCCGGTAACAAAAGGATGACGAGATAAAATTGAAGGATGAAAGGGATAAGATTAAAGACTTGCGATGATTAAGATGAAGCTTCGTGACGGAACAAGTGAGAAGCTGGGAACTCCGGAAAAGAAAAGACAAACAACTTAGAACCGAGAAATTATTCAACATGAACAATCTCCGAAGGAAGGAATTAATCAACTTGATTGAAGAAGAACAAGAATTACGTTATGCTTATCCTCCATCAATTATATTGATGAGAAGCAATGAATTGCATACAACTTATTCCCATTGGAAAAGATTAAGGGGGGAATATGGCACGAAATTTGGGAAAAACTTCAAGAACCACCGGTAGGATTGGAAAGAACGAATGAATATATGTGATAAGAATGGAAAAAGGAATCTTGAACGAACCACCGTAAGAATTCAAAATTGAATGACGAAACAGAATAAATCACCGGTAAGAATTATAACAAGCACGAAGATACTTGAGGGGATTTGGAAACAAGAGAACAAAGAGATCGTGGACTGATTAAAGAGTACTTGAACGAAGCACCGGAAGAATATTGCGACGACCGAATTGGCACGGATATAGAATAATTGAGAAAATGAAGCTGAAAACTTGGGACAAAGAAATATTCCGAAATGATGGCCTCCGGAAGATCGATAGAGAGAGCAACTCCCGAAATGCTCCGGATGGAAGAAAAGAATTATCCGACTGGAAACAATTTGATAGGATAACATCGAGCTAACACTACGAATCTCCGGGAGAATGGGCAAGATTTAAGAGAAAAATATTCCTCGGCCTTCAAATGTTGAGAATGATGACGAGAAACACCTTGAAGAATTAGAAAGATGCTCCGGAACAATGAATATTAGAAATGTTGACCCAAAGTTAAAAAGACTTTGAAAACGAACTCAGAGAAGGCATATGACTGATGGAATCCATACTTACGTCAAACTTCGAAAAGAATTTGAGAATAGCTCCAGGAAAACAGAAGAGTTAGGTAAGATGCTGGGAAAAGACATGTGGATTAGGGCCCACTAAAAAGAAACAACGTTGGAAAGGATTGTCGAATGAGAAATGATGCACCGGAACGATTGAAAGATTTGAATGAGGTAAAACCCTCGAAATAATTGAATGCAAACACGAATCTTCTGAGATGTCTTCATCACTCCGAATGATAAAATGGCGAGAGGCGAACGAGCAAGGGAAACACTTGAGTCGAGGAAAAGAATATGTTCAAACCAAGAAATTGAGTTGGAATTCACCGGAAAGAAAAACGAGACGAACAATAATTAACTAGACGAGAATTCATCGGTTGAGGCAATTGAGGAAAGACTGAAGATACTCCGCACGAATGAAATTTATTTCTCAAATAAAGGCTCAGACTCCGGAATAAAAGGGGTGGGAGGGCGGGAAAAACAAAGGCAACTCAGAACGGGGAACCGACGAATAACTTGAAGAGAAAGCACCGGTTGAAATAATCGAGGAAAGAAAGCAAAGGCTTCGCACGAGTAGGATGGATACTCGATTATCGACTCCGGTTCCGAGAAGCAGAAGGGTGGGCGGGTGGAAAAAAAAGGACAACTTCGGATGGGGAAAACAACGTCGGAAGAGAAAGAACTGATGACTGATCTTGCAAAAGATGACGAGGATCGAATCTACTCGACGAGAAATGCGCCGGATTGAAAAGAGGATGGACAACGAACGAAAACTAACCGCGTGATCCTAAAGAAAAATTTGAAGGGGAAAAGGAGTAGTTCAAAACACCTACGTCAAGATTTCTCACCCGAGCGATGAAGGGGCTGAGGAGTAAAAAGAATTCCTACTCTCCGATATAACTATACTCCGAAAAAAAAATCTTCTAGACTCGACATCGGCCAAACTACATGATCAATCAAGAGGGCTCCTAGGGTCAGTTGAGGCTCTGATACCAACTTTTCATGCCCAAGATGCGACCCTATCCTAAAGGAAATCGAATGTCCCACCAAGGATAGAAGTGCATCTTGCAGACGCTTTTGCAAGGTGGATATCATTACATCAACATTACATAATAGTGGGGATACATCCAAGAAATACACATGAATACAACAATAGATCATACATGAGAACAACATCCTACTACAGATGCAACACCAATAGAAACTTAAACAATATCCACCCTGCTATCCCAGGCTGACGACCAGGAACCTAACCCAAGATCGACGAAGAACAAGAAGAACTCCAATACAAGCAATCAAGCATCGCTCTCACGTCACGAGCATCGCATAACCTGTACCTGCAACTGGTGTTGTAGTAATCTGTGAGCCACGAGGACTCAGCAATCCCATTACCAGGGGTATCAAGACTAGCAAAGCTTAATGGGAAAGGAAGGGGTAAAGTGGTGAGGTTGCAGAAGTGACTAAGCAAGTATGGTGGCTAACTTACGAAACAAGAGCGAGAAGAGAAGCTTAGCAAGCGGTCGTCAACTAGTAATGATCAAGAAGTGATCCCGAACTCCTACTTACGACAAACATAACCCAAAACCGTGTTCTCCTCTCGAACAACCCCGAAAAGAGACGATCATGGTTACGCACAGGGTTGGTGTATTTTAGAAGAGTTTACTTCAAGTTTACTACAACCGGATATTAACAAATTCCCATCTGCCACATAACCGCGGCACGGCTTTGAAAGTTCAAACCCTGCAGGGTGTCCCAACTTAGCCCATGATAAGCTCTTGCGATCAACGAAGGATATTCCTTCTCCGGGAAGACCCGATCAGTCTCGAATCCGGTTACAAGACATTTCGACAAAGGTAAAACAAGACCAGCAAAGCCGCCCGATGTGCCGACAATCCCGATAGGAGCTGCACATATCTCGCTCTCGTGGCAACACCGGATGAGACATCCTACGAGTAAAACCAGCCCTCAAGTTTCCCAAGGTGGCCCATGATCTACTCGCTTCGGGCCAACACTTAGAGAAGCATTGGCCCGGGGCTAAATAAAGATGACCCTAGAGAGCGCGACTCCGAGGGAAAAGTAGGTGGTGGTGAGGCAAATGGTAAAACCAAGGTTGGGCCTTCTTTGGAGGAGTTTTATTCAAAGTGAACTGTCAAGGGGGTCCCATAAATCACCCAACCGCGTTAGGGACGCAAAATCCGGGAACATAATACCGATATGACGGAAACTAGGGCGGCAAGAGTGGAACAAAACACCAGGCCTAAGGCCGAGCCTTCCACCCTTTACCAAGTATATAGATGCATTAATAATATAACGGATATTGTGATATCCCAACATAAACATAATCCATCAAGGACCAATCTTCATCTTCACCTGCAACTAGCAACGCTATAAGAGGGGCTGAGCAAAATCGGTAACATGGCCAAACAACGGTTTGCTAGGAATGGTGACAAAGGTTAGAGGTTCATGGCAATTTGGGAGGCTTGATAAGCAAGTGGTAGGTAACGCAGCAAAGTGATAGAACGAAGCAACTAGCATAGCAATGATAGTAGTGAGATCCAAGGTGACGGTCATCTTGCCTTAAATCCCGCTAGGAGGAAGAACGAGTCCATGAAGAAGATGAAGCCATGAAGACGAACCAAGCGTAGACGAACTAATCCTCACGATCGCAACGAAACGGGAACTATCGAGAAGAAGCACACAACATGGTAAACACACCACACATGAACAAGGCATGATGCTCAACCAAGTATGATGCATGGCAAGGCTACATGAAGCTACTCATGACAAGAGATGATGCAAACAAGAGCAACACTTCAAAGCAAGTTTAACTGAGGCCGGAAAGAACATATAGCAATTCTGGTAAGTCCTCGTATGCAAATTTCGAAATTGGTCCAGATCTGAATAAACCTTATGTTCAAGTTATTAAAAAGCAAGTTAAAGATTCACCACGATGATCTACACAAAATTCTAGTCAAGTTACATATAAAGTTCATTTAATTCGGAGTTACGGCCTAGAAAATATGAGCAAAACAAGTTAAACATGGCATTGATGCAAAATGCATTCAAACATCAAGCAAACGCACTCAAAACAAGGATGCAACAAGGTAACATGAAACTACATGCAAAACTAAGCAAGTTTCATATGAAGCACACTCAAAACGGAGCAACGGTTCAACACATACACATTAAACAAGCTTAAAGGGCATGCTGTCCAAAACAGCAACTAGACATATTGCAAGCATCAAAACAACATGCTACAGCACCACAACATGAAAACAAAAGGCATGAAAATGATATACAGGTAAAGCATTACAAAACATGAACACTGAGCTAACATGTAAACAATCTGCCAGGAACATTTTATAGCGAAAGTAGAGCAAGATTAAGACATGCTAGATCACTCTATAAATGCAAACAGGGGCATGGATGGATAGAGCACATCAATATGTCCAAGACATCCTTACTGAACATACTCAAAAGAGGCATGGATCTCACTGAAGCAACATGAATATATGGCATATAAATAACAGCAGGGAAATGACTTGGAGAAATTCTAAGTCCCTCAAACCAGCAATATCACGAAGGATACTTTGCATGCTTGTAACAACCAACACACGGCATATCATGAAGAGTGGATTGCACCAGAGCAAATATGGCATGTTGTAGCTCACAAAACATATGATCATGCTCCAAAGAAAATCGCACAAAAAGATATAAAAATGACAATGAGCAAGTTCTGTTAAGTTACAGCAGACAACAATATATAGCACTCTTCCAACAATGTTTAGGGCATCAAGATGAACTCAAACGAGCATGACACAATGGAACAAAATGTATAGCATCGCATGATGAACACATTGACATATTAGACGCACAAAACGGAGCAGCGCAGATGATGTTATGGTGCAATGAACATGGCACCAGAATATGCAAATTACATGACTTGGCAGAATTTAAGCATATGGAAAAAAACAACGGGCGCAGGATACTAAAAAACGCATGGGCGCTGGATAGGGGAGGCTCACCTATGGGCCTTGGGCCGGATCTGATTGCGGAGGAGGCCGGCTGGGCCTTGGAGAGGCTGGCCCAGGGGTGGTCAACGGGGTGGATGTGCTCGTGCTCGCACGCATGCACGGGCGACAAAGGGCGCGCCGGCGGCGGTTTGCGGCGGCTCGACGGGAGGACGACGACGAGGGGCGGCGCCGTCGGGTCGACGAGGTTGGGAACGGACGGATCCGAGGGCAGGGTCGCAGATCCGGCGACGAACGGCGGTGGTGACGAGCTTCCAGGGCGGAGGCGGCTCCCGAGCTCGGGCGGTGGCGGCCATGGCAGAGCTCTTGCGGGAGAGAGAGAGTGAGAGAGAGGAAGGAGAAGGTAGGGGAAGGAGGAGCAGGGAAACTGAGGTCCGGCCTGGTGAAGGTCGCCGACGGCGGCTCCGGCGAGCCGGACGAGTTGGCAGTGGCGCTTGTCGCCGGCGTGGGGAGGAGAACGGGATCGGGCTCCACCCGATCCAGGTCGAGCGGGGGGAGCGGGGAGCTCAGGGCTGCGGGCTTCGATGGGCTTCCCAGGGCCCGATCTGGGTCCTGGCGGGCCGCGCGGAGGTGGGGGGAGGCCAGGGGCGACGTGCCAGGCGCCGGTTGGCCACGGGCGTCTGAGAGGCGGCGGCTGGCGAGGTGGCCTGCGCCGGATTTCAAGGAGAAGGTGACGGCGAGGTGGCCTGCGCCGGATTTCGAGCAGAAGGCGGCGGCGCGTGATCCGAGGAAGAGGTGGGAGGTGGCAGGCGGCGCGGAATCTGAGGAGGGGAATTGTCTGCCGCCAAAAATGGAAGGGGAGGCTTCCTTTCATAGGCAGGGTTAGGGTTTGAAGGGTTAGGAGGGGTTTTCTAGCCGTACGATCAGGATCGTGTCGCTCCGGACAGAGGGGGGACTAGGTGGGCTGTGACGAGAGGCCTCGGGCTGAGAGGAGAGAAAAGAAGTGAGGCCCGGCGACTGTTCCGGAGACCGAAACGTCCGGCAAAAATACAGGCAATGGTGCCGCTATATATTTAACGGTTGGGCTATCAAACGAGCTCCGAATGTGATGAAATTTGATAGGCGCTCTGTCTACACTATAATAAAACCGCACGCCGAGTTGCATCCCATTCCGAGAACATTTTTTGGCCACTCATAAAACGAGGTCTGAGAGGTGCGGCGGGTGCATGTGAGAGTGTCGGAACGCGAAATGGACAACGGGGAAAAGGAACGAATGCAAGTTTTGAAAATATGAGGATGCAATGCAGATGATGACATGGCAAATTGCAACATGCAAGCAAAAGACATGGCAACGACAATGAGGTCCTATGCGTCTGCTCGGGCTGTCGGCCAGTAAAAACCTATACGGAAGGCCTTGCTTACAAGGGCCCAAGCTGCAGCGTGGTGGCCGCCGAGTCCAGCATGAATTTCTGCCAACAGTTGCCGTCCTTCCTCTTCGGAGATGCACCTTTGAAGTACTCCGGTAATGCTTTTCTTATAAAGCTCTCCCTCGTGGACCTTGTAGGCTTTAGACCGCGGCACAATGCAACGTGCCTCGTTTGGGTCATTAGGGAGTTCTTGCCTAGTTAGGTAAGCCAAGAAGGGTTCTGTCCACGGGGCGATGACAGCCATAATCACGTGGGGCGAAGGCGTTATTTCGGTGGCAGAGCCTCCGATTACGTCAGTGTGTTCGGTATCTGTCGTTGTGGCCGGGTCCGGACTGTTGTTGCCAGTCTCTCCTTCCCATACCACGGATGGCTTAAACAGCCTTTCCAAGAAGATATTAGGTGGGACAGGGTCGCGCTTAGCACCGATGCGGGCGAGGATATCTGCCGCTTGATTGTTTTCTCGGACCACATTGTGGAATTCAAGCCCCTCGAATCGAGTTGACATTTTGAGGACGGCATTGCGGTAAGCCGCCATTTATTTGAGATATTGCAAGGTTCAAATCCCCACGCACCTCTAGTCGTTGAATGCCCATGGAGACTGCCATCCGGAGACCATGCAACAGGGCCTCATATTCTGATGCATTGTTGGAGTCTGTGTATAATATTTGGAGTACGTATTGGACTGTATCTCCGGTGGGGGATGTCAGGACAACGCCTGCTCCCAGACCAGCCAGCATCTTAGAGCCGTCAAAGTGCATGATCCAATTGGAGTATGCGTCGTACTCTTTAGGGAGTTCGTCTTCTGTCCATTCGGCGACGAAATCAGCCAGTACTTGTGACTTAATGGCTCGCCGTGGTTTGTATGTTATGTCGAACGGGAGGAGCTCAATAGCCCATTTAGCAATCCGGCCCGTGGCATCGCGGTTATTTATTATGTCATTGAGTGGTACTTCAGAGGCCACCGTAATTGAACACTCTTGAAAGTAGTGTCGTAATTTCCGGGATGCCATGAAGACCGTGTATGCTATCTTTTGATAATGTGGGTACCGTGATTTGCATGGAGTGAGGACAGTGGATACGTAGTATACCGGCTTTTGAAGCAGGAACTTATGTCCGTCAGTCTCTCGTTCGACGACGAGCACTGCTTTACAACTTGGTGTGTTGCCTCTATATATAACCGCATTGTTCGCCGGCGTTTGGCGCGGCCAAGATTGGGTTGGTGACCAAGACAGCTTTTATTTCTTCCAATACGGCCGTGGCCGCATCCGTCCACTCGAAGTATTCGGTGCGTCGAAGAAGGCGATAAAGGGGTAGTCCCTTTTCTCCTAATCGGGAGATAAAGCGACTTAAGGCAGCCATGCATTCAGTTAGTTTCTGGATTTTCTTGAGGTCTATTGGGATAGCGAACTGTGATAGAGCTCGGATTTTAGCCGGATTTGCTTCAATTCCTCTACTGGAGACGATGAAACCCAGGAGCTTTCTGGCGGGCACGCCGAAAACGCATTTTTCCGGATTGAGCATGATGCCATATGTTCGGAGATTGTCGAACGTGGGCCTCAAGACATCTATTAAGGATTCGACGTGTCTTGTTTTAATGACAACGTCATCTACGTGAACCTCGACTGTTTTGCCAATTTGTGTTTCCAGGCATGTCTGAATCATGCGTTGATAGGTTGCACCAGCGTTTTTGAGCCCGAAAGGCATGGTGTTAAAATAGAAGGGGCCGTATGGGGTGATAAAAGCCGTTGCGGATTGATCGGACTCCGCCGTCTTAATTTGATGGTATCCGGATTATGCGTCGAGGAAACACAATGAGTCGTGTCCTGCGGTAGCATTGATAATTTGATTGATGCGGGGGATGGGGAAGGGATCCTTGGGGCAAGCCTTGTTAAGGTCCTTGAAATCGACACATAGGCGTCAGGATTTCTCCTTCTTTGGTACCATCACCAGGTTTGCTAGCCAGTCCGGATGTTTTATTTGTCTAATCAATCTGGCCTCGAGTAACTTGGCTAGCTCTTCTCCCATGGCTTGTCGCTTAGGCTCAGAGAAACGCCGGAGAGTCTGCTTGACCGGCTTGAACCCCTTTAGAATGTTAAGGCTGTGTTCGGCCAGCCTGCGTGGGATTCCTGGCGTGTCTGAAGGATTCTAGGCGAATATGTCCCAATCCTCGCGCAAGAACTCCCACAGTGCGGCGTCTGTTGTGGGGTTCAGCTGTGCCCCGATGGATGCCGTTTTTGTAGGGTCTGTTGGGTGGACCTAAAATTTGACTATTTCGTCCGCTGGTTTGAAAGATGTGGACTTGGGTCTTTTGTCGAGTATCACGTCGTCCCTGTCCACTATGGAGCACAGCGCAGTTAGTTCTTCGGTCGCAAGGGCTTCGGATAGCTCCTCGAGGGCTAGTGCGACGGTTTTATTTTCTGCGCGGAGTGCTATGTCCGGATCACTAGCTAGAGTGATGATTCCATCGGGCCCAGGCATTTTGAGCTTCATGTACCCGTAATGGGGTATAGCTTGGAAGATCATGAATGCCTCCCGCCCTAAAAGGGTGTGGTATCAGCTACTAAACGGGGCCACTTGGAATGTGATTTCTTCGGACCTGTAATTCTCTGGCGTGTCGAATACCAAATCTAGTGTGATTTTTCCCGCACATCGTGCCTCCCGACTAGGGATGATTCCTCTGAAGGTGGTGCTGCTTTGCTCAATGCGACTCTTGTCTATTTCCATTTTGCTAAGAGTTTCCTCGTAGATGAGGTTTAATCCGTTGTCGCCGTCCATGAGCACTTTAGTAAGCCGGAAGCCGTCCACAATTGTACTAAGGACCAAAGCGGCTGGTGCTCGGGCTGTTCGGAATTGAGGTTCGTCACTGGCATTGAAGGTTATGGCCGTGTCGTTCCATGGATTTATTGCTGCAACGTGGCAGACTTCGGCAAGGCTGCGGAGTGCTCACTTGGGCCTATTATTTGAGGCAAAGGTCTCAAAGACTGTCAATACTGTATTGTTATTTTCCACGGGATGGTGCTCCATTGTATTGTTGATGAGGATATCCTTGCTGCTCTTGGCCACCTGGCGGAGTATCCAACATGCTCTAAGGCTATGTGTTGGCATGGTATCCGCTGTACTATGAATTTTGCATGGCCCATTGAGCCATCCCTCCAATACAGTTCCATGCCCTGTAGTGGGCTTTGGTTTCTTTGTAATTGGATCGGGTGACTTACGAGAGTACACCCTTTTAGTTCAGACGGGGGGGTCTAGTGAGAGCTGGAGGATCCCAGAATTTTGTTTGGGTTTTCCAAGCGCTTTCCATCACATAGTACTTCTGTACTATGGCCGCCAAGTCAGCGAAGTGTGCTATGTCACGGCGACGTATGGCGTTGAGGACTCCCTTGTATGTGCAATTTTTGTAAAAGAATGAATTGCGTCTTCCTCGCGACAGTCCTTGACCTTGCTCATTACAAGGAGGAATCTGGCCCAATAGTGATGTACTGTCTCTTGGGGCTCTTGTCTAATGTGGGAAATATCACTTATGTCTGGGTGGGTTGGTAGATTTAGGTCCAAACCCTGACCTAATCTGAGACCGATGGGCGGAGGAGTTTCCGATCTTGGCAGCTCGGGCTCCGGGATGTTGCCCAATAGTTCTGGCCTGCTGTCTGATTCTAGGTTCCAAACTTGGGCCATGTCCTCCCGTAGACGGGTATCCGACTCGGAGAGGTCAGGAATCCGGACATAGTTTGTCCTCAAAATAGAGGAAGAATCGCTACATTGCTCCACCACCACCGCTATCTGATGGGTGACCGGCGGAGAGTTAATCTCCCTTTGGTCGGGTTTATGCCTGATCCGATCATAGTCCGTAGTGACTCCCAGTGCGGCGATGCGATCCAAGAGCTCGTTCAAGGAAGAGAGCTCCATTGGATCCATCTACTCGGTGAATCCCGAGCCGACATGGAGGTTGTTTCTGATGACACGAGAAGTCATCGTCGGCATGACGACCGAATGGGCGGTCATGACGAAGCCGCCTAATCGGAGAGTTTGGCCTAAAGCCAGGGCTCCCCAGATGTAATGTTGTCCTTGACAACAAGACGAGCCATCAAGCCTTATCGTGACGGCAAAGTGGAACTCTCAATGAATGCACCAATGTTGGTGTCAAAACCGGTGGATCTCGGGTAGGGGGTCCCGAACTGTGCGTCTAAGGCGAATAGTAACAGGAGGCGGGGGACACAACGTTTACCCAGGTTCGGGCCCTCTTGATGGAGGTAATACCCTACTTACTACTTGATTGATCTTGATGATATGAGTATTACAAGAGTTGATCTACCACGAGATCGTAGAGGCTAAACCCTAGAAGCTAGCCTATTATTATGATTGATATTGTCCTACGGACTAAACCCTCCGGTTTATCTAGACACAGGAGGGGGCTAGGGTTACAGAGAGTCAGTTACAAGGGAGGAGACCTACATATCCGAATTGCCAAGCTAGCCTTGCACACAAAGGAGAGTCCCACCCGGACACGGGACGAAGTCTTCAATCTTGTATCTTCCAACAGTCCGGCCAAAGTATATAGTCCGGCTGTCCGAGGACCTCCTAATCCAGGACTCCCTCAGGGGGCGCCGCACATAGCTAACGATTGTTGTTGTGTGTTCTAGGCGACCCCCTCCCTACATATATATTGGTGGGAGGGGGAGGGGAGAGGCCAGGAGGCGCCCAAGTGCTGGCCGCGGGTCCCCTTGGGGCTTTCCTTGCCCTGCGTCCCCCTTTACATGTATGCATGAAGGGGAACGAAAGAGGGGGTGAGGGAAGGAAGTGGGAATCCTAATTCCACCTTTCCTTTCCCTTCCCCCCTTTCCTTCTCCACCTGCTATGGCCCTATAGGGTGCACCAACCCTTGTGGGCTGGTGTGTTCCTTCACAAGGCCCATATGGCCCATAGGATTGCCAGGGGTACCCGAAATACCTTCCGGTCACCCGCAAAGTACCTGATACTCTCCGGAACACTTCTGGTGTCCGAATACCATTGTCCTATATATCAATATTTACCCCTCAACCATTTCGAGACTCCTCGTCATGTCCGTGATCTCATCCGGGACTCCGAACAACATTCGGTCACCAAATCACATAACTCATATAATACTATATCGTCATCGAATGTTAAGCGTGCGGACCCTACGGTTCGAGAGCTATGTAGAAATGACCGAGACACTTATCCGATCAATAAACAATAGCGAAACTCGAACTGTTATGACAACATACGTAATTCCCTTTGTCCATCGGTATGTTACTTGCCTGAGATTCGATCGTCGGTTTCTCTATACCTAGTCCAATCTCGTTACCGGCAAGTCTCTTTACTCGTTCCGTAATACATAATCCCATGACTAACTCATTAGTCACTTGCTTGCAAGGCTTATTATGATGTGTATTACCGAGAGGGACCAGAGATACCTCTCTGATACTCGGAGTGACAAATCCTAATCTCGACCTATGCCAACCCAACGAACACCTTTGGAGATACCTGTAGAGCATCTTTATAATCACCCAGTTATGTTGTGACGTTCGATAGCACACAAGGTATTCCTCCGGTATCCGGTAGTTGCATAATCTCATAGTCGAAGGAATATGTAATTGACATGAAGAAAGCAATAGCAATAAAACTGAACGATCAAAATGCTAAGCTAACGGATGGGTCATGTCCATCACATCATTCTCCTAATGATGTGATCCCATTCGTCAAATGACAACACATGTCTATGGTTAGGAAACTTAAACATCATTGATTAACAAGCTAGTGTTGTAGAGGCTTACTAGGGACACAATGTTTTTTCGATGTATCCACATATGTATCAAGTTTCCGGTTAATACAATTCTAGCATGAATAATAAACATTTATCATGATATAAGGAAATATAAAATAACAACTTTATTATTGCCTCTAGGGCATATTTCCTTCAATATCTTGGGGCAAGCTTCCCTTTAATACCGAAGCGTTGAGTGCCTTTCCTAGAAGAGACTCGGAGATAGACATGGTCTCCAATATCGAAAGCCAAGTCATGGTGCTTGATAGCATAGTAACTCTTCTGGCACGATTGCACGGCTTTAAGATTTTCACAGATGAATCTACACATTTCTTCAGCTTATGTGATCAAGTCATTGCCAAGAAGTTGGCGATCACCAGTCTCCAACCAGTTCAGAGGAGTACGACACTTTCTGCCATATAGAATTTTGAAAGGGGCCTTGCCGAAACTTGCTTGGAAGCTGTAGTTGGAGAACTTGGCAAACGGGAGGCAATCCTCCCACTTCACGCCGAAGGGGATGACACACGCAATTAGCATGTCTTCAAGGATTTGATTGACTCTTTCAACTTGGCCACTTGTTTGAGGGTGAAAAGCTGTGCTGAAACAGATGTTGGTGCCCATGGCCTTCTGGAAGGAGTCCCAGAACTTCGAAGTGAAGATGCTTCCACGAACCGAGGAGATCATTTGAGGAATCCCGTGCAACGAGACTATCCTCAAAGTGTATAGCTCTGCCAACTGAGCTGCGGTGATAGATTCTTTGACTGAAAGGAAATGATCCACTTTTGTGAGTTTCTCAATGACAACGAAGATAGCATCATTCCCTCGCTTGGACTTGGGAAAGCCGGTGACAAAGTCCATTTCGATATGATCAAACTTCCACTCGGGAATAGGTAGAGGCTAGAGGAGTCCTGCTGGACGCTGGAGTTCTGCTTTCACTCTGGGACAAACATCACACTCATTCACGAATTGGGAAATATCCCGCTTCATGCGAGTCCACAAATACGACTGCTTGAGGTCATGGTACATCTTCGAACTGCCTGGATGTATTGGGAGAAGGGAATTATGAGCTTCATTCATTATGACCTTCCTGAGATCACCTTTTGGAACCAGAATCCGGCCCTCAAAGTACAGAGTGTATCTGTCATCATTGCGATAGCACTTGTATTTGGGCAAGCCCTTAGCAATACCATCTTTCACCTTCTTCACCATAGTATAAAGGAGTTGCGCTTCACGAATTTGTTCTTCCAAAGTTGGAGTGACTTGAAGGTTGGCAAGAAAATCTTGAGGAACAACTTGGAGGTTGATCTTGCGGAATGCTTCACAAAGATCAGGCTGGAATGGCTTGAGAATTAAGCTGTTACAATATGCCTTTCTGCTCAACGCATCTGCAATCACATTCGCCTTGCCTAGAGTGTACTCAATGCATGGATTGTACTCTTGGATCATTTAGACCCAACGAGTTTGCCAGAGGTTGAGGTTGGGCTGAGTGAAAATTTACCACGGCATGTTGATGCTACTCCATGATAGCATGCCAAGTTTCATGAATTTCAGACGAGTTTTAGATTTACTATAATTTAAAAACCAGGCATCTCAATGTTTTGCCGGCAATCAACGGTGCGCTGGTGTTTGAAATTCATTCCCATTTCTTGCATGGGACCTAAGCATGCACCCAAGGACAAAGATTTGATTTTTCAACCAATTTATATGCACTCGAGCATGTGCATGTAGTTCAAATTTTAATTATGCACATAAATGCATTGAAAACTCACTTAATGCATAAAAATTTCCAAACGAACCCCGAAAAATCACAAAAAATAACACAACACTCCTGTTGTTCTATGTTGACACGAGAAAAAATTTGAAAGCAACAAGAGTCAATGGATATCGTTTCGCCCCCAAAGTTGGGGCGTTCCCTACCAAAACCATCATGCTTGTTGTGAGAAGCTCTTGTTTGTGAGAAGCATATACCAAAACCTGCCCCAAATGGGACAAAAATTTTACCATGACACATTGATACCGCTCCATGATAGCATGCCAAGTTTCATGAATTTCAGACGAGTTTTGGATTTACTAGAATTTAAAAACCAGGTATCTCAATGTTGGCGGCCAAGTGACGGTGGCAGGGTGTTTGACATTCATTCCCATTTCTTGCATGGGACCTAAGCATGCACCCAAGGATAAAAGATTGGATTTTTCAACCAACTTATATGCACCGGAGCATGTGCATCTAGTTCAAATTTTAGTTATGCACATAAATGCATTGAAAACTCACTTAATGCATAAAAATGTCCAAACGAACCCCGAAAAATCACAAAAAATAACACAACACTCCAGTTGTTCTATGTTGACACGAGAAAAAATTTGAAAGCAATTAGAGGCAATGGATATCGTTTCGTCCCCAAAGTTGGGGCGTTCCCTACCAAAACCATCATGCTTGTTGTGAGAAGCTCTGGTTGGTGAGAAGCATATACCCAAACCTGCCCCAAATGAGATAAAAAAATTACCACGCCATGTTGATGCCGCTCCATGATAGCATGCCAAGTTTCATGAATTTCAGACAAGTTTTGGATTTACTAGAATTTGAAAACCAGGTATCTCAATGTTTGCGGCCGAGTGACGGTGGCAGGGTGTTTCACATTCATTCCCATTTCTTGCATGGGACCTAAGCATGCACCCAAGGACAAAGATTTGATTTTTCAACTAATTTATATGCACTGGAGCATGTGCATGTATTTCAAATTTGAATTATGCACATAAATGCATTGAAAACTCACTTAATGCATAAAAATGTCCAAACGAACACTGAATAGTTACAATTCTTTTTTGATCACTGCAGACACCGTCCATGGCCGCTGTGACCACATTATATAATTCAAATCAAGACGAAAAATCAAGTAGATCCCACACAGTTTATTATAACCAACCGTGTGAGATGCATCACAGAATATCTCGGAGCACCGTCGGAATATAGTACGCATACGGCTTACGCGAGAAGGTGTGATGGCTACAGTCCACAACCCGCTCTGAATAAGGGACCGTGTCTGGTGAGACTTTGTGCGCCATTTTTTTGGCTGAAGCGATTCCAAATATTCGGCTTCCGCGGAAATATCTACCTCCCCGCCCCCTCCCCCTTACCAAAAGCCACATTTCCCCTGTTCCCGCCTTCCTTTCCAAGTGGAAACCTTCACTCCTTGCTTGCAGCGCTGCCGCCTCCTCGTTGGCGACCCTCCTTCACGCTGCTCGGCCTCGCCTATCCAGGAAGGTAATGCACACCCGACCCCCATCCTCCTCCTCCTTCTACATCCCACATACCCCAACCGCCGGCGCGAGCGCGACACCTTCCACCCAAATTACCGATCCCTCCACCAAATAAGCGCCGACCTAAGCCATGGTGCACACAGTATAGACAGGACCTTAAGGAGCATTTGGCAGCGGAGAAGCAAATCGCGGCCGCACGCGCGGATGAGGTCGCGATGGCTTCCATTCATGCCGACCCCCAGATCTTGGAGGAGCACCTCGCTGTCGAGGCCAACGTTGACACCTCGCGCGCTGACGCCCTGACGTGGTTGGCTGCTTCAAATGACAGTTCGTGGCATTTTCTCAACGTGCACATGCTTACCTCATCTCTAGAGAAAGCAGGTTGGTGCCCGGAGCGGCTCAGGCAACTCACCACTACAACGAGGGCACCCACGATGCGGAGGCCTCGCCCTCTTCCATGTCCAAGGAGCCAATCTTCATTGAGATCTCCGATAATGAGGAGTAGCTTGTCTTATTAGCTCACTATAAGGACCCATGTCCAGTTTGCTAGCTACTACCTTTCCTTAACAAATTCCAGTGAATTGTGCTATCTACTTTTACCATGCAATCTTCTGCTATAGTGTATATATTCTATATGTCGTGCAATGTGGTGTTCAATTAACTGCTTGGTTCAATTCTGCAAATGTGATGTTCAATTCTTCAGGGTGCAATATTTCCAAGTTGTTAAGCATGCTTGGTTTGGTTAACTGTCTGATCTTCTATTAGGAGTATGTTATATTGTGCAATTGGTGTTTAGTTAACTGCTTGGTTCATTTGTTGTGGCTTGGTTCACTTGTTGTGGTGTTTAGTTAACTACTTGGTTCAATTCTGCAATGCGATGTTCAATTATTGTGGCTGCATTCTGTTATTGTATACCATGTGAGGAATAAATCGAATTTGGTTGTACTAAATACATGAGAAACAAATATAATTGCTATTGTTAAGCATGCTTGGTTTGGTTAACTATCTAATCGTCTATTAGGAGTATGTTATATTGTGCAATTTGGTGCTCAGTTAACATTTAGTTCATTTGTTGTGGTGTTTAGTTAACTGCTTGGTTCAATTCTGCAATGCGATTTTCAATTGTTGTGGCTGCATTCTATTATTGTATACCATGTGAGGAATAAATCGAATTTGGTTGTATTAAATACACGAGAAACAAATACAGTTGCTATATTTCCAAGTTGTTAAGCATGCTTTGTTTGGTTAACTGTCTGATCTTCTATTAGGAGCATGTTATATTATGCAATGTGGTGCTCAGTTAACGTTTGGTTCATTTGTTGTGGTGTTTAGTTAACTGCTTGGTTCAATTTTGCAATGCGATGCTCAATTGTTGTGGCTGCATTCTCTTATTGTATACCACGTGAGGAATAAATCGAATTTGGCTGCACTTAAAACATGAGAAACATATACAGGTGCTATATTTCCTAGTTCTTAATCATGCTTGGTTTGGATAAATGGGTTTTCCATGTGACTTGAATTAATCTAACGAATCTGCAATGTGCTTATTTTTCATCAACATATTTTTACTAATAGCATGTGAACCCTTACTTAACCTGATGATTACCTTATATGTGTTGCAAGGAAACAATGGTAAGCACTGAGGTTTACAAGATGGTACTAACTATTATACCTTGCCTTTTTGTATTCCTTTGCCCCATTTCCATTATAGAGAAGATATTTATGCACATCCTTGTTTTTAGGATTCACTAATGATTACCTCTCAAACCACCTCTGTGGTCTGGAGGCGAGGAAAGTTTTCATACAACACCCACGGTTCAATATTTTAGTGTTCCTGAAGAGGTCGAAGGATGGAGGGTCAGTCATCCATAGGCACTGGCCTAAAGTTGCAAAGACCTTCAACATGAATGAAGGCTCAATATTCGCCTTCCGCTTCAGAAGTTTTCCTGATGAGATGCATCTCTCTATGTACCGTCTATGATGCTAATTTTGAAAGGTTCTAAATGTTGCATGTGAAACTTGATGCTTGTGCAGTTGTGTAATGGGGTGGTTGAGTGCTGAAGCTATATCATGTTGTACTATGATGTATTTCAATTATGAAATCGTGCTTCCTTAATATGGAAATGGAATATATTATGTGCTTAATATGAATGTCAATTAGATTAGTAAATGGGTTATTAATAATAGGGCAATTAGCCCGCTAATTGGCCAATTAGCTTGCTAATTGGGTTTTCCTATCGCAAATGGTTAATGAGAAAACACCGTGGGCGATGACCTCAGGCAATGCACACAGTTTCTAGGAATAAACCATGTTGGATCAATGAACAATCACACAAGACATTCTCTTGAAAACTGTTTGCGTTACGCCACCTAGCGCAAACATTTTCCTTGGAGTGACTGTGTGGGATGTATATACGAACGGAAACGTTTGGCGGTGACTGACTGTGTGGGATGTACTTATGACCAGAAATGATTTCGCATGTATAATTGTATTCTTTAGCACTACTGTACGTATTTTTGTATTTGAGTGCTCGTCGGTCGAACACGACCTCATTTTGCCGAGCGTGTGTGCCAGGACGGCATATCCCCAATGGTTTCTAGGTCGTGTGGGAAGGACCCCCTATCGCCCACACTCACTTGACGACAGTTCCGAATGTCGTCGCGGAAAGGGGTTAAAAACCGTTTGTTTAAGACCGACGCGTACCAGTGTTGGTCTGATCAAACCCAAACTTTCTTGTTCATCGAGTTGTTTCTTCAATTCTTTCAGCTCTTTTGGCTCAAGCTTGTAGGGGTGCTTGCAAACGGGTTCTGTACCGGGTTTAAGGTCAATAACGAACTCAACTGGTCGGTGATGAGGCATACCTGGAAGCTCTTCTGGAAAGACATCTTGATACTCACAAACAACTGGAATCTGTGAAATAGTGTTGATCTCGCCTTTCTCATTGAGAGTGAACAACCGAACAGTGTTATCACGCACCGCAAAGATAATCAGTTCCTCAGATGGATGATTCAATTTAATCTCCTTTTCATCCCAATTGAGAAAAGTCTTGTGCTTATAAAGCCAATCCATGTCGAGGATAAGATCAATATCGAAAATGGCCGAGAACAATTGGAGAAGCTAGAAACGAATAGTTGCCCAGCTTGATGCTGACATTCGGAACCAACATACTCGAGCTCAAGCGCTTAGCCAAAGAAACAACTTGCAATGCTCTTGGTAAGGTCTCTGATGAGGACATCAATACCATTGTTACACCCACAGCCCCTGCTGCTACATATACTGGACCAATTACTAGAGCTCGCGCACGCCAATTAAATTATCAGGAACTTTCGTTTCTTGGTAATGATTCTAATGTTCATGAGAATATGATGCTGCCTAAATTGGATACATTTGTTTTGCTTACAAATGAAGGCCTAGCTTAGAGAAGGATGGACATTGGAGCAAGAACAAGAATGGAGATAATGCCATGCGCAAGGGGAACAAGAACGGAGTTACAAGTGATGATTTCAGGACTTTGAAGCCACCATAATGGGTGCATGAAGCCTTGGACGAAATATACAAGATGCTACTTCATAAATGTCGTCCCCGAGGCTATTCTAGGTGCTGCGCCACCTTATTAGTGGGTCAGGCCCTTGTAATTTCGAAATACACAAGTATAGGCTATTTTAGAGTCCGTATGTGTGGGGAAACAAGAGATAGGGTTGATTTGGACCCTCCACCAAGGGCCACGAAATTCCCCTCTTCCTCCATATATACAGCCCTTAGGGCACCGTTTAGACCTTGGGTTTTGTTTAGATTAAAAGTTCGCCATAGCTGCAACTTCACGTGCCGGTTGTGTTCAACGACCAGACAAAGGCGTCACAGAACCCCACCTTGATCAATAAAGCTTTCATCTTATATTCGCAATATCCAGATTGCAATCTCAGTTTCTTGCTTGTTCTTCGTTTGCTCGCAGGAAACAGGCCCTCGTGGTCAGGTTGATCGTGCTCCGGCGTGGTCAATAACCCTCGGAAGTTGGTTTAGCGATTGCTAAGGCGCGACGTCTCGCACGTTCGTAGTCGGATCGTCAAGGTCGACTCCCACAGAAACGATAGCCACCATCTCATCGAAACATCGGGACACCTTTGCCTCTATCAAGTGGTATCAGATTTCCAGGTTGCTCGGTGAGATTTTACAGTTTTTCGTAGTTTAGATCGAGTCTGTTCTTCATACCTATTGTCCACGAAAAAGCCACAAAAAAATTAGGGTTAGTTCATCATATCCGAACCAATCTGAGCCTTTGTATAATCTTTTTAGGGTTTTGCTTTGTTGAATTTGCGGGTGCATCGTCGTGTCTAGTTGCTGGTCTTAGAGTCTAGTCTTTTAGAGTTTTGAGTTCTGGTCATAAGTTGTCACGCCGCCAGCGCACCATCATCATCGCCCCTGCCACCTACCACCACCGCTCCGAATCCGTATCCATAGACTACCACCACCGCTGCCATATACCACCACCATATATCCACCACCAATCCGAGTTCCTTGCATATTAGGTTTGTTTTTGAGATCCATCTAGTTTCCGATTCGTGTTTCCTTGCCGGAGTAGGTTTCGAAAAAAAAAGTCTGGAAACCACCCTCCGTTTAGGCCCAAAATTTTCCGAAAACGCACTTGTCGAAAAATTTTCTGGCTATCCTATTTTTAGGTGTTTCTAAGTGTATTGAGACAGTCGCCGTTATAGAAAGTTTTTTTTGACCCGTTTCCAGTTTTTGGGTCCGGGCAGTCGAAAAAAAAATTTTGGTCGAAAAAATTTCGTGCCCATCCTGTCAGTTTGACCTGGGAAGAGTTTTGAGACACTCGCCATTATAGTGATTTTTCGCAAAAAAAAGCAGCGCAAAAAAAAAGCGAAAAGAAAAAATTCCAGAGTGTGCTTTTCCCTTGTTTACGTGCAGCGCCGTGATTTTGTTAGTGTTCTAGGCTCGCGTCTCTAGCACGGTCTAGCCTAGGACCAGCACAGTACCGTCGTTGAGCGTTTATTCAACTTTGCATCTCTGAATTGATTATTGCTGACCCTTTTGCTACCATATTATAAGCCTTCCCAGCTCCACATACATCTACATCGTATGTTTTGACTCTCCCCGTAATCGCTCTATCCAAGCTTTGAGAGTTTTGACTACATCGGTTGCCGATCACCGCTTCTTCTGCTGGTAAGAACTGGTAAGAATTTGAGATTTGCTTGACGGATTTGTGACTGTCCACCACACCACCAGCACCACTTCCTAGTAGTCTGTCGAATCATATTCTTGTGTGTTTCTATTGCTTCTAACCATGGCAGGATCACAAGCCGACGTGACTGACTGGGAGAACATGACAAACAAAGCGCTACATGATAAGTTTCAACAAATGATGAGTGGGCAGGTGGAAGATGTACTAAATAGATTTGAAGAGGCCATGGAGTAGATAGATGGCATTGAGAAGGCGTTCGAAACAAAGCTCGATAACAAGTTTAATGAATTGCTCGCACGTCTACCACCACCACCACCGGCGGCACCTAACGCACCTCTACTACAACAACCAGGACTACCTCCACATCGCGAAACAGCCCTCCGCCGAGCTTCCTGTGTCCCTCTTCAGCCTAGCCAAGCTGCTGGTGCTGTTGTTGATACTTCTGTGGCCCCTGCTGCTGCGGTGGGGGAGGATGATTATGTGAGAGATTACGAGGATGAGGTTGATCAACATCAGAACTACGTGCAACCACTAGCACCACAACCACCAGGTCGTCCACATGCAAATAATGGCAATGTTCGGGCTCCCCTTCAGGTACGAGATCATGACCATCTCCCTAAACTGAAATTGAATATTCCACCATTTGAGGGTAGATATGTTCCTGATATATATCTTACTTGGGAGTTAGAAACTGAACAACGATTTACATGTTTACAATATCTTGAGGAGAGACGTGTTCCTGCTGCTGTTTGTGCTTTCACTAGCTTAGCATGTGTTTGGTGGTCTGAACATTGTAGATTATATCCTGTTCCAGCTACTTGGGCTGCTTTGAAAACTGCTATGCGTGCTCGTTGGGTTCCACCATATTATCAACGTGAATTACTTCAAAAATTGCAGCGCTTAAGACAAGGAAAAATCCGGTAGAAGAATATTATCAGAATTACAAACTGGCTTGATTAGATGTGGTATTGTTGAGGAGAATGAAGCTATGCTTGCACGTTTTCGGGTGGATTAAATAGAGAGATTCAGACCATTCTAGACTACAAGGATTATAATAATATCACTCGATTATTCCATCTTGCTTGTAAAGCTGAGCGTGAAGTGCAGGATCGGCAGGCCTTGGCGCGACTAACTTTTCTGCAGGTCGACCTTCCTCATGGACACCACGCATCATCTACTTCCACACGTTCTACTACACGGCACCTCCGTCGGCTACCACCTCCAACCGTGATACAAGAAAGCAGGCACAACCACCACTATCTACCAAGAGTACACCGCTGGGCCTACACAGAGCTCTTCTTCTTCCATGGCGTCAACAGGGCACACAAGTGATATTATTTGTCGTCGTTGTAAGGGAAGAGGACATTTTACAGAGAATGCCAATCTCAGCGTGTGATGATTGCTCTTGAGGATGGTGGGTATGAGTCTGCTAGTGACTATGATGAAGAGATTTTGGCTCTTATTACACATGAAGAACACGGTGGAGATGATTACGATCATGAGACGCAATACATGGCTCTTGAAGATCTTGACAGTATGAATGTTTAGTTGCTCAACGTGTTTTGAGTGTGCAGGTTACACAAGCTGAGCAAAATCAGAGGCATAACTTGTTCCATACAAAGGAGTTGTGAAGGAACGTTCTATTCAGCGTCATCATAGATGGAGGAGCTGCAACAACTTGGCTAGCATGGATATGGTGGAGAAGCTTTCTCTCACCACAAGACCACATCCACATCCTTACTACATCCAATGGTTCAACAATAGCGGCAAGGTTAAGGTAACACGTCTGTTCGTGTGTATTTTAGTATCTCTACATATGCTGATTATGTTGATTGTGATGTGGTACCTATGCAAGCATGTTCCTTATTACTTGGTAGACCATGGCAATTTGATAAAAATTCTGTACACCATGGTAGAAACAATCAGTATACTCTTGTTCACAAGGATAAAAATATTACTTTGCTTCCTATGACTCCTGATTCCATTTTGAAAGATGATATTAATACAGCTAATAAAGCAAAACAGGAGAAAAATAGGAGTGAAAATCAGATTGTGGCAAAAGAATTTGAGCAACAAATGAAGCGTAATAATAAACCATCTAATGTTGCTTCTGAAATTAAACTGAAAAGTGCATGTTTATTTGCCACCAAATCTGATATTGATGAGCTAGATTCTAGCAAATCTGTTTGCTATGCTTTTGTGTGCAAAGAGGCATTATTTTCATTCGAGGACGTGCCTTCCTCTTTGCCCCTTGCTGTCACTAACATTTTGCAGGAGTTCACGACGTCTTCCCACAAGGCGTGCCACCGGATTACCACCTATTCGAGGGATTGAGCATCAAATTGACTTAATTCCGTGCATCGCTACCAACCGTGCACCATACCGTACCAATCCAGAGGATACAAAGGAGATTATCGTCAAGTACAGGAGCTGCTCGACAAAGGTTATATCTGCCAATCTCTTAGTCCTTGTGCTGTTCCTATTATACTAGTGCCTAAAAAGGATGGTGCGTCGGCGTATGTGTGTTGATTGTAGAGGCATTAATAATATTACTATTCGTTATCGTCATCCTATTCCTAGGCTAGATGATATGCTTGATGAATTGAGTGGCTCTACAATATTCTCCAAAGTTGATTTGCGTAGTGGATACCATCAAATTCGTATGAAATTGGGAGATGAATGGAAAACAGCATTTAAAACTAAGTTTGGTTTATATGAGTGGTTAGTCATGCCTTTTGGGTTAACTAATGCACCTAGTACTTTCATGAGACTAATGAACGAAGTTTTACGTGCTTTCATTGGACGATTTGTGGTAGTCTATTTTGATGATATACTGATTTATAGCAAATCTTTGGAAGAACATTTGGAACATTTACGTGCTGTTTTTAATGCTCTACGTGATGCACGTTTGTTTGGTAACCTTGGAAAGTGCACCTTTTGCACCGACCGAGTATCTTTTCTTGGCTATGTTGTTACTCCACAGTAAATTGAAGTTGATAAAGCCAAGATTGAAGCTATTGAGAGTTGGCCGCAGCCCAAAACGGTCACACAAGTGAGGAGTTTTCTTGGACTCGCTGGTTTCTATAGGCGTTTTGTGAGAGACTTTAGCACCATTGCTGCACCTCTCAATGAGCTTACAAAGAAGGATGTGCCTTTTGTTTGGGGTACCGCATAGGGAAGAAGCCTTCACGGTATTGAAAGATAAGTTGACACATGCTCCTTTACTCCAACTTCCTGACTTTAATAAGACTTTTGAGCTTGAATGTGATGCTAGTGGAATTGGATTAGGAGGTGTGTTATTACAAGATGGCAAACCTGTTGCATACTTTTATGAAAAATTGAGTGGGCCTAGTCTGAACTATTCTACTTATGACAAAGAATTATATGCTCTTGTTCGGACTTTAGAGACATGGCAACATTATTTATGGCCCAAAGAATTTGTTTTTCGTTCTGATCATGAATCTTTGAAACATATTAAAAGTCAAGCTAAACTGAATCGTAGACATGCTAAATGGGTTGAATTCATTGAGACTTTCCCTTATGTCATTAAACACAAGAAGGGTAAAGAAAATGTTATTGCTGATGCTTTGTCTCGTCGCTATACTATGCTTTCACAACTTGACTTCAAAATATTTGGTTTGGAGACCATCAAAGATCAATATGTGCATGATGCTGATTTTAAAGATGTAATGCAGAATTGTAAAGAAGGAAGAACATGGAACAAGTTCGTTATTAATGATGGTTTTGTGTTCCGTGCTAACAAGCTATGCATTCCTGCTAGCTCTTTTCGTCTTTTGTTGTTGCAGGAGGCGCATGGAGGAGGATTAATGGGACACTTTGGCATGAAGAAGACGGAGGATATACTTGCTACACATTTCTTTTGGCCAAAGATGAGACGGGATGTTGAGCGTTCTGTTGCTCGCTGCACTACATGTCAAAAAGCTAAGTCACGACTCAATCCTCATGGTTTATATATGCCTTTGCTCGTGCCTAGTGTTCCTTGGGAGGATATATCTATGGACTTTGTTTTAGGTTTACCTCGAACAAAGAAGGGAGGATAGCATATTTGTAGTCGTGGATAGATTCTCGAAAATGGCACACTTTATACCATGTCATAAAAGCGATGATCTTTTAATGTTGCTGATTTGTTCTTTCGTGAAATTATTCGCTTGCATGGTGTGCCAAATACTATTGTTTCAGATCGTGATACTAAATTTTTAGCCACTTTTGGAGATGTTTATGCGCTAAGTTGGGGACTAAACTGCTTTTTAGTACTACTTGTCACCCCCAAACCGATGGACAAACTGAAGTAGTCAATAGAACATTGTCTACTATGCTTAGGGCTGTTTTGAAAATAATAAGAAAATGTGGGAAGAATGCTTGCCTCATATTGAATTTGCTTATAATCGTTCATTGCATTCTACTACTAAGATGTGCCCTTTTGAAATTGTGTATGGCTTCCTACCTCGTGCACCTATTGATTTGTTGCCTCTTCCATCTTCGGAGAAGGTTAATTTTATGCTAAAGAACGTGTTGAATTGATTTTAAAATGAATGAGATAACTAAGGAAAACATTGAGCGTATGAATGCTAAATATAAACGTCTTGGAGATAAGGGTAGAAAACATGTTGTCTTTGCACCGGAGATCTTGTTTGTTTACATTTGCGTGAGGATAGGTTTCCTAATTTGTGCAAATCAAAGCTAATGCCACGTGCTGATGGTGCATTTAAGGTGTTAGAGAAAATAAATGATAATGCATATAAACTTGAGCTGCCTGCAGATTTTAGGGTTAGTCCCACTTTTAACATTGCAGATTTGAAGCCTTATTTGGGTGAGGAATATGAGCTTCCGTCGAGGACGACTTCATTTCAAGAAGGGAGGATGATGAGGACATCAATACCATTGTTACACCCACAGCCCCTCTTGCTACATATCTTGGACCAATTACTAGAGCTCATGACGCCAATTAAATTATCAGTACTTTCATTTCTTGGTAATGATTCTAATGTTCATGAGAATATGATGCTGCCTAAATTGGATACATTTGTTTTGCTTACAAATGAAGGCCCTAGCTTGGAGAAGGATGGACATTGGAGCAAGAACAAGCATGGAGATAATGCCATGCGCAAGGGGAACAAACGGAGTTACAAGTGATGATTTCAGGACTTTGAAGCCACCATAATGGGTGCATGAAGCCTTGGACGAAATATACAAGATGCTACTTCATAAATGTCGTCCGAGGCTATTCTAGGTGCTCGTCACCTTATTAGTGGGCCAGGCCCTTGTAATTTCGAAATACACAAGTATAGGCTATTTTTAGAGTCCGTATGTGTGGGAAACAAGAGATAGGGTTGATTTGGACCCCTCCACCAAGGGCCACGAAATTCCCCCTCTTCCTCCATATATACAGCCCTTAGGGCACCGTTTAGACCTTGGGTTTTGTTTAGATTAAAAGTTCTCCATAGCTGCAACCGCATGCTTCGTTTGTGTTCAACGACCAGAAAAAGGCGTCCACGAACCCCACCTTGATCAATAAAGCTTTCATCTTATATTCGCAATATCCAGATTGCAATCTCAGTTTCTTGCTTGTTCTTCGTTTGCTCGCAGGAAACAGGCCCTCGTGGTCAGGTTGATCGTGCTCCGGCGTGGTCAATAACCCTCGGAAGTTGGTTTAGCGATTGCTAAGGCGCGACGTCTCGCACGTTCGTAGTCGGATCGTCAAGGTCGACTCCCACAGAAACGATAGCCACCATCTCATCGAAACATCTGGACGCCTTTGCCTCTATTAGTCTCCGTCTCAAAATTGTGCTTGGGTGCAAATGGATATGATATAAAAGAATGTAATGCACCCGAATCAAACAATACTTTGGCAGGAATAGAGTTAACTGGAAAAGTACCCATGATCACTTTGGAGGACTCCTCCGATTGAGCTGAATTCATCAAGTTCACCCTTGCTGACTTGGAGTTGTGCCTGACAATAGCATTGCTTGGAGGTCTGCCAGGAGGTGGAGGTGGAAGGCGCCTTTGGTTGGTGCACTTGTTAGTGTAGTGACCCTTTAGACTGCATTTGTAACAAGTGACCTCCGAAGCTGGGCGAGGCGGAGTAGGAGGAGGACCGCCTGTCCTCGAAGCCTACGGCTTCTGCTGGTACACTGGGTTGGGTGGGTGAGTAGAACCACGACCACCTGACTGCTTCTGCTGATAGGGCGGACGAAACGGAGGAGGAGGAGGAGGAGGTAGCCAAAACTTCTGTTGCTTAGAAACCACTTGAGAGGAGGACGAGGAGTGCACTGCATCTCTGAGCCTCTTCTTGGAAGCTTCACACTTGAGTTGGGCTGCCTCTTGCTTGAGAGCCATGTTATAGAACTGATCAAACTGAGTCGGCTCCACAAGAACAAGAGCTATATGAAGGTCCTCTCTGAGGCCACCCCTGGACTGGTAGATCATACTCTTCTCATCCGGAACGTCTTGCCTTGCATTGCGAGCAAGATTCTGAAACTTGATGTTATATTGATACACAGACATATTGCCTTGCTTGAGATTGTGGAATTGTTCACGCATGCCCTCGGTAACACTTGCTGGAATATGATGAGCTCGAAAATCCCGGCAGAAGTCGGTCCAGCTGAACACTCGACCCCCTCTAGAGTCTTTGTACTGCTGATACCATTCAGCTGCCTGGTCCTTGAGCTGGAAGGAAGTGAACGTGACGTAGTCCTCATGTCTGACATTGATGTACTCAAAATGCTTGTTGATGTCCACGAAACAATCATTGGCGTCCATGGCCTCAACACAAGCGATGAACGTCTTTGGCTGATTTGCAAGAAATGGGTCGAGTCTAGCGAATTGAGGTTGATTGTTGAAATGCCCTTGGCCTTGATTTCCTTGGTTGCCTTGGCCTTGGTTGTGCCCTTGTAAGAGATGAAGAAGCATCTGGGTATTGGCTTTGGTGGTCGCCATCACAGCTTGCCATGCCTCCGGAGGCGGAGGAGGTGGCAGAGGTGGAGGTTCCGACTACTCTCCTTCATCACGGTTCAGATTCAGATGAGTTACAGGAGCCATCCTAAAGAAGATGACATCCGTTAGAATCACCATAGAGATGATAAATAAGCTGAATCAAAGGATAGACATGTGCAATGTAGTCTTCACAATAAGCATCCGAACATAAAGATTGAGCGAATGCATTCCAAAGTTAATATGATACGACCATTGAATGAGAAGCCACTTGAAGGAGGTTGAAGAATGAAACAACAAGGTAACAACTGGAACAAATACATGGTAGAGATTCCCCCAATCTCATACCAAATATCTGTCGGAAAGATAACCTAGAGCTACTTGAATTCCCACCTATTAACTCCTGAAACTTTCTGGTTATGCAATATGGTGTTGGGGATACAGGGAGGCACAAATATCTGACACAACTAACAAGCCCTACACTCCAATTGTTTCCATCCGTCAACACATAACCAAGAAACCTTCAGAAATCGTGTACCTCAAACCTTCGAACACACTATGATACAAGACATGGAGGATCATCCGTGCTATCTCCTCCAGTACTGGGGAAAAGTCACGACACTATTTGCCACCATGAAAAGTATAGTAGCATTTCGATGTCGGCGAGCTCTGGTATACCAGAACTGCAATGATACAACTGTGACAACAACACCTCGCAGCTCAACTCCCTGGGACACTGCCACAACCCCTAAATATTAAGAGGCACCAAGAACAATGTTCTTGTCACAATAATATCGGAATGATCCCAAGATACCCGCGTGATCCTAAAAAAATTGAGTTAAAAAGAGGAGAGTGAAGTCAAAACATCTACGTCAAGAGTCCTCACTAGAGTGACGAAGGGGATAAGGAGTAAAAAGAATTCCTACTCTCCAATATATATAGAGCTAAGACTCAAAATAGTTTTTTTGTAGAATCAACAACGTCAACGGTTCGATCAAGTAGTGGCTCCTAAGTCGGGATGGCTCTGATTACCAACTTGTAACACCCAATATGCGACTATAATCCACACGTGTCGAGGCACGACTGGGGGCATAAGATCATATTGCTATGCTCGCGAGAGTGGTTGTATCTTTGCGCATCTCATGTACTGAATAGATAGAATACGAGCTTTGGCTTACAATCGCCACAGTTTCACACAAATATCATCAAGTAATACAATCTTTCAAGAGTAAGAGCAGGGTCCGACTACGGATGAAACACAAACGATAAAAGAGGAAACCACCCAAGCTAGGCCCCGACCAACCCAACTAGTCGCTACTACTGATCGTCCGGATAGGTGACGTAGAAACGCACAGGATCCTCGTCAAACTCCCACTACAGCTCAGTGGCATCTCCTGTGTCTGAATCAATGGTACCTGCAACTGTGTTTGTAGTAATCTGTGAGCCAGGGGGACTCAGCAATCATATCACCCACGAAGCCAAAACTAACAAAGCTTAAGGTAGGAATGGTATGGTTAAGTGTTCATTTTGCAGCAAGCACTAAGCATTTGAATGGTGGCTAACTTACGAATACCAGAATTGGATGAGAAACTATGCGTACGGTCGCAAACTAGTAATGACCAAGAAGTGATCTTGAGCTACTTACGTTCAAACATAACCCCGCCGTGTTCTCTTCCCAAACTTCATCGAAAAGAGATGATCACGGTTACACACACGATTGGTGAATTTTAATTGAGTTTAGTGTCAAGTTCACTACAACCGGATATTAAAAACTCCCATTTGCGACATAACCGCAGGCACGGCTTTCAAACTCTCATGATCCATGGAGGAATATCCTCCTCCCAGAACAACCCGATCAAGCTCGGAATCCTGGTTCGCAAGACATTTCGACAATGGTAAAACAAAACCAGCAAGACCTCCCGACGTGCCGACACCCCGATAGGAGCCGCGCGTATCTCGCCTCACGCCATGATCGGATGTGACAAGCTACGAGTAGAATGTATCCTCGAGTTTCCCCGTGGTGGCCCCGCAGGCTGCCCGGTTTGGACCAACACTCATGAGGAGCACTCGCACCGTTTGTTGATTAAGAATCCTCGGGTTAATTACTCCCTATGCAAATTTTAGTTGTTATTAGGCAAATGATAAAACCAAAGTTGGTCCTTGCTGCAAGAGTTTTATTCAAAGCGAACTTTCAAGGGGGCCCATAAACCCCAGCCGTGTTAGGAACGCAAAATCAAGGAACATAACACCAGTATGACGGAAACTAAGGCCGCAAGAGTGGAAGAAAACACCAAGTAAAACGCCACACCTTCCACCCTTTACCAAGTATATAGATGCATTAATTAAATAAGATATATTGTGATATCCCAACATATCCATGTCCCAACATGGAACATCCTGCGCTGCACCTACAACTAGCAACGCTATAAGAGTGGCTGAGCAAGCGGTAACATAGCGAAATAACGGTTTGCTAGGAAGGTGGGTTAAAGGTTTGTCATGGCAATTTAGGAGGTTTGATAAACAAGTGGTAGGTAGCGCGACATAGCGGTAGCAACGAACAACTAGCAAGAAAAGATAGTAGTGATATCGGCAGTAATGATCAGCTTGCCTGCAATGTTCTCAGTGGTATCGAATCCTTGCTCCTCGTTAACGTACTCGACAGGGTCCTCGGAGTCAAAGTCCTCTCCCGGAACTACCCAAAGAAATACAAGCATACAATAAACAACCACTCATGGCATGGCAAGAACATGTTCTACATGCAAAACTATCAAGGATGCATAAGAAGAACGGTATGCACGGAGCTATGGTTCTACCAGAACGAAGGGGTACGACAACGGGAAGGAAATGATGAAGGCAGGACTGATATGAGCAAAATCTTGGTAATCCAAGATTGCCACTGGAAAGATTGGAAGATTTCAGTTAAAATCGATATAAAGATCATCGAAAACGGATGCATGGAACTCAAATGGTGAGCAATATGATATGCAATGCAAAACTCTCAATACAGCGACATGCCAACTTGGATGCATCACTTGAATATGCAACAAGGCTCTAACATGAAAACAAATGGCATGGCAATGAAGTATATTACAAACACTATAAAACATGATTACTGAACTATTTCTAGAACTAAATAGAACTTCACCAAAATAACATGGAAATCGGACAAATGATAACAGTTTTTTAGACTTGGTGAAAATCCTGATCATGGCAGAAACACCATCAGGTTGCAATATTTAAAGCTAGTAAACTACATGCTACATGAACTGATCATGGAAAACAAGAGCATGGCATCCTAGTACTAAATGTACTTAATAAAACTCCATCACTTACCATGCTCCAAGGATAAACAGATATGATGATAGGATCAATGCAAAATGACAAGTTAGTCTAACAGTTTAAGACTTAGCAAAATAAGCATGACATGGCAGAAACAGATTTGAGTAGGCATGTTTGCAAGCTTTTTGCACTCACTACAATGCATTTCATAGCATGAAACAAATTCTAGCAGTAAGATGACATGTAAAAGAGCATGTTCATGTACAAAGTTATCACATACTCCCTCCGTTCCAATATTTAGTGCGCATAAACGTTTAGAGGAAATTCTGATATGTAGTGCGTATTAGCACCTCAACGCTCCTTTGGTCAAAAATACCCTCAACTTTATCCTCTCCTCCTGAGACGACGGCATCTCTTCCTTTCCTTTCCTTTGAACTAGCCGAACTCCAAATCCATGATATCCTCGTCCAACACATGTAGTCGTTCACCTTCCAAGAAATCTGGTGGGGAGAGAAGTGCGTAGTCGTTTGCCTTCCAAAAAATCTGGCCGGGAAAGAGGTGGTGGAGGCGGCACAGCCATGGCGGTCAGCATCGTGATGGGGGGCGATGACGGTCAAGCAAGCTGGGAAACGGCAGCGGGTATCGGAGGTGGTCGGGGCGGTGGTGCATCGACGGTCAAGGCCGTGTTGGATGGATAATGTGAGGGGTGGAGAGCACGAAGCTTGTGCTGCCGTAGGAGAAGGCAGTGGCGGCCATGCAAAATTGGACCAACGTCACGGGATTCCACTAGCGATGGCAAAAAATCGAGAAGATGGTGCCTCTAGCAGGAAGAGGAGGAGCTGCCTGTTGATGGCGGTGCTAGTAACCGGCTGGACGGCCTCAACAGATGCGTTCACCTCAGCCACGACCGCGCCCGACATCACCTCCTCCACGGACAGCGTCTCCGGTGTCATTGCATCCGTGGCCTACATGCGCACTTCTGCAGCCGGCATCGACGCGTCGATGGCGGGAGTCTCCGCGTCCAGGATACCAACTCACGAGGGCTCCCATGTCCACCGAGGGCATCTCTGCGCTTCACTCTTCCATTTTCTTCTCTAATACTAGTACTCGTGAGACCAAGTAGCACTGCAACTCTCAAGTAGTACTCCAAATCGGGTGAGGAGCTGGGGGCTTTCTCGTCCAAATCCTACTGCCAGCACATAGATTGGTATATGGGCTAGAATATATGTGCATTACATATTGGAGCGGAGGGAGTATCATATTTGCATAATTATCCACATAAATGACAAAACAGCAATGTGATGTAAAATGACATGTGTGCAAACTTGCTCAAATGATGAAACTAATGCCACCACTGGATTGGTGGATTTTTTACCCCAAAAACATATATAATATGTCTATGTTGCAGTAGAAAAATAATCACAAATGCATTAAGTTAGAACCTGCCTAATATAGAATTAAACAGAAATTGCAAATTTCCATAAGTGGAAATGTCCAGAATTGGACTTCCCGAATAGGAAAGATTCCACATGCAGAAATGGAATGTTCGCTGGAGTAAAATAAAAAATAAAAAAGGAGGAGAAGGTTGAGAGAATGACTAGTGGGGGCCTCATGGTAGTGACTCAAAACAAATAAGAGGTTTCTACTTGCAATGCGCCTGGGGGGATTTGATCCCTGGTCTCCTCCACTACAAAAAAAGACACATCCGTGACATTTTGGGCCGAACAAAAAAAAATTCTGTCATACATATGACACTTCTATGACGATAATTGTGACAAAACCCGGTATCATCATAGATGTGGTGGGCTCATACTTCTATGACAAAAAATCATGATAGAAAATGGGCTTTTCGTCCTGGGCGGACCATCGTCTATTGTTAGCCCCAGCACGGCTGCATGACATTCTTTGGGCCGTCCATGGCGGAAAAACCGTGGTAGAAGCGAGGGAGGAAAATTTCGGGAGTTCCGGTTACGGTGGGAGGTCGGGGCGGCGATGCGCGTTTATCTCGTACACGTCTGCTGCGTGTGTGCGAGCATTGGCTCTAATCGAACCCGAGTGAGCGTTGGGCTCTAATTGAACCCGGCGATTGCCTGCGAGCTACGTGTTCTTGAACCCGGCGATCGATCGATGGCTGTTAATCGAACCCGATCGGCGATTCGCCGCTCTCGCTGCTAATCAAAGCCGATCGATGTTGCCTCTGGGATGAACAGTGAGCGCTGTGGGGGGGTGTTGGATGAACAGTGAGCGGTGGCGTTGCCTCTGGATGAACAGGACCATGTGGTGTGGTGGAGGGCTGGATGAACAGTAGACGATGGAGGGGTGCCCGTGGAGGGGTGGTTGAATAGGACCCTCGGTGTGGAGGGCTGGATGAATAGTAGGCGGTGGAGGGTGGTTGAGCGATGGCGGTGGAGTAAGCGCAAAGTGGAGGCTGGATGAGCGAGGAGCCCGTGGAGGCTGGAGGAGGTCGACGGTAGCTCGTGGAGGATGGAGGAGGTCGACGGTGGAGATGAGCGATATCCGTGGAGTCCGTTTTGCGATGCCACACCCCTCCCGATGAACAGGACCCCGTTTCGAGCGTAGGAGGTCCGTTTCATCCGTTTTGTGGTACACCACACCCCTCCCGATCAACAAGACCCCTGTTTCGACCGTAGGAGGTCCGTTTCCTCCATTTTGCGGTACGCCACACCCCTCCCGATCAACAGGACCCCCGTTTCGACCGTAGGAGGTCCGTTTCCTCCGTTTTGCGGTACGCCACACCTCTCCCGATCAACAGGACCCCGTTCCGAACATAGGAGGTCCGTTTCCTCCGTTGTGCGGTACGCCAGGCCTCGTTTCCATCGCCTGTTCCGTCCAAGCCTTCCCGATGAACACGACCATGCATTCCGTTCCGACCCAGCCGGTTGGCTCCCATGCGTTCTGTTGCCTCTCGATGAGCACGACGCATTCCGTTGCCTGCCCATGAACACAACGACGACGTTGTTTCTCCGTTCCGACCCAGCCATGTACACGAGCCCTGGCCGTACGTATGCGCGAGTAGGCGTTCGAGACCCTGCCCGTATGTGCGTGCGTGGCGTATTTTCTTTCTTGCACCACGGCGTTTATGCGTGCGTGTACATGCCGCGTCGCGCGCCTCTAATCACGACGTCGGCGCCTCTACTACGACACGTGCGCGCCTCTACATCGACCAGTATATATGTACATAAATGTTCGCGACCAGAATGACAATGCTACGTACGCTTCGACCAGGTGGGTCCCGACTGTTAGGCACTTCCTTGCGTGCGAAGATGTAGTTGGTGGGTCCCAGCAGTCAGGGGGCGAATCGTTTTTTTTTTGCCCGGACGCACTTCCTTGCGTGCGAAGATTTAGCTCGTGGGTCCCAGCAGTCAGGGGGGCGAATCATTTTTTTTTTGCCCGGGCGCACTTCCTTGCGTGCGAAGGTGTAGCTGGTGGGTCCCAGCGGTCGAAAACGTTTTTCGCAATCGATGGCCCGTCCGGTGGGTCCCCGCTGTCAGGTGGAGGAATAATTATTTTGCGCGTAATAAAGAGGCACTTCCTTGCTGCGGCCGTGGACCCAGCTGCTAGCGTCTCCACGCACAATGCGCTTCGATGGAAGTCGATCGTTGACCACATTGACCACGCCGCGCCGAGAGCACCACGGCGGTGGAAGGCGGCGAGGCCTAGGAAGGGGATGACACGGAGGCGAGGAAAACTTCGGCGATTGTTTCCCACGCGGAGGGGATCTGTTGTATAAGGGTTTCTTGGTTAAATCTGCCGTCGCGGAGAATAACAGCAGTGTGGGTGAGTTGAGGATGGCTAGGCCAGCGATGGGAATCGGTGGGGCGGTGAGGCCTGCTGGCAGCACAGCCGGCCGTGGGGAGGAGGAAGCGAGCAGTCCCGCGGTGCTTGTTTGGCGGTTGGGCAGGAAGAGCGAGAGATTGAAGAAGCACGGCGGCCATTGGATGGACATCCAACGATCCTTTGCTTGTCGTCAACCTTCTTTTTAGGAAAGCCTCAAATCTGTGGAAAACAGCATAGAGCCCATCTGCCATTATTTCTAATAATTTACAGCCCATTTGCTAATTCTTAAGGTTTTTTTTGGAGCCCATATTCTTTTTGTTAGCATTACAGCCCATATTGTGGCCACGATTAAAAAATTATACGAAATTTTACATATTTCGGTGCGGTCCGAACTGTTTTTAATCCCAAAATTTTGACTCACATTCAAACTGATTTTAAAAATAAATGTATATCAATATAAAATCCAACAAATTCTCCACGCATAAAAATTAATGTAATTTAAAATCTTGAAATGAAAAAAAAAGATATTTGAAACTAATTGCCGGTTTGATGTGTTTTAAAAATGTACATCCCATTTCTCATTATTGATGGGCCATTTTCTCGACCAGCCGAATGAAAGCTCTTTCGTCTTGAAAGATTTGCGAGCCAACAGGCTGACAAAGCGACTTACTTGGCAAATCACAAAAAAGCGGGATGTGGCCGTGGACCCAGCTGTCAGCCTCTCCATGTACAGTACTCTTCCGATGGAAGTCGTTCCTTGACCACGTTGACCACGCCGCGCGGAGAGCACCAAGGTGGTGGACGACAGCGAGGCCTAGGAAGGGGACGACGTGGAGCCGGGGAAGACGCGACAATGGAAGCCCGCGCGGAGAGGAGTACAAGGGTTCACTGGTTCGACTGCGGTGTGAGGCTGCCGTCTCCGCAGGGCCTGGCCAGCGGTGGGAATAGTAGGGGGCGGTGAGGCCTCTGCGGCGGCATAGCCGGCCACGGAAGGCAGGAGCATGCGGCACGACCGGCCCTGCTTTGGGTAGCTGGAGCAAGAAGACCAGAGGTTGAAGAAGCACTAGAGCCGTTGGATGGACATCGTACGGTCACTGGAGCTAGAATCGTTCATATTGACTAAGTTGACAAAGCCCTTCGTCCCCGTCAACTTAGTAGGCCCACAAGTCAGCCTCCCACCAAGGTGGGTCCCAGCTAGCCGTGGGAGTATTCATTTCTTTTGTGCGTAATAATGAGGCACTTCCGGTGGGTCCGAGCTGACAGCGTGGGGAACGTTTTTTTTCACAAAATATGGTGGCCCGTCCGGTGGGTCCCAGCAGTCAGGGGGAAACGATTTTTTCGCAAAATACTGGTGGCCCGTCCGGTGGGTCCCTGCTGTCAGGTGGAGGAAAAATGATTTTCTGCGTAATAATGAGGCACTTCCTTGTGGCTATCGTGGACCCAGTTGTCAGCCTCTCCACGTACAGTACTCTTCCGATGGAAGTCGGTCATTGACCACATTGACCACGCTGCGCCGAGAGCACCACGGCGGTGGACGATGGCGAGGCCTAGGAAGGGGACGGCGCGAGCCGGGCAAGACGCGGCGATGGATGCCCAGCGGAGAGAATCTGGCGTTCACTGGTTCGGCTGCGGTGTGAGGCTGTCGTCGCCCTTGAGAATAACGGGGGTGTGGGTGAGTGGAGGGTTGTCGGCCAGTGGTGGGAGTAGTATGGGGCGGTGAGGCCTCCGCGTGCACAGCCGCCCACGGGAGGAAGGAGCGGCGGCACGACCGGCGCTGCTTTGGTAATTGGAGCAAGAAGACCAGAGGTTGAAGAAGCACTATGGCCATTGGATGGACATCATACGGTCACTGGAGTATTGACTAAGTTGACAAAGCCCTTCGTCCCCGTCAACTTAGTAGGCCCACAAGTCAACGCAACAATATGGTGGGTCCCATCTAGTAGGGGGTATTCATTTTTTTGGGCGTAATAAGGAGGCACTTCCTTGCGTGCGAAGATATAGCTAGTGGGTCCGACCTGTCAGCGGGGGAATGTTTTTTTCGCGAAATACAGAGGCTCTTCCTGTGGGTCCTAGCTGTCAGGTGGAGGAATCATTATTTTGCGCCTAATAAGGAGGCATTTCCTTGCGTGCGGCCGTGGACCCAGCTGTCAGCCTCTCCATGTACGGTCCACTTCCGATGGATATCGTTCATTGACCACGTCGACCAGGCCGCGTCGAGATCACCAGGGCGGTGGACGACGGCGAGGCCTAGGAAGGGAACGACACGGAGCCGAGGAATACTCGGAAGTTTTTCCCACGCGAGAATACGAGGTTTCTTGGTTAAATCTGCCGTCGCGGAGAATAACAGCAGGTGTGGGTGAGTGGAGGGATGGCTAGGCCATAATGGGAGTGCAGGTGGGCGGTGAGGCTGCGAGGCAACACAGCCGGCCATGGGAGGAGGGAGCAGCAGTCCCAGGCGCTTGTTTGGCCAATTTGGAGCATGAAGAGCGAGAGATTGAAGAAGCCGACGGCCGTTGGATGGACATCCAACGATGAATCGCTCTCGTGTGTTCACTAAGTTGACAGAGGCGTTGCGTGTGTGTCAACCTTTTTTATGAAAGCATCTGCGTCAACCTGTATTAGGCGCACAAGTCAGCCTCAAATCTATGGAAAACAACATACAGCCCATCGCCATTATTTCTAATAATGTACAGCCCATTGCTAATTCTTAAGAATTTTTGGAGCCCATCTTCTTTTTGTTAGCATTACACCCCATATTGTGGCCACGGTTAAAAAGTATACAATTTTTTGCATATTTTGGTGCGGTCAACTATTTTTAATCCAGAAATATCGATTCACATTCAAACTATTTTGAAAATTAATTTATATAAATATAAAATCCAAATAATTGTCCACGCATAAAATCAATGGAATTTAAGATCTTGTAATGAAAAAAATTGAAACTAATTCCGGTTTGATGTGTTTTAAAATGTACAGCCCATTTCTGCAGACCAATGAAACTCTCCTTGTCTTGAAAGATTTGCAGCCAGTGAGCCGATAAAACAAGTAGGCATTGTTTGGGTATTTCTTTAAAAAAATAGAACTGGGCTAGCCATTTTCAGCAAGAAAAAAACACAACTGGGCTCATAATGTGGTAAACATAAATAAAACCACAGCTAGGCAGGCCAGACCCCTTTACAGCCACGTTGTTACCCTGATCCGTCGCTAAAACTAGTATAAATAACAAGCTGCTTGTTCCTCAAAAAGAAAAACTGCACGACTTCTTTGGGTCCCTGGTGTCATTAAGCTCGTGGTGTAATTCTCTCGTTTATTGACTACATTGATAATGGCGTGAGCCCGGATGTCCAACCATTAGGAGGAACCATATTTTTGGGCTTGTACTATAGAGGCACTTGCTTGCGTCTTGCCATGGCTGGTGGGTCCCTCTTCATCCTCTCCACGTCTGATCATCTCCTTGTTCCTATCGGTTGTTGTGATGTTGACAACAAAGAGGGCGGCGCACAAGCATGGCGAAGCGAACCAAGGCCACAAAGGCGAAGGATGGTATGCGGTGTCAAACCGGCGGATCTCGGGTAGGGGTCCCGAACTGTCGTCTAGGCGGATGGTAACGGAGACAAAGGACACGATGTTTACCTGTGTTCGGGCCCTCTTGATGGAGGAAAACCCTACGTCCTGCTTGATTGATATTGATATTGTGGATGTTTACAAGAGTGGATCTACCACGAGATCAAGGAGGCTAAACCCTAGAAGCTAGCCTATGGTATGATTGTAAGGGTTGTTGTGATTGTTGTCCCTCGGACTAAAGCCATCCGGTTTATATAGACACGGAGAGGGCTAGGGTTACATAGAGTCGGTTACAATGGTAGGAGATCTACATATCCGTATCGCCAAGCTTGCCTTCCACGCCAAGGAAAGTCCCATCCGGACACGGGGGGAAGTCTTCAATCTTGTATCTTCATAGTCTTGGAGTCCGGTCGATGATGATAGTCCGGCAAATGATAGTCCGGCTGATGATGGTAGTCCGGCTATCCGGACACCCCCTAATCCAGGACTCCCTCAGTAGCCCCTGAACTAGGCTTCAATGACGATAAGTCCGGCGTGTATATTGCTTGGCATTGCAAGGCTGGTTCCTCCTCTAAATGATAGAAGATTGTGAACACCAGGATAGTGTCCGGCTCTGCAAAATAAATTCCACATTCCACCGTAGAGAGAATAATAATATATACACAAGTTCAATCTGCTGACGTTTTCCGTGGCATGACGTCACACCACTACCAAGCCATTACTCGAATTGTTTTTACTTTACCACCTCGGTAGCATTTAGCGAAGCGGTTTCCTTAGCACGTCTTGTCGAGCGGAGATCGTGTTTCCCTTAATCCGGATTCTCATCAATACGGGCGTGGGTAACCCAACGCATCATTGATGGTGGCGCTTGGAGATAGCGAGTTTTACCATGCGGTGGGGAGCGCGTGAGATTTCGCCCGCCCATATAAGGGATAAGGATTCACCTTCTCACCTAAGCCTTCTTCCTCCTTTGCTTATCCATCTCTGCGCACTCGAGCTCCAGCGCCCAAGTTCGCGCATCTCGCCTCAACCTTCTCCGACCATGTCCGGAGCGGGAGGTAAATGGTTGGCCTCCACCGTTAAGGAGGAGCAAATCGCCAAACTTCGCGACGCGGATACCTCTCCGCGACATCAGCCACCGGCTGCCGACGAGGGCAGCTCATCCCACCCCCTGCCCCATGAGAGGTTGTCTTTCTTTCCCACTTCCTCCATGGACTGGGCTTTCCACTTCACCCCTTTGTCAGGGGCTCATGTTCTACTACGGCCTGGATTTCCATGATCTGGCGCGAACTTCATCCTCAACATCTCGGCGTTCATCGTGGTGTGCGAAACCTTCCTCTGCATCCAGCCCCACTTGACGTGGCTCAAGACCTTCAATGTCAAGCGAAGGTAGTGAAGGGCATTCAAGCGGAGTCGGGGCGCCATGTTGGGCAAGATGCCCAACGTCCTTTAGTTCGAAGGGCCTTCGTGGAATCCGTCAAGGGGTGGCAATCGGGGTGGTTCTACATCACCGAGCAGCGTGACCCTAGTGGGCGGCGGCCCCGAGTTTAGATCTGGTATCCCCACGCAGCTCACCTCACGGAAAGAAGGGCTTCTTGTGGGGAAGTTTGAAGGAGCTGACGGGACTTGAGACTGTATCAAGAAGTGGTGAAGAAGCTCGGGCTGGTTAACGTGGTCCAAGTCATGCTCGTCGCGGATTCTCCCATGCCAAGCGGGCATTCAATCTATGGGAGTTCGATCCGGAACAGCACCAGTAGCTGTACAAGCTCTTGACACAACGTCTGAAGGCGCTGGAAGGTGCTGTTCAAGGCGCGCCAAGCCCCGCATCCGCGATGAAGACCATGATTTCGCTTTCATGGCCTTGGTGACGAGGTAAGTGGTTCTACCCTGCGGGACACTTGTTTTTCATAGTTTGACTCTATCGGTTTTAATTTCCCCTTTTCCTTTGACGGACTGGATGAAGAAGGCGGAGCAGATTACTGTCCGGCTCCTATGCCGAAAAATCCGATGAAGCGCTTTCGTCTAGCGAGGCTGCTTGGTTCCGGCACCGCGTGGTCTTGGGAGAAGAAAACAAGAAGGAGGCCACGGGTGCTCGAAGAGTGCCCGTTTTCAAATGTCCGACGACTCGGGCGGACTCCTCCCGAAAATGAGGAGGAAGAGGACTCTCTCGGAGGAGGAGAGAGAAGAGGAAGGCTTCCCCAACTGGGGAGGCGGAGGGTCAAGAGGGAAGGACTATTCCCGTGCAGCTCTGCCAACGTCAACGTTGGCGAGGAAGAATAGCCTTGAGGGCCAGGCCTCCGGCGAGATCGTAAGTATCCGGTTCCTGAATGATTTATAATTTCTGTTTTTCGTCACATAGTGTCATTCTAATGCCGCATGCTGCCTGCAGTCCGGCCGGTGATGATCTCCCGCTTCTTGAAAGGGTCGTGCTTCCTCGGATGTAGACTCCATCCCGACCGCCTCCACCCTCGCGGCGCCGAAGGCGCGGGGTGGGATCCCGAAGGACCCATCGGAGGCCGGGCGCCACAAGGCGCCCTCCGGACTTTCGCGCGGACTCCTACAAGAACCCGCGGTGGTTCCGGAGTCCGGCGGCGCCCTTCGATCGAAGGGCAAGACCGTGGCGCCGCGGCTTCCGTTCAACCGGGCGCCGGGCAATTTGTTGGGCGTTGCAGGCGCTTCCATCGAGGAAGAACACCGCACTATTATGAGTGCGGTGATTGAAAGTGCAGCTTCGCCAAAGGCGGGCTGACCAAGCTTGCAATAGCCTTCTATCGGGCTTTGAGGTAAGAAGTTAAAATATGCAATATAATACCACATAGATAGTAGCCCACGATGCTCGGTTCGGTGTTGGAAAGAAAAGCGGATGAGGATCATAAAAAGATATCTGTGAGGTTGCTAAAAATTATGTCAATATGGGTTGCAGGTTGCTTGCTGCTGACCTCTGCCGCTTGATGCGGAGGTCGGTGCGTTGAAGCAGAGCTTGGCGGTCCAGGCAAGAGCTCGGCGGCGCCAGAAGCAGCTCAAGACAAAGAAGGTGAGTAACACCACTTTGAATTTGTACCTTCTGAGAAAAGGATTTAGGTTGCGACAAAAATAACAAGGATAACATGGATGCTGCGGGGCCCACGAGCGAGGTGGCGGCCACTGAAGGAGGCCGTGTCATGACGAATGCAATGCGGCCCGCAGGCAGGCAGAAGCGAGAAAAGGAAGAGGCGAGGTGGCGGTGGTTCAGCAAGAGCTCCGGGCTCTCATGGAAAAGCATGAGAGTTTGGGCGTGACTCAAAGACTCAAGAGTCCGAGCTTGCCTCGGCTCTCGAAAGTGCCAAAACCGCCAAGGCCGAGGCCCATAAGGCCCTTCAGGAGGTTGAATTGATGAAGAAGATAGCGGCGGGTAAGGCATTTTCATGCAAAGCAAGCATGTGAATGTAAATTACGTGATACTTACCCGAATTCGAGCTCTCGAGGCGTTTGCAGATCTGCCTCGCGGCGTGTGTCGATGCCGCTGCATTCTACCGAGCCAAGGAGGGAGCTCAGCGGAGAAGGTCTTACGGTCTCGGTATCTGAGGCCGGCCATCGATGCCCCTAGCGACCAGTGAAGCAGCTGGTCGAGCTTCTAAGGTGGCGAGCAGGCCATGAAGGGCTCATAGTCCGGTGTGGCCGGAGAGGCCATGCACAGGAGCTACTTCGGCCTCGTCGCGGCGGCTGGTGGATCGTGCCCCTGGGTGGAGGTTATCAAGCGCTCGCCTGTATTGAAGGTGCTCGTCGGGCCCTTGCCCGCGCAAAGGTGCATTAGGGCAAGCTGGATGCGGAGAAGCTAATCAGCGACGCCCACCAGCGGGCAAGGAGCATCGTACGCCCGAACTTTACTATAAGGCTGTCCTGAAGGGTGCCCGCAAGATTGCGGATGAGTGCCCCAGGGATGTAATTATTGAGTGAATTCGCAATGTGTTATCCTGTGCGCTGAAAACTTTGTTCATGTGCGCTAAGCAACGGTTGTTTAATTTAAAATATTACATTCTGTGCGGCCGTTTATTAAATCTGAGAGATGGCAAGTCGTCGGCTGTAATGCCCCGGTTTCGATGCGCCAGGTGTCCGTCAGTTATTCGCCGTCTTTGCCATGTCATGTGCTTGCGTGTTGCACTTTGACATGTCATCATCTGCATTTCATATCATGTCTTCATGTGCATCGCATTTGCATACGTGTTCGTCTCATGCATCCGAGCATTTTCCCCGTTGTCCGTTTTGCAATCCGGCACTCCTATGTCTCCCGGCGCCCTCTTTTACCTCTTTTAGGTATGCGGGTGTTAAGCGGTCTCGGAATGGACCGAGTTTGCTAAGCGGCCTTGGTATAGCACCAGTGAACCGCTGTCAAGTTTCGTGCCATTTGGAGTCGTTTGGTACTCAACAGTTAACAGGGTAACCGCAAAGCCTCTTTGTTGCAGCCCAACTCCCCTTTCTAAGTGGCCCAAAACCCAGCAAACTCCCTCCATGCTCTCGGTCGTTCGATCACGATCGCGTGGCGAAAACGCACCTCATTTGGAGTCTCCTAGCTCCCTCTACCTATAAATATGTGCACCCGGATTTTTCGCGCGGTCAAAACCTACCCTAACCTTCCCGCTTGCCGCGAAATTTCATCCCGCGGCGGCGGACCGTCCACGCCGCCTCCACGTCGCCGGACTAATCCGGGGCGCCAAATCACTGCGCCGCCGCTCTCCTCCAACCACGGCGCGCCACCTCACCGCCTCTCTCTCCTCCGGCCGCGCCCGGCCCGCTTCGGCCAGTCCGGCCCCATGAGTCGAACCGCCGCCGCCGCCCGGCCGCGCCTCCTCGCCCGGGCGCCCGGCAGCGAGCCCCGCCATCGCCAGCGAGCCTCCCGCCACCTCACCGCCTCTCTCTCCTCCAGCCGCGCCCGGCCCGCTTCGGCCAGTCCGGCCCATGAGCCGAACGCCGCCGCCGCCCGGCCCGCCTCTCCTCGCCGGGCGCCCGGCAGCGAGCCCGCCGTCGCCCGGCGAAACCTCGCGCCCCAGCGCCTCCCGCGCCGCCACCTCCTCCTCCTCGCCGCCTTCCGCCGCCGCCCCTTGGCCGCTCGCCGCCGCCCTGCCCGAGCTCCGCCCGGCGCCGCCGCCTCGCCGCCCCATGGTCTCCCTCGCCGGGCCCGAGCTCCTCCGGCCCTCCTCGCCGCCCGGCCGGCGACCTCCGCCCTCGAGCCGGCCGGCCTCCTCCCCGGTCGCCCCGGCCCTCTCCGGCCACCGGCGCCGCGGATCCGGCGAGATCCGCCGCCGCCTCGTTATCCGTGCCAAGGGTTGACTTCTTCCCCCCCCCTCTAAAATTCATCTAAGTCCCGAAACTGTGATTATTTTGTTGCATTTTCGTTGCATCATAACTCTGTCATGTAGCTCCGTTTTGTGCGTGTAATATGTCAGAATGTTTGTCTCGATGAGTGGATCATTTCATTCCATTGCATCATTTTCATTTGAGCTCATCTTGGTGCCCGAAATGCTGCTAGAAGAGTGCTATGTGATGTTAGTTTACATTTCTTATGAACATGCACTTTGTCATTTTGCCATGTTTGATGTGTGCATCCTATGAATTTGAGTCCTACATGTGTTTTGTAATAAGCCATGCCATCTTTCAGGGGTTTATGCCATGTATTTTTTGATCAATGTGGTGACTAGAAAAAGCATGCAAAGTAGGCTTCTGATGTTGCTGATTTCAGCCCTGTTTAGTGATATTTTGATGCCATGTTAACTTGATGCTCTGAGAGATCCATGCATATTTTGGGATACTTCAGTAAGGATGTTTTGTTCTACATGTCTTGCTCTATCCATGCATGCCCTTGTTTGCAATTATGGAGTGCCATAGCTTGAGTCAATCGAGCTCTACTTTTGCTATAAAATGTTTCCTGGCAGATTGTTTACATGTTATTCAATTTTGCCAAGGTTGTTGTAGTTGATCCTTGCATGCTATGATGTTGTTCTTGCCATGTATAGCTTCTATAACATGTATTCTTGCTGTTGGTTGCCTTTCCATGCCATGTATTGCTCTGTGGTGAGTGGTTCAAGCTCACCAACATGCCTACTTATTGTTGTTCCTGCCATGTTTGAATCTGTAATATAACTTGTCATGTTTACATGGGTGCCATCATATCTTCTGATCCTTTTTGGCTCATGGTCAGTAAGGGACTTTTGTTCTATGAAATTATTAGATTCATGCCATGCCTTTGTTTGCCATGTTAAGTTCCTGTAGCATGTCGTTTGATAGCTCTAAACATTGCAACTTTGATGTTATTTACGCCAATGTCTGAAACTGTTATTATTTGCAATCTTGCCATGTGTGTTTGAGCATGTTTTAGTGATTTATGGAGATAGCTCAGTGTTCATGTTTTGTAATGCTTTACCTGCACATCATGCCCATGCCTTTTGCTGTTACATTGAGATGCTGTAGCATGTTGTTTTGATGCTTGCAATATGCCTAGTTGCTGTTTTGGATAGATTGTTGTCATAACTTGTATAGGGTGTATGTGTTGAACCGTTGCTCCGTTTTGAGTGTGCTCTATATGAAACTTGCTTTTTTTTCATGTAGTTTCATATTATCATGTTGCATCCTTGTTTTGAGGTGTTTGCTTGATGTTTGTATGCATTTTGCATCAATGCCATGCTTATCTTGTTTTGCTCATATCTTCTAGCCCGTAGCTCCGAATTTAATGAACTTTATATGTAACTTGACTAGAATTTCGTGTAGATCATCGTGGTGCATCTTAACTTGATGTTTAACAACTTGAACATAAGGTTTATTCAGATCTGGACCAATTTCGAAATTTGCATATGAGGACTTACCGGAATTGTTATATGTTGTTTCCGGCCTCTTTTAAACTTGCCTTGATGTATTTATCTTGTTTGCATCATCTTTTGCCATGAGTAGCCTCATCTAGCGTTGTCATGCATCATGCTTGTTGTGCATCATGTCTTGTTCATGTGTGGTGTGTTTACCTATGTTGTGTGCTTCTTCTTGTTAGTTCCTGTTTCGTTGCGATCGTGAGGATTCGTTCGTCTTCGCTTGGTTCGGCTTCATCCGTTCGTCTTCTTCATGGACTCGTTCTTCTTCCTTGCGGGATTTCAGGCAAGATGACCGCTACCCTGGATCTCACTACTATCATTGCCATGCTAGTTGCTTCGTTCTATCGCTATGCTGCGCTACCTATTACCTGTTCCTCAAGCCATCCCAAATTGCCATGAACCTCTAACCTTTTGTCACCCTTCCTAGCAAACCGTTGTTTGGCTATGTTACCGCTTTGCTCAGCCCCTCTTATAGCGTTGTTAGTTGCAGGTGAAGATGAAGTTTGTTCCTTGTTGGAACATGGAGATGTTGTTCCTTGTTGGAACATGTTTACTTGTTGGGATATCACAATATATCTTATTTTATTAATGCATCTATATACTTGGTAAAGGGTGGAAGGCTCGGCCTTATGCCTGGTGTTTTGTTCCACTCTTGCTGCCCTAGTTTCCGTCATATCGGTATTATGTTCCCGGATTTTGCGTCCCTAACGCGGTCGGGTGATTTATGGGACCCCCTTGACAGTTCGCTTTGAATAAGACTCCTCCAGCAAGGCCCAACATTGGTTTTACCATTTGCCTCACCTATACCCATTTTCCCTTGGGTTTAGGGCCCGAGGGTCATCTTTATTTAGCCCCGGGCGGTGCTCCTTCAGTGTTGGTCCGAACCGAGCAGACTTCTTGGGCCACCAGGGCAACTTCGAGGCTTGGTTTTACTCGTAGGCTGACTTATCCGGTGTGCCACGAGCGAGAGTGCGTCACGACTCCTATCGGGATTTGTCGGCACATCGGTGACTTTGCTGGTCTTGTTTTATTGTTGTCGAAATGTCTTGTGGCAGGATTCGAGACTGATCGGGTCTTCCGGGAGAAGGAATATCCTTAGTTGATCGCGAGAGCTTATCATGGGCTAAGTTGGGACACCCTGCGGGTATAAACTTTCGAGAGCCGTGCCCGCGGTTATGTGGCATATGGGAATTTGTTAATATCCGGTTGTAGTAAACTTGAAGCAAACTCTTCTAAAATACACCAACCGTAATGCGTAACGTGAGTGTCTCTTTTGAGGTTGATCGAGAGGAGAACACGGTTTTACGGGTTATGTCGGCGTAAGTAGGAGTTCAGGATCACTTCTTGATCATCACTAGTTGACGACCGTTCCTTTGTTTCTCTTATCGCTCTCATTTGCGTATGATAGCCACCATATATGCTTAGTCGCTGCTGCAACCTCACCACTTTACCCCCTTCCTTTCCCATTAAGCTTTGCTAGTCTTGATACCCATGGTAATGGGATTCTTTGAGTCCTCGTGGCTCACTGATTACTACACCACCGATTGCGGTACAGGTTTGCGATGATCATGGCGTGAGGCGATGTTTGTTGTGTTGGAGTTCTTCTTACGCTTCTTCTTGATCGGGGATAGGTTCGGTCGGCACCACAGGCTAGCGGGGTGGATGTCGTTGGAGTTTCTGTTTATGTTTCATCCGTAGTCGGATGTTGATCTCTTGTATATGATGTTGATGTATTCTTGTGGCATTTGTGCCTTATGTATGTATCCTACCTATTATGTAATGTTGATGTAATGATATCCACCTTGCAAAAGCGTTTCAATATCTTGGGTCTATCCTTGGTGGGACCGTCGAGTTCCTTTGGATAGGGTCACATATTAGGCGTGACAAGTTGGTATCGAGCCTCGACCGACCCTAGGGCGCCCTTGATTGATCGTGTAGTTTGGCGTTGTTGTGTCTAGAAGAAAACTGTTTTGAGTCGAGTTATATCGGAGTAGGAATTCTTTTACTCCTCTGCCCTTAAATCGCTCTGGTCAGGAATCTTGACGTAGGTGTTTTGAATTACTTCTCTTCCCCTTCAAATTTTCTTTAGGATCACGCAGTTGGTTTTCCGATCGTTGGCCCTCAGCTCTTTTCATCCGGTGCATTTCTCGTCAAGTCGACTCGACCATCTTCATCTTTGAGTTCGATCCTCAGTTGTTTTCTTTTCCCACCCACCCACCCTTCTTTTTCTCGGAACCGGAGTCCGCTATTGAGTATCCTTCTACTCGTGCGAAGTCTTTGCTTTCTTTCCTCTATGATTTCAACCGGTGTTTTCTATTCAAGATATTCGTCGTTTCCCCTTCCAAGTTGCCTTTGTTTTCCCGCCCTCCCACCCTTTTCTTCCCGGAGTTCGAGTTTCTTTCGACCATCAATTTCATTCGTGTGGAGTCTCTTCAGTCTTCCCTCATTTATTTCAACCAGTGAGTTCTCGTCTCGTTCGTCATTCTTCATCCCTTTCTTTTTCCGGTGCACTCAATTCAAGTTTTTCGGGTTAATCATATTCTTTTCCTTCGAAGTGTTCTCTTTGCTCGTTCGCCTCTCGCCAGATTTATCATTCCGAGTTCGAAGACATCTCGGGAGATTAAATACGTGTTCCAATTAATTTGAGGCTGTCACCTCATTCAAATATTCCATTTGTTCCGGTGCATCATCTATCTGTTCAACAACCCTTTGTCAACGGTGTTTTTCTCTTCAACGGGCCCTAACCCACAGGTCTTTTCCCAGGATCTTACCTGACTCTTCTAATTCCCCGGAGTTATTCCCAAATTCTTTGCAAGTGTGACGTAAGAATGAATTTCATCAGTCAGATGCCTTTTCAAGATCGATTTCAAATCATTTCATTGTTAGCTCAACCTCTTCTCCTTTCGTTTTCCCGGAGTATCCCAGTAATTTTGGTGGTTTTTTTTTTCTCGTCATCATTTGAAGACTGAAGAAGATTTTTTCTCTTAAATCTTGTCCGTTCTCCCAAAGATTCGTGGTTCTAGCTTCATGCTATCCTCTCGAATTATTCCGTTTGTCAGATATTCTTTCCTTACCCATCCGGAGTATATCAGGAATTGTTTTTCCATTTCTTTTCACCGGAGGCCATCATTCCAGTTGTCGTTCTCTATTTATCCCGGTGCTTCGTTCAAGTGTTTTTTTAATCAGCTCATGATCTCTTTGTTCTTTTGCATCTAAATCCCCTCTAGCATATTTGTTCTTCTAATTCTTCCCAGTGATTCATTCTCTTGCATCAGTCATTTCCGAATTCTTACGGTGGTTCATTCAAGATTCTTTTCCTTCATTAGCATATCAATCCATTCGTTCTTTTCAATCCTACCGGTGGTTCATGAAGACTTTCTCAAGTTTGCGATATGTCACTTCTCAATCCTTTTTCAACGAGGATAAGTAGTATGCAAATCCATTGCTTGTCATCAATTTAATTTGATGAAGGATAAGCATACAATAAATCTTATTCTTATTTCATCCAAGTGAGTAATCCTTTCCTTCGGAGTTTATTCTCTATGAGTAAATTCCAGTTCCAAGTGTAATCATCTTTCTTTTCCAGAGTTCAAATTTCCTCAGCCATTTCGTCGGAACCTCCATCTAAATCATCGCAAGGCTCATCTTATTCTTTCTTCCTTCATTTTATCTCGTCATCCTTTTGTTACCGGAGTTCTTCACGGTGGTTCGTCATGATTTAATTCATTCTTCAAGTGTTCATCAAGATTCTTGTTGGTGGAAGTTCAAGTATCTTTTCTTCTCGCGCCTCGAAGTGCAATTAAATTCTCCGTATTCTTTTGAATTGGAGTTTCGCATTTCTTCGTTCTTCTCAGCTATCCAATCATTTCCGTTTGTGGCTGGTTATCAGCTCATAATTTTGAGATGTTATCCGTAAGTCCACATCAAGCTTATTCTTTTCGTTGTTGAATTTTCTCAACAACTTCATTCAATCTTTTCTTCTAAGGTCGCTTTCTATTTCATTCGTGACACCAGTTGTCATTTTCTTCTCCGTTCTTTTCATTCAATTCTTTCAATTCTTCCGGAGGCATTGTGTTGTTCCTCTCGTCAACAATCGTTCAATTTTGTCAAACTCAGTCCCAGCAACTTCCATGTTTCACCGGTGTGCTGCCTAAATCCTTTCAGTCTTATTCGTTTCTTTTCTCATTCTAGTTGCTTTCATAGTCTATCTGATTCAGTGAGCTTTTGATTCTCGTCATTCTCGTCGTTCCTCTCTTCTTCTCGAGTGCCCTCGATTCTTTGCTTCTTCTCTTGAGTTCTCGTTTCACCTCATCCCTTTTTCCCTTCCGTCTCGGTCCTAAGATCTCGGGACGAGATCTCTTGTTAGTGGAGGAGTGTTGTAACGCCCCGGTTTCGATGCGCCAGGTGTCCGTCAGTTATTCGCCGTCTTTGCCATGTCATGTGCTTGCGTGTTGCACTTTGCCATGTCATCATCTGCATTTCATATCATGTCTTCATGTGCATCGCATTTGCATACGTGTTTGTCTCATGCATCCGAGCATTTTCCCCGTTGTCCGTTTTGCAATCCGGCACTCCTATGTCTCCGGCGCCCTCTTTTACCTCTTTTAGTATGCGGGTGTTAAGCGGTCTCGAATGGACCGAGGTTTGCCAAGCAGCCTTGGTATAGCACCGTGAACCGCTGTCAAGTTTCGTGCCATTTGGAGGTCGTTTGGTACTCAACGGTTAAAACGGGTAACATAAAAGCCTCTTTTGTTGCAGCCCAACTCCCTTTCTAAGTGGCCCAAAACCCAGCAAACTCCCTCCATGCTCTCGATCGTTCGATCACGATCGCGTGGCGAAAACCGCACCTCATTTGGAGTCTCTAGCTCCCTCTACCTATAAATATGTGTGCACCCGGATTTTCGCGCGGTCAAAACCTACCCTAACCTTCCCGCCGCGCGGACATTTAATCCCGGACGGCGGACAAATCCCCGCCGCCTCCCGTCGCCGGACCAATCCGGGGCGCCCGTCACCGCCGGCGCTCTCCTCCAACCACGGCGCGCCACCTCACGCCTCTCTCTCCTCCAGCCGCGCCCGGCCCGCTTCGGCCAGTCCGGCCCCATGAATCGAACCGCCGCCCGCCGCCCGGCCGCGCCTCCTCGCCGGGCGCCCGGCAGCGAGCCCGCCGTCGCCCGGCCGGAAACCACCGCCCCCGGCGCCTCCTGCGCCGCCTCCTCCTCCTCCTCGCCGCCTTCCGCCGCCGCCTGCCCGAGCTCCGCCCGGCGCCGCCCTTCGCCCGCCGCCATGGTCTCCCTCGCCGAGCCCGAGCTCCTCCGGCGGCCCTCCTTCGCCGCCCGCCCGGCGACCTCCGCCCAGCCGGCCGGCCTCCTCCCGGTCGCCCGGCCCTCTCCGGCCACGGCGCCCATGAATCCGGCGAGATCCGCTGCCGCCTCGTTATCCGTGCCAAGGTTGACTTCTTCCCCCCTCTAAAATTCATCATCCCGGCTGTGATTATTTTGTTGCATTTTCGTTGCATCATAATCATCATCGTAGCTCCGTTTTGTGCGTGTAATATGTCAGAATGTTCGTCTCGATGATTGGATCATTTCATTCCATTGCATCATTTTCATTTGAGCTCATCATGGTGCCCGAAATGCTGCTAGAAGAGTGCTATGTGATGTTAGTTTCATTTCTTATCAGAACATGCACTTTGTCATTTTGCCATGTTTGATGTGTGCATCCTATGAATTTGAGTCCTACATGTGTTTTGTAATAAGCCATGCCATCTTTCCAGGGGTGTATGCCATGTATTTTTTGATCAATGTGGTGACTAGCACAAGCATGCAAAGTAGGCTTCGATGTTGCTGATTTCAGCCTGTTTAGTGATATTTTGATGCCATGTTAACTTGATGCTCTGAGAGAGATCCATGCATATTTTGGGATACTTCAGTAAGGATGTTTTGTTCTACATGTCTTGCTCTATCCATGCATGCCCTTGTTTGCAATTATGGAGTGCCATAGCTTGAGTCAATCGAGCTCTACTTTTGCTATAAAATGTTTCTGGCAGATTGTTTACATGTTATTCAATTTTGCCAAGGTTGTTGTAGTTGATCCTTGCATGCTATGATGTTGTTCTTGCCATGTATAGCTTCTATAACATGTATTCTTGCTGTTGGTTGCCTTTCCATGCCATGTATTGCTCTGTGGTGTGTGGTTCAAGCTCACCAACATGCCTACTTATTGTTGTTCTGCCATGTTTGAATCTGTAATATAACTTGTCATGTTTACATGGGTGCCATCATATCTTGATCCTTTTGGCTCATGGTCAGTAAGGGACTTTTGTTCTATGCAATTATTAGATTCATGCCATGCCTTTGTTTGCCATGTTAAGTTCCTGTAGCATGTCGTTTGATAGCTCTAAACATTGCAACTTTGATGTTATTTACGCCAATGCACAAAACTGTTATTATTTGCAATCTTGCCATGTGTGTTTGAGCATGTTTTAGTGATTTATGGAGATAGCTCAGTGTTCATGTTTTGTAATGCTTTACCTGCACATCATGCCCATGCCTTTTGTTGTTACATTGAGATGCTGTAGCATGTTGTTTTGATGCTTGCAATATGCCTAGTTGCTGTTTTGGACAGATTGTTGTCATAACTTGTATAGGGTGTATGTGTTGAACCGTTGCTCCGTTTTGAGTGTGCTCTATATGAAACTTGCTTGTTTTTGCATGTAGTTTCATATTATCATGTTGCATCCTTGTTTTGAGGTGTTTGCTTGATGTTTGTATGCATTTTGCATCAATGCCATGCTTATCTTGTTTTGCTCATATCTTCTAGCCCGTAGCTCCGAATTTAATGAACTTTATATGTAACTTGACTAGAATTTCGTGTAGATCATCGTGGTGCATCTTAACTTGCTGTTTAACATCTTTAACATAAGGTTTATTCAGATCTGGACCAATTTCGAAATTTGCATATGAGGACTTGCCGGAATTGTTATATGTTGTTTCCGGCCTCTTTTAAACTTGCCTTGATGTATTGCTCTTGTTTGCATCATCTTTTGCCATGAGTAGCCTCATCTAGCGTTGTCATGCATCATGCTTGTTGTGCATCATGTCTTGTTCATGTGTGGTGTGTTTACCTATGTTGTGTGCTTCTTCTTGTTAGTTCCTGTTTCGTTGCGATCGTGAGGATTCGTTCGTCTTCGCTTGGTTCGGCTTCATCCGTTCGTCTTCTTCATGGACTCGTTCTTCTTCCTTGCGGGATTTCAGGCAAGATGACCGCTACCCTGGATCTCACTACTATCATTGCCATGCTAGTTGCTTCGTTCTATCGCTATGCTTTCGCTACCTATTACCTGTTCCTCAAGCCATCCCAAATTGCCATGAACCTCTAACCTTTTGTCACCCTTCCTGGCAAACCGTTGTTTGGCTATGTTACCGCTTTGCTCAGCCCCTCTTATAGCGTTGTTAGTTGCAGGTGAAGATGAAGTTTGTTCCTTGTTGGATCATGGAGATGTTGTTCCTTGTTGGAACATGTTTACTTGTTGGGATATCACAATATATCTTATTTTATTAATGCATCTATATACTTGGTAAAGGGTGGAAGGCTCGGCCTTATGCAGTGTTTTGTTCCTCTTGCCGCCCTAGTTTCCGTCATATCGGTATTATGTTCCCAGTTTTGCGTCCCTAACGCGGTCGGGTGATTTATGGGACCCCTTGACAGTTCGCTTTGAATAAGACTCCTCCAGCAAGGCCCAACATTGGTTTTACCATTTGCCTCACCTATACCCTTTTTCCCTTGGGTTTCCGGGCCGGGGTCATCTTTATTTAGCCCCCGGCTAGTGCTCCTTCAGTGTTTGTCGAACCGAGCAGCGACTGCGGGGGCCACCACAGGGCAACTCGAGGCTTGGTTTTACTCGTGGGCTGACTTATCCGGTGTGCCACGAGAGCGAAGTGCGTCGACTCCTATCGGGTTGTCGGCACATCGGGCGGCTTTGCTGGTCTTGTTTTATTGTTGTCGAAATGTCTTGTGGCAGGATTCGAGACTGATCGGGTCTTCCGGGAGAAGAATATCCTTCGTTGATCGCGAGAGCTTATCATGGGCTAAGTTGGGACACCCTGCGGGGTATAAACTTTCGAGAGCCGTGCCCATGGTTATGTGGCAGATGGGAATTTGTTAATATCCGGTTGTAGTAAACTTGAAGCAAACTCTTCTAAAATACACCAACCGTGTGCGTGTAGTGAGTGTCTCTTTTGGGGTTGATCGAGAGAGAACATGGTTTTACGGGTTATGTCGGCGTAAGTAGGAGTTCAGGATCACTTCTTGATCATCACTAGTTGACGACCGTTCCTTTGTTTCTCTTCTCGCTCTCATTTGCGTATGATAGCCACCATATATGCTTAGTCGCTGCTGCAACCTCACCACTTTACCCCTTCCTTTCCCATTAAGCTTTGCTAGTCTTGATACCCATGGTAATGGGATTCTTTGAGTCCTCGTGGCTCCTGATTACTACACCACCAGTTGCAGGTACAGGTTTGCGATGATCATGGCGTGAGGCGATGTTTTACGTGTTGGAGTTCTTCTTACGCTTCTTCCTCGATCGGGGATAGGTTCGGTCGGCAGCCTGGGCTAGCGAGGTGGATGTCGTTGGAGTTTCTTTTATGTTTCATCCGTAGTGGGATGTTGATCTCTGTATATGATGTTGATGTATTCTTGTGGCATTTGTGCCTTATGTATGTATCCTACCTATTATGTAATGTTGATGTAATGATATCCACCTTGCAAAAGCGTTTCAATATCTGGGTCTATCCTTGGTGGGACCGTCGAGTTCCTTTGGATAGGGTAGCATATTGGGCGTGACATCGGCTTGAGCCCCATGCCACGAGTGCTCGGGTGTTGGGATAAACTTGAGCACTCTTGTTCCCATTTTTTTTTCAGGAAAAGCCGGCTTTAATGTAAAATATCCAAAACAAATTAAATTAAACGTTCCCCGGGTGGCCATAATGGATTTAACAAATTTAAGGGCCCTAGGGAACCAGGTTAAACAGCCGTCCCTTTTTATCATGGGTTTTGGCTTTCCCGGGGGTTCTTTAAAAAAAAAAAAAAAGGCCATTGGGACCCCTAGGTGGCGGCGCATTACTTTGGGGGGCCCTTCCCCAGCCCATGGATTAGGCGTAATTATGCTTAGGGAATTTGTCGCAATTTTGGGGGTTTTTGGGGGGGCCGCATCCGGGGGGGCCGTTAGTTGGGGGCCTTTTGGGTTCTTTTGGGAGGCCAAATTGAAAAGGGGGGGCAAAAAGTTTCCCCTTAGGCTTCCGTGCCTTGATGTGATAAATGGCTCTTGAGCAAGGGAAATGGCACCTTGCTTCAACGGGTCGGGGGGTCCGCGGACGGGTTGTTTTCCCCCGGAAATTGCCGGGGTCGAAACCCCTTTTGGGTTTGGTGCCCAATTGGTCTCCGGATGGGCCTTTGGAATGCTTGATTTCTTGGGGTTTGCCCATTGCATTTTCTGAAAGGGTTGATTTGCCGCCGTTGGCCTTTTGGGGAAAATCCGGAGGGTCTAAAACCAAGCGGGACCCCATGGGGTCTTGGTCGGAGGTCTTTATGAAAGTGATGGGCGAGGGACCTGGGTTAAATTTTGGGGTTTGGCCACCCTTGCCCTTAGGCGCTTCGTCCCCGGGAAAGTGTTCGATATTGTTTACCTCCCGGGGCCCTTTTCCTTTTTGGGGGCCCCCTCTCCTGTTCCCCTTTTGTTTTGGGTTAATTTCCTGTCTTATCCCCTTCGTTGTGGGTTTGCTTTTAAGTTTGCGGGAGATTTTTAAATTCCCGGGGGTTCAATGGCCTTTTCCTTGCGGGTTTGGGTCGGAATGGCTTGATCCGATTCCCGCCGTTAATGGGGCGGTTTTTTGGCAACCCCTTGGCCTTGTTCCCCTGGGTTTTTTTTATTTTCTTTGGGGGATCCTTCCCGGGGCGGGTCTGGGGTTGGGTGCCTGTTTCGGTTTTGCCTATGCGGGAAACCACTTCCGGTGTTTTTTGAAAGCCTGGAACCCGTAAAGATTTTCTTTGGAACCGGCCGTTCCCTTTTGGGCTCTGGTTAGGGGGCTCTTTCGGTTGCTTACCTTTCCCCAAATTGGGAATGCGGCTTTGGTTTCCCGGCCAATTGCTGCGGGGTTTTTAACCTGCGGTTCCTTTTAAAGGCGGGAATTTTGGGAAAGGGGGGGGGGGATAGGAAAGGTTTTCCAAGCCGGCGGGGACTTTGTGATGTGGTTGAAACGGTTTGAACCCTTGGGATTTGATTCCTTTTTCCGGTGAAAAGGGGTTTCCGCCCCTTTGGAATATGGCTGCCGGGGCGGTTTTCTTTTTTGCCCCCGGAAATTGTTGGGTTTCCGGTATTTCCGGAGGGGAAAGGGCCCGGTGTCCTAGTAGCGGATGGCTCAGATCCATGAAGGATCAAGTCCCGCGGATATCGGCCGTGAAGTTTAAGCTTCAAACCTGACTGGCGGCGGGGCGTTGCTTCGATCTGCTCCAGATGGCCAAGGAGTTGGCCCGCAGACGGCCACCGAATACGAAGATCTGTCCGGGAGAAAGGACTCACCCAGGACTGCGTCGTTGTTGATTGAAGAGGCCATCAAGCCTATCGGTGACGCATACGAGGAACTCTCAATGAAAGCACCAATGTCGGTGTCAAACCGCGGATCTCGGTAGGGGTCCCGAATCGCGCGCCTAGGCGGATGGTAAGAGGAGACAAGGGACACGATGTTTACCCAGTGTTCGGGCCCTCTCGATGGAGGTAAAACCCTCGTCCCTGCTTGATTGATATTGATATTGTGGATGTTTACAAGAGTGGATCTACCACGAGATCAAGGAGGCTAAACCCTAGAAGCTAGACTATGGTATGATTGTAAGGGTTGTTGTGATTGTTGTCCTACGGACTAAAGCCATCCGTTTATATAGACACCGGAGAGGGCTAGGGTTACATAGAGTCGGTTACAATGGTAGGAGATCTACATATCCGTATCGCCAAGCTTGCCTTCCACGCCAAGGAAAGTCCCATCCGGACACGGGGGGAAGTCTTCAATCTTGTATCTTCATAGTCTTGGAGTCCGGTCGATGATGATAGTCCGGCAAATGATAGTCCGGCTGATGATGGTAGTCCGGCTATCCGGACACCCCCTAATCCAGGACTCCCCCAATGACGACGAGGCCTCGGACGAAACAAACAGGAGCCTTGAACATGCGTCAGTCCAGTCGTAGGCGGAGGGGAGTATGAGGATTGACTGGCTCGGGCGCGGGTGCGTGTTGGGGCTGACGTCGCCAGAGAATAACAGGACGTGTGGGGGAATAGAGGGAGGGACTGGCCAACGTTGGAGGGTACGTACGGTAGGGCGGCGGAGGCGTAGCCAGCCATGGGAGGCGGGAGCAGGCGGAGCCGACGGGGTGGTTTGGTTTGGGCGGCTGGAGGAAGAAGAAGACAAGAGATAGAAGATACACGACAGATGTTGGATGTCAATCCAACGTCTGGTAGGCAGAATCGTTTGTTGACTGGCTAGTAAGTCGACACCACCTTGGATAGGCTATTTCCTCGCGGGTCCCAAATGTCAGAATCCAAATATGTCACGGTCATGCAGCCTTTCCTATGAAAATTTACAGCCCATTTGATGTGCTAGTTCGAAATAAGTTTGTGGGTGCTGGTGGGGGCTAATCACTTGGCTTCTGTAATGCACAGTGAGCTCAAGCAGCCGGAAAGAGTGATGTTATTTCCCTTGGTTGGGATTTGTTTCAATATTTCACTCTAAATTAAACGAATGGCAATCCATTTGCCTTGTTTCAAAGAAAATATGACAGTCACAGCCGAGTTGAAAAGGGCAGGAACATCTAACTCCAACTTACAAACTTTACAAAAGCACGAGGGTTTATTGTTCATCAGGTTTACAAAAAAACCAGATTGAAAAGGGAAACAACATCTAAATCCAGCACTATTTCGGCAATCACAGTCAAATGGATCGGTCAGATCAATAGAATGAACATCCTGGGTCGTAAAATTTACTGGATTATGACCACAATATGTTGTAAATAGAAGCCCGGCACGTTCAGAAGCTCTTTTGCCCACCTGAAACTCCTTTTTTTGCTCTTCGACATACCCATCCGTCAAAACCATGTTGTTGATAAACTTAAGCCTGATGGACAATAGTAACCTCACATTCAGCAGGAAGAATGTGACAAATCTTGTGTTTGCACGGTTGGCTACATATCGTTCTAGCGTTATTGTCTTCAATCGAATCTCATGAGAAGTGAGAAAATCCCGATGCTTACGAATCCACCGATTGGTTATAATTTTCTTACCCCGTCCTGTTGCCTAAATAGACATGAAGATTGAAAATAGTCCAGGTCTAAAAGAAGAGTGTCGAAAGAGCAACAGCTGAACGGTTAATTCTAGTACACTATATGTAGGCTTCCAATATGCGTGAAATTCTCACCTTTATATACAACTTCTCTAGACATGGAAAGCATTGCAGCAAGCCAATAATCTTGTTCAGATCAAAACTACTCCCTCCGTCCCATAATGTAAGACGTTTTTTGTCACTAGTGTAGTGGCAAAAAACGTCTTACATTATGGGACAGAGGGAGTATTCATTTGGATATATAAGATCTTGACAGAATCCAGCACCATTGATAGGTCATCCATGGAGAAACTCTTCATTGAGCATAGAACATAATATTAGTACAAAATGTGTACTCCAAGATGATATATAAATTATGCGCAGAAATTTAAAATGCAGCTTATGGTTACAAGTGTAGATGATTGCTACCTCTTGTGCACTACGTTGGATTTCCCCGAAGAGGAGAGGATGATGCAGCAAAGTAGCATAAGTATTTCCCTCAGTTTTTGAGAACCAAGGTATCAATCCAGTAGGAGGCTACGCACAAGTCCCTCGTACCTGCATAAAACAATAGCTCCTCGTAACCAAGGCGATTAGGGGTTGTCAATCCCTTCACGGTCACTTACGAGAGTGAGATCTGGTAGAGATGATAAATAATATTTTTGGTATTTTTGATATAGAGATGCAAAGTGAAAAGTAAAAGGAAAAGTAAAAACAAAGCAAGTATTAAAGTAATGGAGATTGATATGATGAGAATAGACCCGGGGGCCATAGGTTTCACTAGTGGCTTCTCTCAAGAGCATAAGTATTCTACGGTGGGTGAACAAATTACTATTGAGCAATTGACAGAATTGAGCATAGTTATGAGTATATCTAGGTATGATCATGTATATAGGCATCACGTCCGAGACAAGTAGACCGACTCACTGCATCTACTACTATTACTCCACTCATCAACCGCTATCCAGCATGCATCTAGAGTATTAAGTTAAAAACAGAGTAATGCCTTAAGCAAGATGACATGATGTAGAGGGATAAATTCATGCAATATGATAAAAAACAACCCATCTTGTTATCCTTGATGGCAACAATACAATACGTGCCTTGCTGCCCCTTCTGTCACTGGGAAAGGACACCGCAAGATTGAACCCAAAGCTAAGCACTTCTCCCATTGCAAGAACTACCAATCTAGTTGGCCAAACCAAACGGATGATTCGAAGAGACTTGCAAAGATAACCAATCATACATAAAAGAATTCAGAGAAGATTCAAATATTGTTCATAGATAATCTGGATCATAAACCCACAATTCATCGGTCTCAACAAACACACCACAAAAAGAAGATTACATCGAATAGATCTCCACAAGAGAGGGGGAGAACATTGTATTGAGATCCAAAAAGAAAGAAGAAGCCATCTAGCTACTAGCTATGGACCGGAAGGTCTGAAGTAAACTACTCACACTTCATCAGAGGGGCTATGGTAATGATGTAGAAGCCCTCCGTGGTGGATGCCCCCTCCGGCGAAGCTCCGGAACAGGCCCCAAGATGGGATCTCGTGGATATAGGAAGTTGCGGCGGTGGAATTAGGTTTTTGGCTCCTCCCCTGATCGTTTGGGGGTACGCAGGTATATATAGAAGGAAGGAGTACGTCAGTGGAGCAACAGGGGGCCCACGAGGCAGGGCGCGCCCCACCTCTCGTGACCGCCTTTTGTTCCTTGGAGTAGGGTCCAAGTCTCCGGATCACGCTCGTGAGAAAATCACGTTCCTCAAGGTTTCATTCCGCTTTGGACTCGTTTGATATTCCGCTTCTTCAAACACCGAAAATAGGCAAAAACAGCAATTACGGGCTAGGCCTCCGGTTAATAGGTTAGTCCCAAAAATAATATAAATGTGGAAAATAAAGCTCAATATAGTCCAAAACAGTAGATAAAGTAGCATGGAGCAATCAAAAATTATAGATACGTTGGAGACGTATCAGGCATCCCCAAGCTTAATTCCTGCTCGTCCTCGAGTAGGTAAATGATAAAAAGAAAATTTTTGATGCGGAGTGATACTTTGGCATAATTTCAATGTAAATCTTCTTTATTGTGGTATGAATATTCAGATTCGAAAGAATCAAGACAAGAGTTCATATTGACATAAAAATAATAATACTTCAAGCATACTAACTAAGCAATTATGTCTTCTCAAAATAACATGGCCAAAGAAAGTTATCCCTACAAAATCATATAGTCTGGCTATGCTCCATCTTCCCCACACACAATATTTAAATCATGCACAACCCCGATGACAAGCCAAGCATTTGTTTCATACTTTAATATTTTCAAAACTTTTTCAATCTTCACGCAATACATGAGCGTGAGCCATGGATATAGCACTTATGTGGAATAGAATGGTGGTTGTGGAGAAGACAAAAAGGAAGAAGATAGTCTCACATCAACTAGGCGTATCAACGGGCTATGGAGATGCCCATCAATAGATATCAATGTGAGTGAGTAGGGATTGCCATGCAACGGATGCACTAGAGCTATAAGTATATGAAAGCTCAACAAAAGAAACTAAGTGGGTGTGCATCCAAATCGCTTGCTCACGAAGACCTAGGGCATTTGAGGAAGCCGATCATTGGAATATACAAGCCAAGTTCTATAATGAAAAATTCCCACTAGTATATGAAAGTGACAAAATGAGAGACTCTCTATCATGAAGATCTTGGTGCTACTTTGAAGCACAAGTGTGGTAAAAGGATAGTAGCATTGTCCCTTCTCTCTTTTTCTCTCATTTTTTTATTTGGGCCTTTTCTCCTTTTTATGGCCTTTTTTTTTCTTTTTTTTCTTCCGGAGTCTCATCCTGACTTGTGGGGGAATCATGGTCTCCATCATCCTTTCCTCACTTGGGACAATGCTCTAAAGAATGATGATCATCACACTTTTATTTTTCTTACAACTCAACAATTACAACTCGATTCTTAGAACAAAGTATGACTCTATATGAATGCCTCCGGCGGTGTACCGGGATATGCAATGAAACAAGAGTGACATGTATGAAATAATTATGAATGGTGGCTTTGACACAAATACGATGTAAACTACATGATCATGCTAGCAATATGACAATAATGGAGCGTGTCATAATAAACGGAACGGTGGAAAGTTGCATGGCAATATATCTCGGAATGGCTATGGAAATGCCATGATAGGTAGGTATGGTGGCTGTTTTGAGGAAGATATATGGTGGGTGTATGATACCGGCGAAAAGTGCGCGGTATTAGAGAGGCTAGCAATGGTGGAAGGATGGGAAAAGTGTGTATAATCCACGGACTCAACATTAGTCATAAAGAACTCATATACTTATTGCAAAAATCTGGAAGTTATCAAAGCAAAGTATTACGCGCATGCTCCTAGGGGGATAGATTGGTAGGAAAAGACCATCGCTCGTCCCCTACCGCCACTCATAAGGAAGACAATCAATAAATAAATCATGCTCCGAGTTCATCACATAACGGTTCACCATACGTGCATGCTACGGGAATCACAAACTTCAACACAAGTATTCTTTAAATCCACAACTACTCAACTAGCATGACTCTAATATCACCATCTTCATATTTCAAAACAATTATCAAGCATCAAACTTTTCTTAGTATTCAACGCACTCAAAATAAAGTTTCACATATCTTGAATACCAAGTATATTAATATTAAGCAAATTACCATGCTATTAACGAATCTCAAAATAATCTAAGTGAAGCATGAGAGATCAATAGTTTCTTTAAAACAAATCCACCACCGTGCTCTAAAAGATCTAAGTGAAGCACTAGAGCAAAAATTATCACGCTCAAAAGATATAAGTGAAGCACTATGAGCAAAACTATCAAGCTCAAAATATATAAGTGAAGCACATAGAGTATTCTATCAAATTCCAATTCATGTATGGCTCTCTCAAAAGGTGTGTACAGAAAGGATGATTGTGGTAAACTAACAAGCAAATACGCAAATAATACAAGACGCTCCAAGCAAAACACATATCATGTGGTGAATAAAAATATAGCTCCAAGTAAATTACCGATGGAAGTAGATTTAAAGAGGGATGCCTTCCGGGCATCCCCAAGCTTTGTCTTTTTGGTGTCCTTGGATTATCTTGGGGGTGCCATGGGCATCCCCGGCTCTTGCCACTCCTTGTTCCATAATCCATCAAAAGAATTTACCCAAAACTTGAAAACTTCACAACACAAAACTCAATAGAAATCTCGTGAGCTCCGTTAGAGAAAGAAAAAAAAAGACTACTTTAAGGTACTATAATGAACTCATTCTTTATTTATATTGGTGTTAAACCTCCTGTACTCCAACTTCTCTATGGATTGTAAACTATTTTACTAGACATAGATTCATCAAAATAAGCAAACAACACACGATAAACAGAATCTATAAAAACAGAAAAGTCTGTAGTAATCTGTAACTAACGCAAACTTCTGGAACTCCAAAAAATCTAACAAAATTAGAAGACCTAGACAATTTGTTTATTGATCAGCAGAAATTTGAATCAGTATTTTATCATGTTCTGGTGATTTTTAATAATTCGGGCACTGAGCGCAAAGTTTCTGGAAATTACAGCAAGATCAAATAACTATCATCCAAGAAGATCCAATAGGTCTAGCTTGGCGCAAACACTAATTAAAACATAAAACCACATCTAAACAGAGGCTAGATGGATTATTTATTCCTAAACAGAAGCAAAAGCAGAAAAATTAAAAATAAAATTGGGTTGCCTCCCAACAAGCGCTATCGTTTAACGCCCCTAGATAGGCATAAAAGCAAGGATAGATTTAAGTATTGCCGTCTTTGGTAGGCAATCCATAAGTGGCTCTCATGATAGATTCATATGGTAAATTTATCTTATTTCTAGGGAAGTATTCCATGCCCTTCTTTAAGGGAAATTGGAATCTAATATTCCCTTCCTTCATATCAATAATTGCACCAATCATTCTAAGGAAAGGTGTACCAAGAATAATAGGACATGAAGGATTGCAATCTATATCAAGAACGTTAAAATCTACGGGCACATAATTCCTATTTGCAACAATAAGAAAATCATTAATTCTTCCCATAGGCTTTTTAATAGTGGAATCCACAAGATGCAAGTTTAGAGAGCAATCATCAAAATCACGGAAATCTAGCAAATCACACAAAGTTTTGGGAATAGTAGAGACACTAGCACCCAAATCAAACAAGGCATGAAACTCATAATTTTTAATTTTAATTTTAATAGTAGGTTCCCACTCATCATAGAGCTTTCTAGGGATAGAGACCTTCAACTCAAGTTTTTCTTCATAAGATTGCATCAAGGCATCAACAATATATTCGGTAAAGGCCTTATTTTGATTATAAGCATGAGGAGAATTTAGCACGGATTGCAACAAGGAAATACAATCAGTTAAAGAGCAATTTTCATAATTATATTCCTTGAGATCCAAAATAGTGGCTTTAGCAACATCTAGGTTTTTATTTCTTTCAATCCCACATTTATCAATTTCATCATCAAGATCTAAAAACTCCGAATTCTTAGAACGCCTTCTTGGTAAAGGAAGATCGTATTCAGTTTCATCAAGATTCATATTGCAAAACAAAGATTTAATGGGGGACACATCAATAACTTTTAGATCTTCGTCTTGATTTTCATAGGAATTGGAAGAACACGCTTTAATAAAGGCATCTTTGGAAGCACGCATCCTAGCGGTTCTTTCTTTGCACTCATCAATGGAAATTCTCATAGCTTTGAGAGACTCATTGATATCTTGCTTAGGAGGAATAGATCTAAGCTTTAAAGAATCAATTTCAAGAGAAATTATATCAACGTTCCAAGCAAAATCATCAAATTTAAGCAATTTCTCCTCAAGCAAAGCATTAAATTATTTTGTGAATTTATAAACTCTTTAACACTACTCTCAAATTAAGAGGGCATCTTATTAAAATTTCCATAAGAGTTGTTGTAGGAATTTCCATAATTATTAGAAGGATTACTAGGATAAGGCCTAAGATTAAAATTCCTCTATACGCGTATTACCAAAATTATTCCTACCAACAAAATTCACATCCATAGATTCATTATTATTCTCAATCAAAGTAGATAAAGGCATATCATTAGGATCAGAAGAAACACTCTTAGTAGCAAATAATTTCATAAGTTCATCCATATTTCCACTCAAAACATTAATTTCTTCTATCACATGCACTTTTTTATTAGTAGATCTTTCGGTATGCCATTGAGAATAATTAACCATAATATTATCTAGAAGTTTAGTAGCATCTCCTAGAGTGATTTCCATAAAAGTGCCTCCCATGTCAATCTAAAAGATTTCTAGAAGCAAAATTCAATCCAGCATACATTTTTTGTATAATCATCCACAAGTTCAAACCATGAGTAGGACAATTACGTACCATTAATTTCATTCTCTCCCAAGCTTGTGCAACATGTTCATGATCAAGTTGCTTAAAATTCATAATATCGCTCCTAAGAGAGATGATCTTAGCGTAGGAAAATACTTAGAGATAAAAGCATCTTTGCACTTGTTCCAAGAATCAATACTATTTTTAGGCAGAGATGAAAACCACGCTTTAGCATGATCTCTAAGCTTAAAAAGGAAATAGCTTCAATTTAACGACATCATTATCGACATCTTTTTCTTTTGCATATCACATAAATCAACGGCTATTCAGATGAGTAGCGGCATCTTCACTAGGAAGGCCGGCGAATTGATCTTTCATAACAAGATTCAACAAAGCAGTATTAATTTCACATGATTCAGTATTGGCAAGAGGAGCAATCGGAGTGCTAAGGAAATCATTATTAATGGTATTGGTGAAGTCACACAATTTGGTAGTATCTTGAGCCATCGCGACAAACAAGCAATCCAACACACGAGCAAACAAAAGGCAAGCGAGGAAAAGGCAAATGGGAAAGAGAGGAGGAGATTGGGAAAGAGAGGGCGAATAAAACGGCAAGGGTGAAGTGGGGGAGAGGAAAACGAGAGGCAAATGTCAAATAATGTAATGCGGGAGATAGGGATTGTGATGGGTACTTGGTATGTCTTGACTTGCTCTTGCGTAAGCCTCCCCGCCAATGGCGCCAGAAATTCTTCTTGCTACCTCTTGAGCACTGCGTTGGATTTCCCCGAAGAGGAGAGGATGATGCAGCAAAGTAGCGTAAGTATTTCCCTCAGTTTTTGAGAACCAAGGTATCAATCCAAGAGGAGGCTACGACAAGTCCCTCGTACCGCACAAAATAATAGCTCCTCGCAACCAACGCGATTAGGGGTTGTCAATCCCTTCACGGTCACTTACGAGAGTGAGATCTGATAGAGATGATAAATAATATTTTTGGTATTTTTGATATAGAGATGCAAAGTGAAAAGTAAAAGGCAAAGTAAAAACAAAGCAAGTATTAAAGTAATGGAGATTTATATGATGAGAATAGACCCGGGGGCCATAGGTTTCACTAGTGGCTTCTCTCAAGAGCATAAGTATTCTACTTGGGTGAACAAATTATGTTGAGCAATTGACGGAATTGAGCATAGTTATGAGTATATCTAGGTATGATCATGTATATAGGCATCACGTCCAAGACAAGTAGACCGACTCCTGCCTGCATCTACTACTATTACTCCACTCATCGACCGCTATCCAGCATGCATCTAGAGTATTAAGTTAAAAACAGAGTAACGCCTTAAGCAAGATGACATGATGTAGAGGGATAAATTCATGCAATATGATAAAAACCCCATCTTGTTATCCTCGATGGCAACAATACAATACGTGCCTTGCTGCCCCTTCTGTCACTGGAAAAGGACACCGCAAGATTGAACCCAAAGCTAAGCACTTCTCCCATTGCAAGAACTACCAATCTAGTTAGCCAAACCAAACAGATAATTCGAAGAGACTTGCAAAGATAACCAATCATACATAAAAGAATTCAGAGAATATTCAAATATTGTTCATAGATAATCTGGATCATAAACCCACAATTCATCGGTCTCAACAAACACACGGCAAAAAGAAGATTACATCGAATAGATCTCCACAAGAGAAGGGGAGAACATTGTATTGAGATCCAAAAAGAGAGAAGAAGCCATCTAGCTACTAGCTATGTACCCGAAGGTCTAAAGTGAACTACTCACACTTCATCGGAGGGGCTATGGTGATGATGTAGAAGCCCTCCGTGGTGGATGCCCCCTCCGGCGGAGCTCCGAAACAGGCCCCAAGATGGGATCTCGTGGATACAGGAAGTTGCGGCAGTGGAATTTGGTTTTTGGCTCCTCCCGTGATCGTTTGGGGGTACGTAGGTATATATATGAGGAAGGAGTACGTCGGTGGAGCAACAGGGGCCCAC